>CM056052.1:250693472-251263472 GCA_029574335.1 Rana kukunoris | reverse complement strand
GAAGCATGGGGGTGGTAGCATCATGCTTTGGGGGTGTTTTTCTGCACATGGGACAGGGCGACTGCACTGTATTAAGGAGAGGATGACCGGGGCCATGTATTGAGAGATTTTTACATCGAATAGGTTTCAATGGACCCCAAGGTATTAAGGGACACAGAAGCCCAAAGTATTATAGAAAAGATGTCACAGAAGCCCACGTGGGCACATGTGGCATTTAGCTAAAGTACACTAAAGTGTGCACTTCAAAATTATAATCAGGTACAGAGGAATTTGAAAAACACAAATGTAGTAAGTATATTGCAGCTTACGATTTCTTAGATACATGCATTTTCTTTTTTCAGGCTTTATTACATGCTGATCCTGCTTGTAACACACATTCTATCTTAAAGCGGAGGTCCACCCAATTTTTTTTTTTAAAAGCCAGCAGCTACAATTACTGCAGCTGCTGACTTTAAAAAAAATGCACGCCCACGATGTCGGCAGTCGGTGCTAAGCAATCGCTCGTCTCTCGGCTGCCCCCGCTGCCATCCTCGGGGAGGGAAATCAGGAAGTGAAGCGCCGAGGCTTCACTGTCTGTTCCCTACTGCGCATGCGCGAGTAGCACCCTCACTAGTCCCCGCTCTCTCCTGGGACCAGTGTGTTTCCCAGGAGACAGTGGGGGGGGAGGGGGGAGTGGCGTGACTCTACAGGAGTCTATGCCCAGAAGCTGGTGCAAATACCCCCCTCCCCACTGAAAGGTGACAAATGTCACACCGGAGGGGGGTGGGGAAGGGTTCCGAAAAGCGGAAGTTCAATTTTTGGGTGGAACTCCGCTTTAAGGTGACAATTCTTACAGTACCGTTATCTATGGAGAAGCAGCATTGTCACCCTAAGAAATAAAGTGTATTAGGACTACAGAACATAATACCTTTTGCACTTATCAAACATATAAAAAATGTTTTTAACTGCATATTTTAAAGAACCAAAGGGGAGCATAAAAAAGAAGGTTATTAGGGTTTACATGCACCTTAATTTCAGAAGAAGCAGCAAACAAAAATGTGACTAAGAGTCTAGTAACGCTTTCTTAGAAGTTTATTATTTCATTTAGAAATGGCTTGTTAATGTTAATAGCAAAGTACTCAATAGCATGTAATGGGGCATTGACGTTACTACCAAACTCTTTGTTAGTTCATGAGACAATGAAGTGAAAATTTCCATATCCTCAGCTAGTGTCACGTGTACATTACTGACAAAATATGTCCATGCATATGAAATAACGAAAAGTACACCTGACATTCAGAGAGTGCATCTAAAAAAAATTGTTTTAAAAAAGTAAAAAAGTATAAATATTTGCCAATGTTTCTGCAAACACAGAAGGGAAGTAAAAATCATATTTTTTTATGAGAACGAAATTGAATAAACAAAAATGTGCAGCTACCATGAGACTGATAACTTGGTAATAGTAAGTACTTTGAGTAGAAAAGGAGGGAATGAGCCTTGCATAAGTTAAAAACTTTCTTGAAACATACCAAAATTGAAAGCTCAAAGTGGTTGTAAACCTTTGACATAACATAAGAACAAAGCATATTCTTCTATAGTGTGTACTTGTTATAGCAGAGGAACGAGGCATCAGACAGAAATGCTCAATATTGAGAATAGTTTTCCTGACACCAAGAGAAAAAAGGTAAAGGGGAGGGGGCTTCCAGCCCTCTTCCTGTGTGCAGGGGGGTGTGTCTTGCTGCCAATCAGCTCCCCTCACTGAGCTCTACATAGTATAATTTTCCCCGCCCCATTTTCTGAAAGCTGAGACAAGCTGTACTAAATTTGAGACTTTAAACAGATGCAGAGAAGGAAAGACTGCAGATAAACAGGTACGTTTGTAGCAGAATTGGTTTAATTTTTTGTGCATCACCAAAGGCTAGCTGTGTGTGTTGAGTGCATGTGCTCAGTGTCATATCCGAAGGAGGTCTTTGGGAAATAGACTTATGAGTGCTGCCAGCATTGCTGCCAAGGTTGAAGGGGTCAGCTTGTCAGTGCTCAGACCATAAGCCGAACACTGCATCAAATTGGTATGCATGGCTGTCATACCAGAAGGAAGCCTCTTCTAAAGATGATGCACAAGAAAGCCAGAAAACAGTTTGCTGAAGACAAGCAGACTAAGGACATAGATTACTGGAACCATGTCCTGTAATCTGATGAGACCAAGATAAACGTATGTGGTTCAGATTTCAAGCATGTGTGGTGGCAACCAGGTGAGAAATACAAAGACATGTGTGTCTTGCCTACAGTCAAGCATGGTGGCGGGAGTGTCATGGCCTGGGGCTGCATTAGTGCTGCTGTCACTGGAGAGCTACAGTTCATTGAGGGAACCATGAATACCAACATGTACTGTGACATACTGAAGCAGAGCATGATCCCCTCCCTTCAAAGACTTGGGCCACAGGACAGTATGCCAACATGATAACGACCCCAAACACACCTCCAAGATGACCATTGCCTTGCTAAAGAAGCTTGGGGTAAAGGAGATGGAGATGGACTAGCCAAGCATGTCTCCAGACCTAAAGCCTATTGAGCACCTGTAAGGCATTCTCAAATGGATGGTGGAGGAGTGCAAGGTCTCCAACATCCACCAGCTCCGTGATGTCATCATGGAGGAGTGGAAGAGGACTCCAGTGGAAACCTGTAAAGCTCTGGTGAACTCCATGCCCAAGAGGGTTAAAGTAGTGCTGGAAAATAATGGTGGCCACACAAAATATTGACACTTTGGGCCCAATCTGGGCATTTTCACATAGGGTTGTACTCAGCTTTGTTGCCAGCGGTTTAGACATTAATGGCTGTGTTTTGAGTTATTTTGAGGAGACAGCAAATTTACACTGTTATACACACTCACTACTTTACATTGTAGCAAAGTGTAATTTCTTCAGTGTTGTCACATAAAAAGATAATAAACCCCCATACATATATTTTATGAAGGCAGAGACACTTGACTAAAATGGTAGTTTAAATTCTTTATATCACACAATATTAGTGCAAAATTTTAGTAACGTACACCAAAATAAATTTTAGGGCACACAAACAATATAGAATATATACCCGGCATAAGAGAGTGCAAAACTATCAGAGAGGGAGACTGTTCCTTAGGTTTTCTTTTCCACCGAGAAAGATGGGTGCTCTTTCCACTAGTAGTATCCTTGATTGTTAAATGCTGGTCTGTAAGAGACATTTTTCTTCGAATGCTCAAATGCTTCTTGCACAAAAGGTTCCACAGGCCAGCACCCAAGCCAAAGTGGCTTTGTACGTGTACTTTCATAAGACCCAAGTGAGAAAGAAGTACCTTCCAGAAAATGCTACCAAACTGAAGCAGTGATTAGACATGGTCAGCATAATTAGTGTCTCGGTAAGACATGGTACGGCTGGATCAACATTGGAAATGGACCGTTCCGTACAAAATTCTCACCAAATAGATATGATAATAAGGGCTTGGGGAAGCAAATAAGCCATCAATATGTTTCAAATCTCCACACAGAAATGGTTGTAAAAGCAGGAGCAAAGAAACATGCAGCATTTTAAGTTTTAAATGACCCAAGGTTGGAAACAGCCACAAAAAAAAAAAAAAAGCTGATCTGTTAGTTGATGTGCGCTGCAATAATAATGCCTCGTACACGGCCGGATTTTCCAAGACAAAAAAGTCAGATGGGCTTTTTTTCTAGGAAAGTCCAGCCGTGTGTAGCCTCCATCTAACTAAAGCCCAACCGACCTTAGATAGAGAACCTGTTCTCTTTCTTTCCGTCGGACTTCCGACTGACTTTTGCACGGTCAAAAGTCCAACCGTGTGTACAAGGCATTAGAGACAAATTGATCTCTATTCATTTGAGTGTAATACCAGTAGACTGCAACTCCTCAAGGGTAAGTTCATCAGTCAATGACTGGCATGACTCAGAATCAAAGTTTAAGCCGTCAATGGCTCAGAATCATGCAAGTTGGGGGCACCCAGTACAGTGGGACTGTCTCTCCCCTTGTCTGAAATCAGAAATTGTAACGCCATAGCATTAAGGCATTGAATATGCTTAAAGGGTCACAAAAACATTTTTGGGCTGAAATGACTGTTTACAGGGTATAGAGACATAATAGTTAACCGATTCCTTTTAAAAATGATTAAAAATAGATGTACAGAGCCAGAGAGCCAATAGAGGGCAGTGATGGTTTGTCTAAAACCCCTCAGCCCAATCTAGTTTGTTTACACACAGTAATCACACCTCCTTGATTAGTGACCACAGTGAGAAAGCTCCCAGTACTGTGGTTATAAGGAAACAGACAACCAGGAAGTGTCCAGGACAGAGCAGGATAAAAGCAACATCAAAGCAAAAACAAACAATGAGGACATGAAAACAACACTGCAGTAAGGTAAAGGAAGCTATTTAGCTAAAAAAAAAAATGTTTCCTTTAGTGACCCTTTAAGGTTAGAAGCAAGGTTGTAGGTTCTCATGGAGCCAGGAGAGCAGATAACAGAGGAGGGTCGAATGCTAGAAGGTGACTAAAGTCACTGTGAGCATGCAGCAGGAATGAATCGAACAATGAGGTTCTACATGGCTCTTGCAAGCAGAAACTGTAGTGGACAGATGCTTCCTCAAAACTGTATGATGGCAAAGCGTGTGCGGCATACGACATTCCACCCAGAGTATGACATCAATGCTCAGTACCACAGGATTAACCCCCATGTCAAATACCAACATGAATGGCAAATAAATACAGCCAGCAACCTATGAAGCTCTTGGTGTATAGCTTCATAGACCATAGTACACATAGACAAGGAAAGCTCTGAGGCAATATTATCAGCTCTAGACCTGAAAAGTGCTCTGCAAAGGTAGTATAAAGCTGGCAAGTGTTTAGACCCTTCCCCATTGTATGAAACACATTTTTTCTATGGAAATAGAAGTTTTATTAGCCCTATAAAGTACATCCAGCTGAGGGATTGCTTGTCCTTATTCACTACAACATACGCCGTGCTGGGGCCGTGTTTGCCTGCATGGGAATGCACCAGTGTTTCATGCATTCACGTCAAATGGGATTCAGCAGCTATACCGACACAACCACAGATCCCAATTTGCCAGCCCCACAAACACACATGGTCTGCATTCAGGGCCCTGCACACGCATGGAGTTTAAATCGGGAACAGCGACTGTGTCCATCTGCAAGTGCGTTCCAATTGACATGAATGGGACTGCACAGAACACCTGTGCATCCCGTTGTGGGCATACACAGCCTCCCACATAGGTGTAGGCTGTAGTATGCCAGTGTGAATGAGGGCTCAGGTTCCAGAGAAAACCTGGAGGTCCTTTAGAGCTGAGTTTGGCAAAACACAAGGAGGAGCATCTGAATGGGCTTTAAAAATGCCATCTGCTTTACTATTCATGGAATAGTGTATATACATTTCTGAAAAGTAAACCTATTACATAACATATTGTAGACAGCAATGATTTCTTTTAATTTGACAATAATAACAGGATAAAGAACACATTATCTATGTAAAGACGTAAAAGACTAACAGGGAAACAAAAACTATACAAAGCAAATATGTGAAAAAAATTTACAAACTTCTATGATCAATATCACACTAATGGAAATATGAACTTCCAATATAGCCAACAAAAACGGGCTATTGATTTTCCATTGAAAAACAATTCTGAGCGTAAACTACTTTTATACTGCAGAACAAAATTACTAATAGATTCTCTGCATTTCTCACAAGCTCGATAAGCAATTCTAATCTTATTAGAAGAATGTACAGTGGCAAGCAGTACAAAATAGAAGATCCAATTCTTCCAGAACTACAGAAAGCGAAGCCTAGTTATGTATTTTAATATGTACTTGAAAGAAATTAGTACTTGATCAAAATTTTAAGGATCTCTAGAAGTAGCACGTTTTAAATTAAGAGAGAATGATATCCTTGTGGCTATTAAGAATGAGAAAAGGACGGGCTCAAAGATACCTTTTTCGATGACAGAATACATTCTCTGTAAAAAGGCATTTTTTGCTTACCATAGATGCAGTTATAAACCTTGTAATTTCACAAATGGGTTCATTGCAACTGTTCACTTAAAGTAAATATTTACAAAATGTTAATAAACGAGATAGATATCTGTTCCATGTCAATAATCCCAAATTTGTTTTGCATGCGACTAGATATCCAAATAAAAAATAGCGTCAACTTATTAACTAGTCTCACTGAACATACATCACTACGCACAGTAAGCAGTTTCTTCCTTGAATAAATCAACTCCAATGTGTTTAAAAAAAGAAACATACTGAAATTTCCTGCTATGAAGCCATCTCTTTATGGTTTCAAATGATGCTTGTGTCAGTAGTTTCTTGGCAAAAAAGAAATAAGCTTTATACCACACTTGCCATTTTAAAAACAATGCAATGCTAGTTCAATCCTTTTTTTTTTTTTTTAACACCCCCCCCCTCACTCTCACCCCAATACTGACCCCAACAGGTGTAGGCATGTTCCCATAACAAAACATTAACTTGCATGTGAAGTGGATCAAACACTTCATTCAAGTTACCCAGTAACATTGAGAAAACCTGGATCTGGGTCTCGAGTGGTAAACATTGGTGCAGTAATACAGCCCTGAGATCAATTTCACAAGGCAAATTGTGGTCAGGCTTGTGTGGCATGATGGGGTAGATTAATGGGTGAAGCCATATCCCCAATCCAGGTCTCTGAGTGCAAGGGGGGAGAAATTTGCTGAACAAGTCTTGCATATTGTAAGACTTGTGTGACTCCTAGTAACGGTTCTCTGTGAAGGGGAAGGTTTATGCTGTTTGTAGCCTCAGCCTAGGTATTTTGTGCAGCCTGGTCATAGGAGAAAAGGCTACCAAACCACCACTGCTACCCAGCCAGTGCAGACTCTCACCTCACAGGACTTTTATGCCTTGTCAAGTGCTTTTATGCCTTGTCATACCGTTTACTTCAGCGGCACTTCTTTCTTTGTTTTTTTCCCCCGATATAGTGCAAAGGCTGCCTGATTGGATAGATGTGTGTCCTCCTATTCCATAGCTTTGGTAAATCTAAAATAAATTGTACAGAGATTATACAATCAGATTGTATAATGCAGGGGGTCTCCAAACTGCGGCCCGAGGGCCAGATGCGGCCCTTTGCTAGCCTTTATCCGGCCCTTGGGGCACTATTCTGCTATATGATATGAGGTACTATTCTTCCCACTGACACCAACAATAGGGCACCATTTCTTTCACTGATACTAGAGAAGGGGCACTCCTCCTCCTCCTATTGATCACTACCATCAAGGCCACGTTTACCTTTACTGATGTTGGGGCGAGGACATTTTCTACCCGCAATGGGCACAATCAGGCCCCCTTAAAGTCTGAAGGACACTGGAGGTGCCAGGGAAGCAAAGGAACGATGCTACACATATTCTGGGAGTGCCCAATGTTAAGGAGTTTTTGGGCAGAGATTGAAAGAGCTCTACAGTTTTGCTCAGATTATGAGATTCCGGAAGATCTGGAATTCTATCTTCTGCATTTAAACCAAATACCAGAAAAAACCTATAGGGAAATGATTATATGCCATTTATTAGATGCCGCTAAGGCCTGTATAACGAAGCGGTGGAAGTCACCAGTTCCACCAACGGTGGAGATGTGGATATGTAAAGTTAAGGAAATAAGCAAATTAGAAGAGTTAGTTCTGACAACACAATATAAAAGGGGAAAATATTTAAGAACTTGGACTCCCTGGAAGTCCTATATGGAATACAGGGGTGAAGGCTAAGGAGGATAAGGCTGAACAGTATAGAAGGAGCCCGGGAACTTGGATTGGGTATATGTGGGATTCAATGAGAAACCACAGGAATATGGAGAAGGGTCGGAGGAGAGGGAAGTAGGGTGGGTTTGTTTTTTTCCTTTCTTCTTCTTTCTCTCTCAGTGATGTTTGGAAAGGGGAGAGATACGTAAGAAGGAGATATATGTTAGATTTTGACAACAAGGTATAAGGGGATGTTTAATAATAAGATGGACCGTGACTGTTGTGTTGTTTTGTAATAATGGTCTGTTATGTATTTTTTTTTTTATATACATATGTGTTGTTACGATTTGTTTTAAAATAAAAAAGAATTATAATCGAAAAAAAAAAAGTCTGAAGGACAGAAAACTGGCCCTTTGTTTGAAAAGTTTGGAGACCCCTGGTATAGTGTATCAGAACTTGTATACATGTACATAGAAGGGAGTGGATGGAGACATTCAGCTGTGAGGCTTCTTTTAAATCTCTGTACATGTTTTATTGGGGGGGAGTTTTGGAGCTTTTCCGCTCATCACACATAGGGCAGGGTGCCATTTAGGCTACTTGCGCACTGGGGCGAGGGTGGTGTTAGCGGAAAAGCGTTGCTAGTTTTAGCAGCGCTTTTCAGTTAAATGCGCCCTGCTAGCAGCAGCAAAAAAAAAAAAAAAGGGTTAAATGCACCTGTGTTGTGGCGCTGCCTTAGCGCTTTGCAGTCGCTTTGGCAACGCTGCCCATTCATTTTAATGGGAAGGGCATTTTGGGAGAGGTGTATATGCCGCCCCCAAACATGTTGCTTGCAGGACTTTTTTCCCCATCCCGCAAGTGCACCACCCCAGTGTGAAAGCACTCAAGCTTTCACACTGGGGAAGCACGATTGCACGCTAAAAATAACGCCTGTAAAGAGCCTAACACCTGAAGAGGAACCTCGGTTTGAAAGAGGTCCAACATTAGGTCCTCATGCACACTGGACAATAAAATAACGCTATAAAAAAACGCCAGTAGATTTGCAGTGAGTTTTCGTAATAAAGTTTTTTTGCCTTTTTTTGCTTTTTTTTTTTTTTCAATGGATCAAAAATGTTAAACGCTGGTGAGCGAAGTTATTGAGCGTTTATCGACATTTATCAGCGTTGGAATGTTTTTACAGCTGAAAAAAGTCTCTCAGAATCCACTACTTTTATTAGAAAGTTTTATTAAAACTGTTATTAGAAAGTTCATTAATAGGGTGGAACTCTGTTTTAATATTTATTTAGCAGTATCTTTTGTTTCACTTTAACCACTTAAGGACCCCCGCACGCACATATACGGCCACAACATGGCTCGTACAGGCACAAGGGCGTAAATTTACGTCCCCGCCTGAGTGCAGTTCGGGGGTCCCATCGGGACCCCCTCCGCGGCGTGCGGGGGTCTCCCTACCTCTGGGAGCGATCCGGGATCTGCGGGCGGATGTCCGTGATATCGGCCCCCCCCCCCGCGTTCGCTCCCAGCCAATGGGAGCGTGCTCCCAGCCTGTCACTTCCTCCTCCTGTGTTTACACAGGAAGGAGGAAATGATGTATTCTCTCATCGCAGCGCTGTTTCCCAGCGCTGCTGATGAGAGAAGACATGCCAAGTAAGTGTGCACCAACACAACACTGACACACACTCACATAGGCATATTAACCCCTTGTGATCGCCCCCCCCCCACCCCCCTGTCACAGTGTTACTGAATGCAGTGATTTAATCACTGCATTTAGTGTCAGTGTGACAGGCACTGTAAAAAACAGTTAGTGTTAGGTTCAGGATAGCCCCCCCACCCCCCCTAATAAAGTTTTAACCCCCTGATCACCGCCCTAGTTAACCCTTTCACTCCCTATTGCCAGCGTCACTAAGCGATCATTTTTCTGATCACTGTATTAGTGTCGCTGTTCCCGCTAGGTAGCTATTTTTTTTTTTTACTAAAGACATGTGGCTAAATAAATTTTGGCCTAAATGTTTGACTAAAATTTAGTTTATTTGATTTTTTTTTAACAAAAAGTAAAAAAAAGGGATTTTTAAATACAGCTTACCTGTAAAATCCTTTTCTTGGAGTACATCACGGGACACAGAGCGGCATATTCATTACTATGTGGGTTATATGGAGTACCTTCAGGTGTGGACACTGGCAATCTTCAAACAGGAAGTCCCCTCCCTATATAACCCCCTCCCCTAGAGGGAGTCCCTCAGTTTTGTAGCAAGCAGTATGCCTCCCAAAATGGTCACCCAAAAGAGGGGTGGGAGCTCTGTGTCCCGTGATGTACTCCAAGAAAAGGATTTTACAGGTAAGCTGTATTTAAAAATCCCTTTTTCTTTCTCGTACATCACGGGACACAGAGCGGCATATTCATTACTATGTGGGATGTCCGAAAGCAATGCTTTAATGAGGGGAGGGAGACATCTTCCAAAGAAGGATTCAATTTTAGAGCTAAACTCAAATCATAATAATATTTCCAAATTAGTCAAGAAAGAAGAACCTTTTTTTTTATATAACCAAGGGTGTTTCTGATCCCGAGGATTTCAAACTGCAGCCTGTAGTACTGCCTGACCAAAGGCAGTATCCGCATTTCTTCTCACGTCTAGTTGATAAAACCTTGTAAACGTGTGGACTGATGACCACGTTGCCGCCTTGCATATCTGAGCCATAGAGATCTGATGGTGTGCTGCCCAAGAGGCGCCCATGGCCCTGGTAGAATGGGCCTTTACCGACAACGGAGGGGGCAACCTCTTCAATCCGTAGGCTTGAATGATTAATTGTCTAATCCATCTCGAGATGGTGGATTTTGCAGCTGCCTGCCCCTTCTTGGGGCCATCTGGTAGAACGAATAACACCTCTGTTTTCCGGATCTTTTCCGTAGCTTTAAGATAGGCCTTCATGGCCCGGACAATATCCAAGGTATGCAGCAACCCCTCCTTTCTAGATGTAGGTTTTGGAAAGAAGGATGGAAGTACCAAATCCTGGTTTAAGTGAAATTTGGATATAACCTTTGGTAGAAAGGAAGGATGGGGCCGGAGAACTGCCCTGTCCTTATGCAGAACAAGATATGGTTCCTTACACGATAAGGCTGCTAATTCTGACACTCTCCTGGCCGAAACTATGGCGACCAAGAAAACCAATTTTCTTGTCAGTAAGAGTAAAGGAATCTCAGCCAAAGGCTCAAAAGGCTGTTTCTGTAGAGTGGACAGGACAAGATTTAGGTCCCAAGGACAAACTGGTGACTTGACAGGAGGATTAATACGCAAGACCCCCTGTAAGAAGGTCTTTACCAGCGAGTGGGTGGCCAGCGGCCTCTGAGACCACACTGACAGAGCTGAGATCTGTCCTTTGATTGTGCTTAGTGCCAGGCCTTTATCCACTCCTAGCTGGAGAAAACTTAACACCCTATCAATAGTATATTTGCGGCAATTCCATCCTTTGGATTCACACCAGCCTATATAGTTCCTCCACACCCTGTAATAAATTACCCTGGAGACCGGCTTTCTAGCCTTAATCAGGGTAGGGATTACCTGCCTAGACAGACCCCTACCCCTGAGAATCAGGGATTCAGCCTCCAGGCCGTCAAATTTAGACGCTGTAATGTAGGGTGGAGGATCGGGCCTTGTGAGAGTAGGTCTGGTTGTAGAGGAAGAGTCCAAGGGTCTCCCACTGCCATATTCAGGACTAGTGAGTACCAAGCCCTCCGGGGCCAAGCCGGAGCTATTAGAATGACTGGCTTGTGCTCCACTCTGATCTTGCGCAACAGGCGGGGGAGTAACTGTAGTGGAGGGAATGCATATAGAAGTTTGAATTGATGCCAAGGGCAAACCAACGCATCGGTTCCGCAGGCCATAGGATCCCTCGCTCGCGACACGAACCTGTCTAGTTTCTTGTTGAACCTGGATGCCATTATATCCACGTCTGGCGTTCCCCACCTCTGGCAGATTGTCTGAAAGACCTGGGGATGCAGAGACCACTCCCCTGGCAACAGACTCTGGCGACTTAAGAAGTCTGCCTGCAGGTTGTCCACTCCGGGAATGAATATCGCTGAAATGCAGGGTACATGAACCTCTGCCCATTGAAAAATCAAGTTCACTTCCCTTTGAGCGGCCTGGCTCCTGGTTCCCCCTTGGTGGTTTATGTATGCCACCGCCGTGGCATTGTCTGACTGGATTCTCACCGGGAACCCCTTTAATCTGGAGGTCCACGCCAACAGGGCTAGGCGAGCAGCTCTGATTTCCAAGATATTGATGGGGAGCTGCCTCTCTGCTTTCATCCCAGTTCCCTGGCGGGAGAACCCTTCGAAGACCGCCCCCCAGCCTGCCAGGCTGGCGTCTGTGGTAACTACCTTCCAGACAACAGGGCTGAAGGATCTTCCCTTTAGAAGATTCTGAGGGTTCAACCACCAGGCCAGGCTCTGTCGGACCCTTGATGATAGCGTCAAAGGGGACTCTAAGGCATGTGCCCTCTTGCCCCAGGCTGCTAGAATGGCTGCCTGTAGGACGCGAGTGTGGATCTGAGCGTATGGTACTGCCTCGAATGTGGCCACTAGCTTGCCTAGTAATCGCATACACAGGCGAATAGTTGGTCTTTTCTTGTTTATAACCAACTGAACCAACCCCTTGATCGCCTTGATCTTTACAAGGGGTAGGAACACCTTTTGATGTTCTGTGTCTAACCTCATGCCGAGGTATTCCAACTGCTTTGTAGGCTGGAATGCTGACTTTCCCTGGTTTAGGACCCAGCCGAATTCTTCGAGGTACCGAACCGTGAGGTTTACTGCCTTTTGCAGACCCGTCCGTGAGTGATCTATGATTAAAAGGTCGTCCAAGTATGCTAGGACTGTGACTCCTTGGATCCTTAAATTGGCCAGAACTGGGGCTAGGATCTTCGTGAATACCCGGGGGGCCGTGGCCAGCCCGAAAGGGAGCGCCCTGAATTGGAAGTGTCGCTGCCCCACCGCGAAGCGTAAAAACCTTTGATGCGACTGAAAGATTGGTACATGAAGGTAAGCATCTTTTATGTCTATGGAGGCCAGAAAATCGTCTTTCTGAAGCGCGGCGGCTGCTGACCGGATGGATTCCATCCGGAAGGACCGCACCCTTAGATAAGCGTTTAACCTCTTTAGGTCCAAGATTGGCCTGACATCGCCGTTGGGCTTTGGTATGACAAAGAGATTGGAATAGAAACCTAGGCCTTGCTCTTGGGCTGGCACTTCTATAATTACGTCCTGGCAAAGCAGGTGATCCAAAGCTGCCAGCATTGAGGCCTTCCTTGCTGGATCCCTTGGTAGCCTTGATTCTTGAAAATGAGGCGGAGGATATCTTAGAAACTCCAATCTGTAACCTATGGTTACAGATGCCCGGGCCCAATTGTCGGGGATCTTGGCTTCCCAAACTTCTGAGAAGAGACGAAGCCTTCCCCCCACCCGTGAGAGTGGGGGCGCCCCTTCATAAGGCAGACTTAGGGGCTGCCTTTGACGGCTTGCGATACCACGGCTTCTTACCCCCAGGGGTCTGTCCCTGCGATCTACTGTTAACGTTGGATCGTGCAGGCGGCCGTCGATACTGCCTGGAATTAGAGGGCCCCGAGACAGGAAAAAGCTGCCTTTTAAATGTAGGAGCCCGGAATGTCTTTTTGACCGGTAAAAGGGTACTCTTGCCATTTGAAATAGTCTGAATATATTTATCCAGATCTTCTCCGAAGAGTCGTCCTCCATGGAAGGGAAATCCTGCCAGAAGCTTTTTGCATGGGGGTTCTGCCGCCCAGTTCTTCAACCATAAGAGCCTTCTCATGTGTACCAAACATAGTGATAAACGAGAAGCCTGCTGGATGGAATCTTTTATAGCATCTACCGCGAAACACAGAGCTCTGGGAATGTCAGCAAACTCTTCTGCTTGTTGGGTAGGCATGTCCTTTAACATCTCTTTTGTCTGGTCTTTTAATGCCTGACAAACTCCAATTGCAGCTACCGCTGGCTGCACCACTGCTCCTGCCGTAGCAAAGGATGCTTTTAAAAGTGTCTCTAATCTTTTATCAACCGGATCTTTAAACATATGTATGTTTTCCACCGGGCAAGTTAGTGATTTATTCACACATGAGATGGCTGCATCCACTACTGGGAGCCTCCACTTCTTGGAGAATTTTTCCTCCAAGGGATAAATGACCGCAAATCTTTTCGGTGGCAGAAAAACCCTGTCCGGCCGTACCCAATCCCGAAAGATCAATTCCTCCAAGAGAGGATGGACCGGAAAAACTGCGTTGCTTAACGGGGCTTTCAAAGAGCCCAGAGAGGATACCGGAGGAACCAGAAGTTCTGGCAATGGCAAACTAAATGCCGAGCGGACCATGTCCGTCAAAGACTGTACCCACAGTCTCTCTGTCTGGGAGTCTGAAAATGGTTCCTCAGAGGTAGACCCCTCCATCCCTGAACCCTCTTGGTTCAGGTCCAGTTGATCCTCCTGTGATTCTAATTCCTCCGGAGAGAGAATCTCAGCATCTGAGGATACACCCCCTGGTGATGGGGATCTAACCCGTTTCTTACCAGGAATAGCTCTGGCGATCAATGCCGCTATTCTCTCTTCTAGCCCCCCTAGGGATACGGCTAGCATCTCCTCTGTGATAAACACAGGGCTGGGCTGATCTGGGCCAGCCTCCGCACCAGATCCCCCTAATGGCTCATCCAAGGCGCTTCTTAAATTAATAAGCTGCGGGGAAAGTATCGGCATATCAGAATCAGAAAGGGACCCCTTTTGTTTTTTGGTCTTTTTTGTCCCCTTTGACCCCGAACCCTTGGAAGCCATAATACAAAATCGAGGGACTCCGCCCACACAACAGACTGTAGTGGCCAGGAGTACAAATTTCAGAGTTTAGGGGAGAATAGATCACTAGTGTCCCCAAAAACTGATGGGCCCGTATGTTGGTCTTTTTTTTTATTTTTTTTTAAATAATTATATATTATATATTATATATTTGACAACATACAATGACCCTAATTTAAGTTTGCCAGCCTCCAACCTGCTGCAAAATAAGGGGGATTTCTTGGCTTAACAATAAAGGCATTGGAACAAAGTCCACATGTACTACCCCTCTTCCGCCACCGGGAGTCACTGTTCTGCCGCTCTGCGTCCTCTCCTTGAAAAAATCAGCCTCAGACTGAGCCCTGACAAGGCCTGCTGTCTATAACAGCACAAAGGCGCGCCCCTGTATGACGCCGCAGGCCCGCCCCCCCCCGCCCTCCTGTCTGGACGGCGCGAAAAACGTCAATAAGACGTGCGCGCGCACGCGCGCGTATGCCGGATACAGGAGGAACATGGAGGAGCCGCGCTGCTGGAGATCCAGGCACGCAGAAACAGGCGGCAGATTCAAACCCCCGGCCAGGTAGGACTCTCTCAAGGCCCCTAGGGATCCTTACTAGCCCTAGGAAGAAACAGCAGGTTAGCTAGCAACACATATTTAGACAGGGGGGCCTAGTGATGGGGGGAGAAAGGGTGTCATCCTGTCTCTTTTAGACATAGTGATCACGGTTGCCCATGCAGAGCATACTTAGGCTATCCCCCCTTTTAGGTTACCCCGGAGAGCCTGCTGTCGAACCAAGTCCCGCAGGCTCCCCCTTACCTGCTCCATGCTGCAGGATGTTTGACCAGCAAACTGATCCAATCTTCTCCCATCTCCGTGGGTAGCGTAGTAGACCTTCAGGCCCTGGGGTCCTATGAAGGTACCCACTGTCCTGGACCTATATAGCACCCTGGCAAAACAGGAACTTTATGGTTTTTGCAAACTCCAAGTCCTGGGCCCAGGGTCCAGCCCTCCAAAGAGGAGCATTATAGGCAAAACCCCACGGTTTGGGGCCCGGGTACTGTCCACTTTGGCACTGAGGCTCCTTGGACAGATCCGGTTAGCCCGCCCTTAATCCCAAGGATGTGGAGCAAAGCTATTCCGTGACCAACACCTAAGACACTGGCGAAAAAAAAACTGAGGGACTCCCTCTAGGGGAGGGGGTTATATAGGGAGGGGACTTCCTGTTTGAAGATTGCCAGTGTCCACACCTGAAGGTACTCCATATAACCCACATAGTAATGAATATGCCGCTCTGTGTCCCGTGATGTACGAGAAAGAAATAGTGTTTTTTTTTCAAAAATGTCGCTCTATTTTTGTATATAGCGCAAAAAATAAAAATCGCAGAGGTGATCAAATACCACCAAAAGAAAGCTCTATTTGTGGGAAGAAAAGGACGCAAATTTTGTTTGGGAGCCACGTCGCACGACCGCGCAATTGTCTGTTAAAGCGACGCAGTGCCGAATCGCAAAAACACCTTGGGTCATTTACCAGCGTATTGGTCCGGGTCTTAAGTGGTTAAGGCCTTAATCACACCACGGTCCGCCTGTCAGTTTTGACGGCGGACCTGAACGGCAGCTCCATGCACCCCTATGGAGCGTCGGATGTCAGCGGAGACATGTCCGCTGACATCCGACCCGATCCGCTAAAAACAGACGTATGGGGGATACGTCCACATCCGTCCATGCGGATCAGATCGCTCCATAGCAATCAGCAGTGCCCCACAAGCCCCTCCCTGCTCAGTAAGCAGAGAAGAGCTTGTCATCCGTCGGCTCAGCGGAGATGTGGGGACAGATCTCCCGCTGAGTTGGCGGAAGCAGGCAGTTTCCGTCGCGACGGAGTCTACCTGTGTGAATGAGGCCTAATATCTCAGTTTTTCAGAGTGCCCAAGTATAAAATAAAGTGGCAAAGGAGGATTTCACAGTTCTTCTCTTTTCACATCCTGCTATCAATAGTTTATTAGTATTCCCAACAACCAGACAATAATTCTCCATCTGTTTCATGAAATTGATTTTATATTACAGTCTTACTGGACTATTGCTTAATAGACATTAAATTACAGAAAAATGTATAGCTCCACCCCCCACTAGAAGGGCATCTCGGCTATCAGGCATGTTTTATTGCAGTCACATAGAGAAAACCGGGGCCTAAACAAGTTTGTGCTTTCTTTGAAGTATATTTTACCACACAATGGGGGTTATTTACTAAAGACAAATCCACTTTGCACCAGAAAGTACACTTGGAAGTGCAGTCACTGTAGATCCGAGGGAAACAGGCAAGGAAAATAAAAAACAGCATTTTAGCTTGCACGATTGGATGATAAAATCAGCAGAGCTTCCCCTCATTTCAGATCTACTCCTCAGATTTACAGCGACTGCATTTCCAGAGCAATTTCAAGTTACATAGTTAGTCAGGTTGAAAAAAGACACAAGTCCATCCAGTTCAACCATAACAAAATAAACAAAAAATAAAACACAGTACAATCCCATACACCTATCTCAATACCCACAGTTGATCCAGAGGAAGGCAAAAAAAAAACAGCAGAGCATGATCCAATTTGCTACAGGAGGGGAAAAATTCCTTCCTGATCCCCTGAGAGGCAATCGGATTTACCCCGGATCAACTTTACCTACAAGTCTTAGTACTCAGTTATATTATGTGCATTTAGGAAAGAATCCAGGCCTCTCTTAAAGCAATCTACTGAGCTGGCCAGAACCACCTCTGGAGGGAGTCTGTTCCACATTTTCACAGCTCTTACTGTGAATAAACCTTTCCATATTTGGAGGTGAAATCTCTTTTCCTCCAGACGTAAAGAGTGCCCCCTTGTCCTCATTGTTGACCTTAAAGTGAATAACACCACGTTCACTATATGGACCTCTTATATATGTGTACATGTTAATCATATCCCCCCTTATTCTCCTCTTCTCAAGAGTGAATAAATTCAGTTCTTCTAATCTTTCCTCATAGATGAGCTCCTCCATGCCTCTTATCAGTTTGGTTGCCCTTCTCTGCACTTTCTCCAGTTCTCCGATATCCGTTTTGAGAACTGGTGCTTTTTTTCTCTCAGACAGACAATAGGTGCAGGAACTCCCCCTATCCAAGTCACCCATTTTCTCCGCCCCTACCCACCTCCCAGTACTGCCCCTTTTAGACAATAAAGAACCAAGTATCATTTTGTGGTTCTAAGTCCTTTATATGGCATTTGGTAATGATATCAAGGGAAACTGTAAAATAGATCCCTGTGGCCAGCTACAATAGAGCACCCCTAAAAACAATTGACCAACCACAACAAAATCTCCCCACAGCAATAATAGACTCCCAGCAGCATCAACAGATCTCCGCACAACCAGCATTAATAGACTCTCTGGCTGCCATCAACAGTACACTTCTTTCAGCAACAACTGCCCCCGCAGCAACAATAGACCCCCCTGCACAAATAGATCTCGCAGGCAGTTTGGTCTCATCCATGCTTTTTACTGTATGCTACTTCAAGTGGTATGTGAACTTTCAACTACAAATATGAATTGTGGTTTTCCATTGTTTTTCCTGTGGTGCTTTTTACAATGTTGTTTTCTTTATCATTAGAACTACAGAATGAATACATATCTCCTTTTCATTACCCCTGAGGAAAGATGTTCAAAACAGAAACGTGTTAAAACACTGGAGACAACAAAGTATATGTACAGTGTCTCACAAAAGTTAGTACCCCCCTCACATTTTTGTAAATATTATATTATAATATTTTATTATTTCCTTTCATGTGACAACATTGAAGAAATGACACTTTGCTACGACATATATTTTCAGTTGTTTCAGACTTTGTTGTTATGTATATAATTCCACATGTGTTAATTCATAGTTTTGATGCCTTCAGTGTGACTCTACAATTTTCATAGTCATGAAAATAAAGAAAACTCTTTGAATGAGACGGCGTGTCCAAACTTTTGGTCTGTAATATATATATATATATATATATATATATATATATATATATATATATATATATATATATATATATATATATATATATATATATATCTCACACACAATTACACATATATATATATATACACCGTATATATATATATATATATATATATATATATATATATATATATATATATACACACAAATAAACAAAGTTGTATGTGCATTTAAGGTGATATGTGCATACAAAGTGACTTGTACAAATACACTATGAAAAATATAAAAGTGCAAAAAGAATTGCAGAAATAATTAGTCCTCTTCCATATAATAAATGCAGTGTGCAAAGTTGCAAATGATAATTTCCTTCTGTGCAAAAAAGAAGGGAATTCTCTTCTTTTGTGCAAAAAACACAATGTGCAAAATGTAAAAAGGAAAGTTTTCCCCTTTTCTGTGCAAACACTCTGGTGGCGATGGCCTCTTACCTTGCGGTTATGAGGCAACCACATATTTATAAAGATGAAGGTCAGTGTTCAAGCTGGTCAGTATTCAGGGTGCTTGCTTCTTAGTAGTGGCATACATCTATGGCTTTATCACTGATCTTATTTCTCCCAGTAAGTATAAAATACAAATAAATAGGGAGGGGAAGGATTCCAGATAGTATAGTATCTTTAAAATGTATTTATTTAAAACGATAAACGTACTCGCACTGCATAAGTAGTAAAAAGACACAAAGCTCCATGAGTGCCGATGAAAATATAATTTCCTGTGCCCGTCTGTCCCTATGCATGGCGTCACGGTCCTGTGACTTCAGAGGGGATTGCATCCTCCACCTCACCTATTCTGATCTCCGAGTTCCTAACCCCCTCCTTGACCTTGTGAAGGTCCTGTTAGACTAGGGAGATATGCACCTTCACCTCCTCAATTTTGGTGGCGAGGGTGACTTGTAACTCAGAGATAGCCTCCAGTACCTTGACCGTGTCTGAATCCGGCTTAAGTTTCGTCGCAGCCATGGCTGGAGTAAAAGGTGTCAGGTGAAGGAGGCTGAGCGGTGCTGGTTTCAGTATAGGGGTTGATTTGGGCACCATGGAAGCATGCAGCCCAGAATTAAGAATGAACGCTGAGGGATAGTGTATTAAAATGGCTGGCCATTGTGTGCGACACCTTGAGCAAGGCCTCATCCCCTACCTGCCTCTGATGGGGCCTGAAGCCCACTGAAAGCCGATTCAGGGGTAGTGCTCTGACAGGCTGGGGTGTTCTGGTTGTTATGTGGGGCCCGTGTCTAGTTGAGGAGAGATAGGAAGGGCGTGGGCATCTGTTAGGGTGTAGCAAGATGGGCGCTACACCCAGGACGGGGCTTGGGGGCCATCCGCAGTCAGGTGCTCAGTAGTGGCTCTGGGGGGGGGGGGGGCTGTAAGGAGTAGTGGGCAAGCTGGGATCTGTCAGTACCTTGTGAGGAGGGATCCAGGAGTCAGCAAGGTGGGGATGCAGAGCTGGCTGAGTGTAGCAAGATGGCCACAGGACTCCGGGACTAGGCCGGAGCCACAGTGCTTCCTAGCGGCGGCAGCCATGTGGGGGAACGCCGATACGTTCGGGCCACCATCAGTAAGCCTGCAGAGCCGCGGCTGCTGCAGGGCCTTGGTGGAGTGCAGAATTAAATAGAAAAGGAGTAATGGATGGAGCTCAGGTCACACACATCCTACTCCACGCTGGGTCAGGCCACGCCCCCGAAAATGTTTGGTAGATAAATGAATGTGCACTTCAAATACCCAGAAAAAGCAGCTTGTACAACATGTGATACACAGTGTACAGCAAACTAAAAACAAAATATGTAGTGCTATTTCTAGTAAATAAGCGATATGTGTTTATAGTAAATGAAATTAGTGTCCAAAAGTGTTCCACTTAATTTTTGACTCACTCTGTGTTCTATGTACTGAGTAGAGCGATTTTGGACACCAATTTAAATTTATTCAAAACTGTACTGCACATTGTATTTTTAATTAAATAAATGCATACCTTTTCAGAGTCAACTTTTCCCTTTGTAAATTCCAGTTTCCAGAACTGGAGGGCCTGCTCCAGTGTTAAACCAATACCCTTGAGGAAAAGGCCATACTGCATGCGGCCTCCATGACGAAGGTGATGGTGCTCTCTCAAAGACTTGTGAAGTTGACGCATACAGAGAGGAAATGACTTTGCAGAAAGCTAAAGAGATGGAAAACAACATTCATTATTAAAAGGAAATACAAACATCTTTGACAGGTTCATCGCATATCAACCTTCTCATAACTGTTGAGGCATGAGTCTGAAAATCTGTTAAAGTGTTACTAAACCCAGGACCCCTCATTCACATGGTCCCCCACCAGGCCCGGACTGGACATAGGGCATACCGGCAAAATGCCCGGTGGGCCGCTGATGGCCCGCGAACGGCCTGTGGGCCGATGACGGCCAGCGAACGGCTCACGGCGGCCCGCGAACGGCCCACATGTCATGTCTTCCCAGGGGTGTACCAAGAGGTTGCAGGCCAAGAGGGAACTATTCTTACCTAATAGCCCAGTTTACCCGCCACCAACACAGCGCCAGATAGAGATGAGCTGGGTCAGATAGAGAAAGTTGAGATCAGATCTGACATTTCAACCCTCCCCTTGCTGCTTCTACTCTTCTCCTCCTGTGTTTGCCCCGCCCACTCTTCCAGACAGACACTGTTCTGCTGTCTAAGAGATGTGGGCGGGAATATTCAAACTAAAGCCCAGAAAACAGAAAGGAAAGATGGGGTCTGATATCCATTAGACATGTGCACAGAAAATGTTTTAGTTTTTTTTTTTGTTGTGTTTCGTATCACTCCGTAGGTTCGTTTCCGTTCGTTTTTCGTAAGACGCCCGTTTTCCTGTTCGTTCCCGTTCGTTTTTCGTACGATGCAATTTTTTCGCATTCCGATCGTTTCGTATTTTCGTTACCGTTTTATTTTCGTACATGCGGGATGGTTCGTTATTCTGTTTAATTCATGTTCGTTGACAATAATTTTCGTGAATTTTCGTCAATGATTTGCATTGTGTATTTTGAATTCCCTTTTTCTGTTCGTATTTTGGATTCAAAATACAGAATGCAAATCTTTTGTTATAGATGTCATATGAACATACGACTGAAAATACCAAAAGAAAAAGGATTCAAGATACAGAATGCAAATCTTTTATTATAGATGTCATTTTCGTTTTTTTGAATGGGCAGTGAGTGAGTGTAGTTAGTGAAGCAGCTTCTTTTTTGTGCTGAGTACACTAGTACAGTGAGTAGTACAGTAAAGCCAAATACATTTTTCTGTGGATTTTCATCTGAAGAGAGATCAGTTGGCCAGACTTTTGAACCCAAAAATGGTTTTCTGATGGAGTTTAAAAACGAACAAATTTTCTGAGAACGAACGGAAAACGATCGTTTTTATGTTTGTTGTTAAAAAAGTCTGACCAAGTATATGGGGCTCAACAATAGTTAATATGGATGAGCCGCGTGTTGAAAGTGCCGCGAATCCCGCCATATATTTACGAAAGTACAAAATGACAAAAATGCTTTTTCTGTTCGTATTTTCAGTCGCATGTTCATATGACATCTATAACAAAAGATTTGCATTCTGTATTTTGAATGCAAAATACGAACAGAAAAAAGGGATTCAAAATACAGAATGCAAATCTTTTGTTATACAGGGAGTGCAGAATTATTAGGCAAATGAGTATTTTGACCACATCATCCTCTTTATGCATGTTGTCTTACTCCAAGCTGTATAGGCTCGAAAGCCTACTACCAATTAAGCATATTAGGTGATGTGCATCTCTGTAATGAGAAGGGGTGTGGTCTAATGACATCAACACCCTATATCGGGTGTGCATAATTATTAGGCAACTTCCTTTCCTTTGGCAAAATGGGTCAAAAGAAGGACTTGACAGGCTCAGAAACGTCAAAAATAGTGAGATATCTTGCAGAGGGATGCAGCACTCTTAAAATTGCAAAGCTTCTGAAGCGAGATCATCGAACAATCAAGCGTTTCATTCAAAATAGTCAACAGGGTCGCAAGAAGCGTGTGGAAAAACCAAGGCGCAAAATAACTGCCCATGAACTGAGAAAAGTCAAGCGTGCAGCTGCCAAGATGCCACTTGCCACCAGTTTGGCCATATTTCAGAGCTGCAACATCACTGGAGTGCCCAAAAGCACAAGGTGTGCAATACTCAGAGACATGGCCAAGGTAAGAAAGGCTGAAAGACGACCACCACTGAACAAGACACAAGCTAACACGTCAAGACTGGGC
This sequence comes from Rana kukunoris, assembly GCA_029574335.1. NCBI lineage: Eukaryota > Metazoa > Chordata > Amphibia > Anura > Ranidae > Rana > Rana kukunoris. Next base: position 251,240,658 of record CM056052.1, on the reverse strand, counting down.
CAAGAAATATCTCAAGACTGATTTTTCTAAGGTTTTATGGACTGATGAAATGAGTGAGTCTTGATGGGCCAGATGGATGGGCCCGTGGCTGGATTGGTAAAGGGCAGAGAGCTCCAGTCCAACTCAGACGCCAGCAAGGTGGAGGTGGAGTACTGGTTTGGGCTGGTATCATCAAAGATGAGCTTGTGGGGCCTTTTCGGGTTGAGGATGGAGTCAAGCTCAACTCCCAGTCCTACTGCCAGTTTCTCGAAGACCCCTTCTTCAAGCAGTGGTACAGGAAGAAGTCTGCATCCTTCAAGAAAAAAAGGATTTTTAATAAACAGCTTACCTGTAAAATCCTTTTCTTGAAGTACATCACGGGACACAGAGCGCATAGCCATTACACTTGGGTTATATGGGTACCTTCAGGTGTGGACACTGGTGTAATCAATTTCACAGGAAGTTTCCTCCCTATATAACCCCCTCCCACTGGGAGTGCTTCAGTTTTGTAGCAAGCAATTCTCCCGAGGTTACACAATGTTCCCCAAAAGAGGGGTGGGAGCTCTGTGTCCCGTGATGTACTTCAAGAAAAGGATTTTACAGGTAAGCTGTTTATTAAAAATCCTTTTTTCTTTATCGTACATCACGGGACACAGAGCGCATAGCCATTACACTTGGGATGTCCTAAAGCAATGCTCTATGAAGGGAGGGAGACCGTAAGGCCAAGAATAGCCAAATAAAAACATTGTCAGGAGAAAACATGGCTCCACCAACAGAAAAACAAGGGGGCGTGAACCGGGCCAGAGGATTCTATACTGCTGCCCGTAGGACCGCCTGCCCAAAAGCTGCGTCCGTACCCTTTGCAACGTCCAACTTATAAAATTTAGTAAACGTATGTACGGAAGACCAGGTTGCCGCCTTGCAAACCTGTGCCATAGAGATCTGATGGTGTGCCGCCCAGGAGGCACTCATGGCCCTCGTAGAATGGGCTTTAACTGATAAGGGAGGTGGAACGCGCTTCAGACCATAGGCCTGAAAAATCAGCTGCTTAATCCACCTAGCCAAGGAAGACTTGGCAGCCGGCTGACCCTTCTTGGGGCCATCCGGAAGAACAAAAAGCACATCTGTTTTCCGAATCTTCTCTGTAGCCTTGAGATAGACCCTCATGGCTCGAACCACGTCCAAAGTATGAAGCCGTCTTTCCTCTCTGGACTGGGGAGTAGGAAAGAAGGATGGAAGGACTAGGTCCTGATTTAAGTGAAAACTGGATATGACCTTAGGAAGGAAAGAAGGTTGAGGCCGCAGAACCACTCTGTCCTTATGCAGAATAAGGTATGGCTCCCTGCATGACAAGGCTGCCAGCTCGGAAACCCTTCTGGCTGAAGCCATAGCCACCAAGAAAACCAACTTTCGGGTTAGTAGCACAAGAGGGATTTCTGTCAGAGGTTCAAACGGCTGCCTTTGTAAAGCTGACAAGACCAGATTTAAATTCCAGGGGCAGAGGGGAGCTCTAATAGGGGGATTCACATGCAAGACCCCCTGCAAGAAGGTTTTCATAAGCGAATGGGTGGCCAAGGGTCTTTGAAACCATATTGATAAAGCCGACACCTGCCCCTTTAGAGTACTAAGAGCCAACCCTTTGTCAACGCCAACCTGGAGGAATCGCAAGATCCTGTCAATAAAAAACTTTCGAGGATGCCATTTTTGAGACTCGCACCACTCCACATAGGTTCTCCAGACTCTGTAATAAATATTTCTGGAGACCGGTTTTCTAGCCTGAATCAACGTAGATATGACCTGATCTGAGAGGCCTCTGCCCTTAAGAATTAGGGATTCAGCTGCCAAGCCGTCAAATTTAGCTGCTGTGAAGCAGGATGGCAGATTGGGCCCTGAGACAGCAGATCTGGGCGCAGGGGGAGCGGCCCCGGCGCCCCGACTGACATCTTCACGATGAGTGCGTACCAAGCCCTCCTGGGCCAGGCTGGGGCCACCAGGATCACAGGCCTGCGCTCCACCCGGATCCTCCGTAGAAGGCGGGGAATCATCTTCAGTGGAGGGAACGCATACAGAAGAGAAAACTGGTGCCAAGGGCAAACCAACGCATTGGTCCCGTAGGCCGAGGGATCCCTGGCTCGGGATATGAATTTGTCCAACTTTTTGTTGGATCTCGTTGCCATAATGTCCACATCTGGGACTCCGAATCTTTGGCAAATCTCTTGGAATACCTGGGGGTGAAGAGACCATTCCCCCGGGAGCAACTGTTGACGACTCAAAAAATCTGCTTGAGAATTGTCTATCCCTGGGATGAACACCGCCGAGATGCAGGGTACATGGGCTTCGGCCCATGAGAAAATCAGGTTTACTTCTCTTTGGGCTGCTGGGCTCTTCGTGCCCCCCTGGTGGTTTATGTATGCCACCGCAGTGGCGTTGTCGGACTGTATCCTTACTGGCAGACCCTGAAGGGGGAGAGTCCAGGCGATCAGGGCCAGTCGAGCAGCTCTGATCTCCAAGATATTGATGGGAAGCAGTTTTTCTGCCCCCGACCACAGCCCTTGCTGGGTCTGTTCTTCTAGAACTGCCCCCCAACCTAACAGGCTGGCATCCGTGGATACTATCTTCCACGTGATGGGGCAAAAGGATTTCCCTTTTGACAAATTTTGAGAGACCAGCCACCAAGACAGGCTGCGCCGGACCTTCGGGGAGAGCACTAACGGACGATCTAACGCCTGAATGGATTTGTTCCAAGCAGAGAAAATGGCTGCCTGAAGATATCTGGTATGGATCTGGGCGTAGGGCACAGCCTCGAAGGCGGCCACCATCTTCCCCAGCAGTCGCATACATAGACGAATAGTCGGCCTCTTCTTGCCTAAGATCACTTGAACTGCTTGAGCTATTGATCTGATCTTTGCTTGAGGTAAAATTATCCTCTGGCAGTCTGTATCTAGCCGAAGGCCTAGATATTCCAACTGCTTTGTGGGTTTCAATACCGATTTTTCTAGGTTTACAATCCACCCGAATTCCTCTAGATGCTGAACTGTGCGACCTACTGCCTGATTGAGGTTGGGAGCTGAGCTGTCGATAACCAGAAGATCGTCCAAGTATGCCAAGACTAAAATGCCTTCTGTCCTTAGGACGGCTAGCACCGGGGCTAACACCTTTGTGAATACCCGCGGAGCTGTTGCCAACCCGAAAGGGAGGACTACGAACTGGTAATGGCGGTGATCTATCATACAACGAAGAAACCTGTGATGTGCCGGGTAGATCGGCACGTGCAGATACGCATCCTTTATGTCTATAGATGCTAGAAAGTCGTCTTGATGTAGGCTGGCTGCCACCGAACGTATGGACTCCATACGACAGGTCTGAATGTTTAGAAAGCGATTTAGGCGTTTGAGGTCCAAGATAGGCCTGACGTCGCCATTGGGCTTTGGTATTATGAAAAGGTTGGAGTAGAATCCCAGACTCCATTCCTGGGTTGGTACTTCTACAATTACTCCTTGGAGCCAGAGACGATCCAATGCTTTTACAAGAGAGGCCCTCTTTAATGGGTCGCTTGGAAGACTTGGCCCCTGAAGATGAGGGGGGACTTCCCGAAACTCTAGCTTGTAGTCCGTGGTTACCACGGATCTTACCCAAGAGTCGGGAATTCTGGCCTTCCACACTTCGGAGAAAAACCGAAAACTTCCCCCCACCCAAGAGAGTGGGGGCGCCCCTTCATGAATCTGACTTGAGGACTGGTTTAACCGGCTTGCGAGGCCATGGCCTCTTGCCTGTCGTGGCTTGTCCTTGTGGGCGGCTATTAAATGCTGAACGCCCGGGAGGCCGAGCCTGTGAAGGCCTGTCGCTTAAATGCGGGCCCACGCGATCTTTTCTTGATAGGCAAGAAAGAACTTTTACCACTTGATATGGTCTGGATATATTTATCTAGGTCTTCACCGAATAGTCTCCCACCATGAAAGGGAAATCCTGCTAAAAGCTTTTTGCAGGGTGCCTCTGCTGACCAGTTTTTTAGCCACAAAAGGCGACGCATATGAACCAACAGCAGAGATAAACGGGACGCCTGTTGAACGGAGTCCTTAATAGCATCTACTGCAAAGCAGAGAGCTCTTGGGCCAATTCACGAGCTTGCTGAGCCGGTATGTCCCTTAATATCGGTTTAGTCTGATCCTTTAAAGCCTGACAAACACCAATGGCTGCCACTGCTGGCTGAACCACGGCACCTACTGTGGTAAAAGAAGCCTTCAGTAGGGTCTCCAATTTTTTGTCGACTGGATCTTTAAACACCTGGACATTTTCCACCGGACAGGTCAGGAATTTATTTACGCAGGAAATGGCTGCGTCCACGGTAGGGAGTGCCCATTTCTTTGCAAATTCTTCTTCCATAGGATAGAGAATGGTGACCCTTTTAGGAGGGATAAAAATCCTATCAGGTCGAGCCCAATCCTGAAAAATCACGCTCTCCAGAAGGGGGTGAACAGGGAAAGACGCACCACTCAATGGTGCCTTCAAGGAACCTAAAGAGGATACCGCGGGGGCTAATTGTTCTGACACTGGAAGTTTAAAAGCAGTGCGAACCATATCCGTCAGAGACTGGATCCACAGACTCTCTGCTTGAGAAGCCGAAAAAAAATTCATCTATAGTGGAATCTTCAATGTCTGACCCATCAGGACTCAGGTCCGCTTGATCCCCCTGTGGGTCCAATTCCTCCGAAGAGAGGACCTCTGCATCCGAACACACCGTTCTAGGTGACGGGGATCTAGCCCGTTTGCCACCCGGCAAAGAGCGGGCAATTAAAGCAGTTAACCTTTTCTCTAGCCCACCCAGGGTGGATTCTAGCATTTCTTCCGTAACATAAACGGGAATGGGTTGATTGGGGGCCGCCTCTGCCCCTAGCACCCTCAATGGCTCCTGCATGATGCTGTTCGGTGGTCTATCTGGTGAGGGTGGGACCACTGGAGCCTGGCCCAAATCCTCTGACCCCGTTGGAGACCCCTTTACTTTTTTGGCACCTTTTGCAGCCTTAGCTGGTCCTGATCCCTTGGGAGCCATTGCACAACCTTGAGACACCCCTACAGCGAACACCCAACTGTTGTAGCTAGAAGTGAAACATTAATAAGGACAGGCTATGGTAAAACATTTTTTTTTTTTTTTTAATTTTCATACGCCCGAGAAGGCGGCAATACCGAGGAGAGTCCTGTGAGTATTGCCACACCAATGCCCGTTAGTCCAAGGTTGCACCGACTCAGATACTGCCAGATCTAAGGCTGAGTCCCTTTAAGAAAAAAATCTTTTTTTTTTTTTTTTCTGGTCAGTGTGGACTAAGTCCAGACCTGAAGATCCACAAACCACCACTGGGTGTCACTGTTAGCCAGAAATGGCTCAGCTGCGCGCTCTGTGTCCTCACTCTCCACTGCTCTCAGGAGGGAATGACCAGCCAGGAAATGCTTTTTTTTTTTTTTTTTGCTTTATCTGAGACCCGACGCTGCTGGCCCGCCCCCCACGCTGAAACCAACATGGAGGAAGCAGAGAGCAGAGGAGAAGCCTGGACCTGCGCTAGTAACACAGACACCCGGTAAGCCACTAATCTTTGTAGTGCACACATAGAGGAAGCTGTCCCCCTAGGCTTCCTAGGAAACAGGAGTTTTGTCAGCACTTCCTCTCTATACACGTGGGGCTGCAGTATCATGCTAACAGGCAAATCTGGGGGGAGTAGCAAAATACATATCTTTAAAAGCATATATATATCTACATGTTATCTGGGTAAACATTAGTACATCCCATCCTGCCTCAAAAGACATAGTGGAGATAGTGGCTGATGCACAAGCATACCATTAGCCAACCCAGAACCCCCAGGGGGATACCTACTGTCGAACCAAGTCCCGCAGGTTCCCTCTTACCTGCTCCACGCCGCAGGGTATTGCAAAATGCAAGAGGCCCAGCCTTCCCCCATCTCCGTGGGTATTGTCTTGGACCTTCAGGGACCGGGGTCCTGTGTTAAGGAACCCACACCCCTGGACCTATATAGCATCCTGGCATCAGTAGCGTTTAGTTCTTGGAAGAGACTAAGGCACAGGAGCCCAGAATCCAGCCCTCCAAGGAGAGGCATTATAGGCAAAACCCCACTCCAGCAGGGCCCGGGTACCGTACACCTTGGCTTTGAAGCACTTCGGACGGATCCGGCTAGCTATCCTGGGTCCCGAGACCTCCGAGGGACAGCTAGAAGTGACCAACACCTAAGACACTGGCGAAAAAACTGAAGCACTCCCAGTGGGAGGGGGTTATATAGGGAGGAAACTTCCTGTGAAATTGATTACACCAGTGTCCACACCTGAAGGTACCCATATAACCCAAGTGTAATGGCTATGCGCTCTGTGTCCCGTGATGTACGATAAAGAAAACATGATTTTCATGCAGGACAATGCTCCATCACAGGCGTCCAAGTACTCCACAGCGTGGCTGGCAAGAAAGGGTATAAAAGAAGAAAAACTAATGACATGGCCTCCTTGTTTACCTGATCTGAACCCCATTGAGAACCTGTGGTCCATCATCAAATGTGAGATTTACAAGGAGGGAAAACAGTACACCTCTCTGAACATTGTCTGGGAGGCTATGGTTGCTGCTGCACGCAATGTTGATGGTGAACAGATCAAAACACTGACAGAATCCATAGATGGCAGGCTTTTGAGTGTACTTGCAAAGAAAGGTGGCTATATTGGTCACTGATTTGTTTTTGTTTTGTTTTTGAATGTCAGAAATGTATATTTGTGAATGTTGAGATGTTATATTGGTTTCACTGGTAAAAATAAATAATTGAAATGGGTATATATTTGTTTTTTGTTAAGATGCCTAATAATTATGCACAGTAATAGTCACCTGCACACACAGATATCCCCCTAAATAGCTAAAACTAAAAACAAACTAAAAACTACTTCCAAAAATATTCAGATTTGATATTAATGAGTTTTTTGGGTTCATTGAGAACATGGTTGTTGTTCAATAATAAAATTAATCCTCAAAAATACAACTTGCCTAATAATTCTGCACTCCCTGTAGATGTCATATGAACAATGAACATACGACTGAAAATACGAACAGAAAAAGGATTTAAACAAAATACAGAATGCAAATCTTTTGTTATAGATGCCATTTTCGTTCTTTTGCCGTTTTCGTTTTGTCGTATTTTCGTCCATATTTGCGGTTGTTCGTTATGCGGCTCATTCGTAATCCCGTTGTTTTCGTATTTTGGTGCTTTAATTTTTTCGTATGTACACATTATCCCGCGGGTACGAAAATGAACATTTTCGTACGAAAATAAAATTCGTACGAATGGGAATGCACATATCTAATATCCATCCATCCAGTCAGTCTTTCCTGCCTCCTGAGTGAGTACTGTACACTGATGTAGGGGTGCCCTTCATTTCCTTCTCTCTCTCTTCACCTTTATTTATTTCTTTCTCTCTCCCCATCTATCTTTATCTATCTATCTATTTATCTTTATCTATCTATCTATTTATCTTTATCTATCTATTTATCTTTATCTATCTATCTTTATCTATATATTTATCTTTATCTATCTATGTATCTTTATCTATCTATCTTTATCTATCTATTTATCTTCATCTATCTATCCATCTATCTTCCTTCCCTTATTTCTTTCCATCTTTATCCATCTATCTCTATCTTCCTTCCCTTCTATCTTTATCCATCTATCTTTCTTTATCTATCTTCCTTCCTATCTATCTATCTTCCCTTTTTTCTTTCTATCTTTCTCTCTCTATCTATCTTCCCTTCTTTCTTTATCTATCTTCCTTCCTATAGAACTATCTTTATCTATCTATCCATCCATTTATCTATCTAGCCATCTATCTATCCATCTATTTATCTATCTTTCTTTGTATCTATATTTTCTTTCTTTCTCTCTCTCCCCCATTTATCTATCTATCTTTCTCCCTCCTGTTATTTATCTATCTACTATCTTTATTTCTTCCTTTTATCTGTCTATCTATATTTCTTCATCTCACCCCACATTAACCCCTGCTGCGCGCCACCGCCACCCCCCCCCCCCTGGGCTGCTCAGTCTTAAATGCCCGGGCCTATTTTTTGTCCCAGTCCGGGCCTGTCTCCCACAGTACACAGAACATGGAAATGCAATTATTTGAGTAAATATAAACAGCTACATTAATTTTCTCATCAGCAGATAGAGCGGTCTTGCGACTTCTATCACTGTCCAGCCAAACACTGGTTAAAGCCTGTAGGAGGAGTTTTCTGACTGATCTATGAGACTGCATGAACCCTGACCAAATTGGCCCAGTGCTGATCACATGCACCCTCCCAAGGAAAAATAAACCTCTCTAGCAATACGCACCAAATCAGTCAGTGAAAGGGGAAGGGAGGGGGGAGGATCAGAGAAGATAGGATCAAACAGCCTTTTCACACTGCAGATGATTATTCTGTAGCGAGTATTAACAAACATGCTTTACTGCATATACAGACTTATTTTACCGTTTTGAGTTTAGTAACCCTCTAAGCAGAGTTTGTATATATTACATTTAACCACTTAAGACCCGGACCTTTAGGCAGCTAAAAAACCCGGCCAGGTTTTGCAATTCGGCACTGCGCCGCTTTGACAATTGCGCGGTCGTGCAAAAGTGGCTCCCAAACAAAATTGACGTCCTTTTTTTCCCCACAAATAGCGCTTTCTTTTAGTGGTATTTTATCACCTCTGCGGTTTTAATTTTTTGCGCTATAAACAACAATAGAGCGACAATTTTGAAAAAAATGCAATATGTTTTACTTTTTGCTATAATAAATATTCCCCAAAAATATATTTTTTTTTCTCAGTTTAAGCCGATACGTATTCTTCTACCTATTTTTGCTAAAAAAAAATAAAAAAATTGCAATAAGCGTTTATCGGTTGGTTTGCGCAAAATTTATAGCGTTTACAAAATAGGGGATAGTTTTATTGCATTTTTATTATTAACTGTATCTATTGGCGTATAACACTCACTTTTTTTACCCTGAAAATAGAGGGTTAACTGTGCCTGCGTGTTATATGCAGGGGGCTGTGGAAAGTTTTTTTTCCTGAAACTTCCCTCTTAAAGCATGTTATACGCCGATAAATACGGTATTTTTTTTATACTAATAATGGCGGCGATCAGCGATTTTTTTGTGACTGCGACATTATGGCGGACACTTCTGACAAATTTTGGGACCATTGTCATTTTCACAGCAAAAAATGCATTTACAATGCATCGTTTATTGTGAAAATGACAGTGCAGTTTGGGAGTTAACCACAAGGGGGCACTGAAGGGGTTATGTGTGACCTAATGTGTGTTTACAACTGTAGGGGGTGTGGCTGTAGGTGTGACGTCATTGATTGTTTATCCCTATAAAAGGGATCACACGATCAATAACACCGACACAGTGAAGAACGGGGAAGCTGTGTTTACACACGGTTTCCCCGTTCTTCAGCTCCGGGGGACCGATCGTAGGACTCCAGCGGCGATCGGGTCCGCGAGTCCCGGAGTTTCGGACCGGGTCACGGGAGTGCGCCGCGGATGGGCGCCCGCGACCCACGGCTGGGTACTAGCACAGCACGTACCTGTACGTGCATGAGCCCAGCCGTGCCATTCTGCCGACGTATATGTGCAAGAGGCGGTCCTTAAGTGGTTAAAAAGAAATATTGCAGTGTCAATCATGTCAACATGCATTATTTGTTTTGGAAACTACCTTATGATTTGTGCAAATGTCATTGGTTTAATACATACCTTCTAGATTGTTGGACATAAAATTTAGCAAAATTAACCAATTTAATAGTACAGCATCAGTTTCTTTGTAAAGCCTGCACTTTGTGATATAACATAAATGGATAACAAATTTCCATGCCAATGGTTAGTGTTAAACGGTGTGTTCACACTACATGCAATGGTCTGCATGGGTCAGCCTTACCCATTGCAATCACAACATAAGACAAAGCAATTTGTCTAGTTTACAACTGGCGTAGTTTACACCATTGCAATGCAGTGGTGTGTGCTAAAGAAAAAAAGCGTTTTAGCGCTAAAAAATAGTGCCTGTAAAGTGGTGCACTGGCGGGACTTGAAAAAAAAAATCCTGCAAGCAGCATCTATGGGGCTGTTTGGGAGCGGTGTATACATTGAAATGAAAATTGGGGATTAAATAACGCCAAAGGAATGCTCTTTTTGTGTGAAAACAATACTACAAATGTAATATTACATTGAATAGAATGGATAGCGGGGCACAGGTACGTCGCCTTTAAGAGCCCAGCCGTGGGTCGCGTGCACGTGCCCGCGACCCAGTCCGAAGCACCGCGGCCCCGATTGCCGCCGGTGTCCCGCGATTGGTCACAGGAGCTGAAGAACGGGGAGAGGTGTGTGTAAACACACCTTCCCCGTTCTTCACAGTGGCAGTGTCAACGATCAATGACGTCACATGTCCAGCCCTGCCCCCTACAGTTAGAAACACATATAAGGTCACACTTAACACCTAGCGCATCCCCTAGTGGTTACCTCCTAAACTGCAATTGTCATTTTCACAGTAATTACTGCATTTTTATAGCACTTGTTGCCAAAAATGTGTCAATATTGTCTGATGTGTCCGCCATAACGTCGCAGCCACGAAAAAAAAAAAAAAAAATAGCGCCGATCCCCGCCATTAGTAGTAAAAAAAAAAAATATTAATAAAAATGCCATAAAACTATCCCCTGTTTTGTAAACGCAATAAATTTTGCGCAAACCAATCGTTAAACGCTTATTGCGATTTTTTTTTTTTTTACAAAAAAAAAGTAGAAGAATACGCATTTTTTCTAAACTGAGAAAAAAATCTTATTTTTTTTATATCTTTTTTGGGGATATATATTTTAGCAAAAAGTAAAAAATATTGAATTTTTTTCAAAATTGTCGCTCTATTTTTGTTTATAGCACAACAAATAATAACCGCAGAGGTGATAAAAAAAAAGGACGCCAATTTTGTTTGGGAGCCACGTCGCACGACCGCGCAATTGTTACTTAAAGCGACAAAGTGCCAAATCGCAAAAAGGGGCAAGGTCCTTAACTTGCATATTGTTCCGGGTCTTAAGTGGTTAATAAGGTCCATAAAAATAGAAGGTACTAAACTTACCGCATCAATTTGGTCGAGTGAAATTTTTCCAGTGTTTCTTTGTGAACTGAAATCTTGACCAATGTAAGAATGGCTATCAAAGGAAAAAGAAAAAAGCACTTTATGAAAAAATATTTCATCCCAGCGACTTCCAATCATAAATTGTCTGCCTAACATTCCCAAGAACTTGTAGCACCCACTAAGCAGTAGAACAGATTCTGTGACATTGAGTGTAGGGAATATGTCGATTCTTTTCTACAGCCTTTAGTATGTAAGATTCCTACTTACCTTAAAGATACCACACAGGTTATGAATGACTTAAATAGCCTACGACATGAGGTGGCTGGCTGTCTGATGTTTTCTTATTACCCATGACAAATGTTTGGAGGTGGCTGAACATTATCTAGGTTTGGGTGATCCTCTAAACAGAAAAGGTTTGTTTTAAATAAGCTTGCCTTTGCAATTAAGCACAATTTTGTGGTCCAGTCAAAAATTCGATCTTCAAAATAAATAAATAGTATTGCAATGAAGGCAAAATTTGCCCTCAGCCTGGCAAATTATTTATGGCCTGGTAGGTGGAAGGTGCCATCTATGGTTATTGCTCTGAAGTAGGTACATTGACGATGCCCTCCTCCTGTGGAAAGGGAGTGTTGAGTCCTTGCACACATTTATGCTTATTTTGAATACCAGCAGTTGGGAAATAACATTTATGGTGTCACTGAAATACATTTTTTAAGATTTAGTAATTTTCAGACAAAGTAATGGCTTCCTTACTCTGACAAACTTTAAAAACCAATTAAGAGACAGATTTATTGGGAGTTGTCACCACCCCTCCTGTTTAAAGGCTATCCGAAAAAAAAAAAATAATAATAATTCTTTGGGTTAGAAGAAATTGTTCAAACAAAAATGATTTTATGGTACAGGCTGATGTGTTAAAACAGATTTAGACAAAAACTATACCAAAAATATTTTCTTGACCAGTAAATCAGTGTAGTCTCAAACACTGAATGCAAGTATTGGGGTAAACAACTAAATACATTCCCAAAATATAAACTATGGGTGTTTTTTTATGGAGTTGTAAGGTTTGTTTTGTATTTGCTAAATGGGTTCCTTTAAGCTAGTGCATTGTTGGTTCACTTACCTTTTCCTTTGATTTCCCTTCTAAATGTTTTTTTTTCTGTGTTTGAATTATTCACTTCCTGTTTCTCCTCAGTAAGCTTGCCCCCATCATCGGAACGGTTCTGGCTTGGGGTTAGTCAGCCAGAACAGCTTACTGAGGAGGAACAGGAAGTGAGAAATTCAGACAAAGAAAACAAAGGGAAATCGAAGGAAAAAGGTAAGTGAACCAACCATGCTTAAGAGCCGGTTCACACACAGGCGGTATGACTTTGGGGGCGACTCCGCAAGGCGATCTCAAGGCAACTTGAGAGGCAACTTGCAAAAGGACTTCTGTATTGAAGTCAATGCAAGACGCCCCGAGTCGCCCCCAAAGTCGTACAGGAACCTATTTCTAAGTCGGAGCGACTTGCGTTGCTCCTATTATTACAAATAAGGAAAAAAGAGAGATACCCCCAGAGTGGGACTTTAGAGGCCAATCCCAGAGTTGGTAAAAAAAAAAATGTTTATTCAAGGGACCAAGCAAGGTTCAGTTGATATTTGTTTACAGGTATGTACTCGACAATCTAAGTGTATGTACACGACAGCATGTGCATCTATTTATACATATATACAATAAATATCACCAGGGATATATGTGCACCAGATGTGACAAAAAAAGGGGGGGGGGAGGGAACAACACAAGGAACACAGTGTATAATACAAGATAAAAACACTCTCCAAGGAATGGTGGAGGATGCCTGAAGCGTTTGTTTTTTAAGACAAAAAACCTGTCATCAGGGGCCAAAGGAGTGCGTGGTTATAGATTCTCATTCGTTTGTAAGACGAGTAGAGCAGTCTCTTTAAATATTTTTCCAGATATTTTATGGGCTCAAAGTCAAATCCCCTTAGTCAGGTAAGCAAGCCTGCGGGTGTCCATTGCCAAAAAAGGGTCCCGGAGTAGGGGGATTTTTGTATTAAACCCAAAGCCTTCTGGCGTGGATCCAGTGAGGGATAGTCCCGATATAGGTACCTAGTGAGGTCCCCTGGTTGGTTGCGGTTGCTAAGGAGAAGTCAGGGGAGGCCCAATGGCGTTAATCCCAAAAGGTTAAGGGTGCCAACCTTTTGGGATTAATACCAGGGATGTGGCTATTCTTACAGAACATGGATCTACGAGTACCTCTCCTTATATCTACTCCTATTAGAACGGTTCCATTGACTACTGCGGACCGCGCTCTAAAGGAACCTATTTAGAAAATAAGAAACAAACCTTTACAACCCCTTTTAACCGCTTGAGGACCGCCGCATGACGATATAAGTCGACAAAATGGCACAGCTGGGCACAACGGCGTACATTTATGTCCCCTTTAACCCCCCTGGCAGCAATCCCCAGTATGGCTTAGGGTGGAATTTCAGAACCAAAAGCGGTAACCCCGAGCCTGACTCGGGCTCGCCTCACAGCATCCACAGGCACAAGTTACTTACCTTGTCCCTGGATCCTGCGATACCTCCCCGCTGTGTGATCGAGCTGTGTCCTCCTCGCTCGATTCACACAGTGCCTGTGTGCCACCGATCTTCGTTCCCTGCGATGTTACGACGCATGGGGGGCGGAGATTGGCGCCAAATTAAAAAAAGTAAATAAACACATTACATACAGTATACTGTAATCTTACAGATTAGAGTACTGTATGAAATACACACCCCCTTTGTCCCTAGTGCCCTACACTTTTATACAATAAAACATTTTCTTTCTGCCTGCAAACTGTAGATTGTCCATAGCAACCAAAAAGTGTCCCTTTACGTCAAAAGTGTTTTTAGACCGCTAGAAAACAGCGATAATAAATTATAGTCACTTGCAGAATTGAGCGATAGTGATTTGTCGGGAAATTCGTCATCAAACATTAAAAAGTAATGACAGCGACAATTCTGCAACGGAGCAAATTTTAGTGTTTTTGATTTGATTACATTATTGATTCATTTTTATTATAATTACATTATTATTTGTTATTATTTATAGTTAATTATATTATAATTTATAAAAAAAAAAAAATCAAACTTTATCATTATCAAAAATTGCAGGCCTACAATATAAAACGCCAAATTTCCATGCAAAATAATGGTACCGCTTTTAGCACCTAAAACAAGAAAGAATCATACCGCCAAGGAGGTTAAGATCCTAGCCGTGGGTCGCGACCGCGACCCGGTCCTCTTCTCCGTGACCGTCCCCGCGGGAACAACGGACCCGATCGCCGCCGGTGTCCCACGATTGGGTCAGAGAGGAAGAACGGGGCGTGGTAAGTGTAAACAAACCTCTCCCCGTGCTTCCTAGTGAGCCTGTCACTGATTGTCTGTTCCCTGTCATAGGGAACGACGATCAGCAATGTCCCCCCCCTCCCACAGTAAGAATCACACATTAGGGCACATTTAACCCCTACAGCGCCCCCTCCTGGTTAACACCTAGAAAAAAAAAAGGCAAGAAAACTATCTCCTATTTGGAAGAAGCTATAAGTTTTGCGCAAAAAATAATCAAACGCTTAGTGCGATTTTTCCCCCCCAAAAAATATGTAATAGAATACGTATCGGCCTAAAGTTAGGAAAAAATAGTTTTTTTTTTTTTAGATATTTTTAGGGGATATTTATTATAGCAAAAAGTAAAAAATATTGCATTTTTTTTTTTTCAAAATTGTCGCTCTTTTTTTGTTTATTGCGCAAAAAAAAAAAAAAAACGCAGAGATTATCAAATACCACCAAAAGAAAGCTCTATTTGTGGAAAAAAAGGACGCCAATTTAGTTTGGGAGCCACGTCGCACGAGCACGCAATTGTTAGTTAAAGCGACGCAGTGCCGAATCGCAAAAAGTGGCCTGGTCTTTAAGCTGCATAATGGTCCGGTGCTTAAGTGGTTAATAGATTGCTTCATAAACACATGAAAGTCATAAAGAATTAAATAGAAAAAATGATAGGATCCTTGGTCCAGTATTATCAGAACATCCCAATATTTTTAAGACTAAAACTTTGATAGATCAAATTACCCATATTTAGTGGAACAACCATCTGAAGGGTTTCCATTCAGGCACTTTCACAATGGCAGCGTCTGGGCGGCAGTAAAACGCTGCTACTTTTAGCAGCGCTTTACCGTCGTTTTTTGCAGCGCTTTTAAGCCTTAGCAGGGTGCTTTTAACCCCCGATGAAAAAGGTTGCTGCCCATTGATTTCAATAGGCAGCGGCGCTTTAGGAACGGGGCATCATTTGGTCCGTTTCAGGTCCAAATTAACCACTTAAGGACCGCCGCATGTACATTTACGTCGGCAGAATGGCACCGACAGGCACATCAACGTATATATACGTTGGTGCCTTGGGGGGGATCGGGGTTCCGATCGGACCCCCCCCCCCGTACATGCGGCGGTCCGCGCGGCTGCAGGAGCGATCCGACAAGTGGGGGCGGCTATCCGTTTTCATCCGCCCCCTCCGGATCGCTCCCAGCCAATGCGCGCGCCCGCCCGCCCTGTCACTTCCTCCTCTTGTGTAAACACAGGAAGGAGGAAGCGACGTGATCTCTCCCTCGGCGTTTGTTTCAAGCGCCGCTGAGGAGAGATCACCACACACCAAGTAAGTCTGCACCAAACAGCACACTTACACACACACAAACACATTTAACCCCCGCGATCGCCCCCCCCCCCTCCCCCCTGTCACAGTGTCACTGAATGCAGTAATCATACATGTATGATTACTGTATTTAGTGTCAGTGTGACAGACAGTGTGACAGTCAGTCAGTATTAGTGTCAGGGTAGCCCCCCCACCCCCCCAATAAAGTTTTAACCCCTTGATCACTGCCCTAGTTAACCCTTTCACTCCCTATTGCCAGCGTCACTAGGCGATCATTTTTCTGATCGCTGTATTAGTGTCGCTGTTCCCGCTAGGTAGCTAATTTTTTTTTAATGCAATTTTTTTTTTACTAAAGACATGTGGCTAAATACATTTTGGCCTAAATGTTTGACTAAAATTTAGTTTATTGGTTTTTTATTATAACAAAAAGTAAAAAATATTGATTTTTTTTCAAAAATGTCGCTCTATTTTTGTATATAGCGCAAAAAATAAAAATCGCAGAGGCGATCAAATACCACCAAAAGAAAGCTCTATTTGTGGGAAAAAAAGGACGCGAATTTTGTTTGGGAGCCACGTCGCACGACCGCGCAATTGTCTGTTAAAGCGACGCAGTGCCGAATCGCAAAAACCCCTTGGGTCATTTGCCAGCGTATTGGTCCGGGTCTTAAGTGGTAAAAAATTCAGGCTGAAATCAGACCCGAAACGGTGAATAGAAACGCACCAGACTCCTGCTTTGAGCTGCTGCGTTCTCCAGTGTGAACTTACTTAACTGCAACTCAATTCATAACATTTGTATCAGGTTTTTTGATACTCTGTCTTTATCACTTAAAATACACCTACGATAAAAAAATTATAGAGCCTTTGGGACCATTGGCATTTTTATAGCGATCAATGCTATAAAAATGCATTGTATTACTATAAAAATGCCATTGGCAGTGAAGGGATTAACACTAGGGGGCGGGGAAGGGGTTAAGTGTGTTCCTGGTGTGTTCTAACTGTATGGGGGGGGGGGTGGACTCACTAGGCAAAATCACTGATCTTCTGTTCATACATTGTATGAACAGAAGATCAGCGTTTCCCCCGCTGACAGGAACGAGAGCTGTGTGTTTACACACACAGCTCCCGTTCCCCGCTCTGTAACGAGCAATCGCGGGTGCCTGGCGGCGATCGTACCCGCCGGGCACGCGTGCGGGACTCGGGGGACGCACGCGCGCCCTACAAGCTGCTAAAGGGAGGACGTAGAGCTACGTGCTCCCGCGTAGCAGTGCCACCGTCCCGCAGTAATATGACGGCGGGCGGTCGGCAAGTAGTTAAAGTGGTTGTAAAGTTTTTTTTTTTTTACTTTTACCTACAGGTAAGCCTGTATATATTATTCCCCCCTCAATGAGCCACTGAATGCAGTGACTCATGCGCACAGTGGTTTTCTGGCTTAAGGTCTGGCAGCAGCCGAACCTTGCCGGAAAGAAGTCTCCCGCACGCATGCCCGGGAGTGATGACATCTCACAGTGCTGGAACCGCGATACCCGGAAGACACGCTGAGACGAAATATCCGCTGCCTCGGTGTGGACCGGGGGGACACAGACGCTTCGTTCCAAGGTAAGTATTTCATAATGAGCTAGTATGCGGTGCCTTATTATGCCTTTTCCCTTACAGGTATAAAGAAAAAAAAAAAGAGTCAGCGGGTTTACTACCGCTTTAATTCTTAAGAGCAGAAATTACAGCCTCCAAAAGAGAAACTGCATGACTGGGGGGGCCCCATCTGAGCCATGAATCACGATAGCTGGTCCTTGTGTTTAAACACACAGTTTGCAAACAGGGAGTGGGACCAATGGCGGCCAACCAGCAGTCCTACATTGTTCCCAAAACTACCAAGAGGATTAATAAGTAGGAAAAAGAGGAAAAGGGGGAAGAAAAGAAAGAAGAAAGGAATAAAAAAAAAAGCGAGCCTCTGCTATTTTTTTTTTTTTTTAAGTCTGCCAGGTATTTATGTCTGTGCATCTTTTTTTATAAGAACAAATATTTTTATTATTGATTGATTGAGGCCTGGTTTACACTTGTGTGATTTAACATGTCAAATTGGCGGCATTTGCCGGCAATGGCACCGGCCTAATCAGTGCGACACCGCATCTGCGACGACGCACCGATTTCAAAAAGTAGTTTCTGTACTACTTTTTGCGATTTCGGCCCGTCATTTACATTATTGTTATACAGGTTTTATATAACGGCAACAGTTTGTGCAGCGCTTACATTGACATCTGTGCAGAAACTGCACAATGTCTCTAATCGTGGCCAAAATCAGGACTGACAAGCGAGAGTGAAATCATGGAAGTTCAGCTGAACTCCCACGGCTTCATTCCCGCAACCCAGACTAAAGGTGAAGTTTTAATATTTTCACTGTGTTCTCAGATCTCACCTTTTTAAGAACCTCGATAATGGATATACAGTATTTATACTTGAGTGGTTTACATATACATACATACACACAGTTGCGCTCATAAGTTCACATACGCTGGCAGAATTTATGATTTCTTGGCATTTTTTCCAGAGAATATGAATGATATCAAAAACTTTTCCTTCACTCATGGTTAATGTTTGGCTGAAGCCATTTATTATCAATCAACTGTGTTTAATCTTTTTAACTCATGACAACACAACTACCCAAATCAAAAGTTTACATACCCTGGTGATTTTGGCCTGATAACATGCACACAGGTTGACACAAAGGGGTTTGAATGGCTATTAAAAAGATAACCATTATCCCCTGTAAAGATGAGCTCAGGCGTGTTCGCAACTAGGACGTGCAGAGTTCGCCAGGAAGACGGCACTGTGCTAATCACAGGCAGTGAGACATTTTCCCGATCCGCGGCTGCACAGATCGGGACTCCCTGGTGGGCTCTGCACTTGTGACTGCCAACACGCCTGAGCTCATCCTTACTCATCTGGGATCTGTTTGCTTGTAATTAGTGTGTATATAAAAGGTCAATGAGTTTCTGGACTTCTGACAGACCCTCGCATCTTTCATCCAGTGCTGCACTAACATTTCTGGATTCTGAGTCATGGGGATTCTTTGACAATTCTTTTTCTTACGTAGTTACCAATTCCAACATGATAATTATCCAAAACATAAGGCCAAGTCAACCTGTCATTGGCTACAGCAGAATAAAGTGATGGTTCTGGAGTGGACATCTCAGTCTCCTGACCTCAATATCATTGAGCCACTCTGGGGAGGAGATCTCAAAACGTACAATTCATGCAAGACAGCCCAAGAAATTACAGGAGCTGGAGGCTTTTTGCCAAGAGGAATGGGCAGCTTTATAATCTGAGAAGATAAAGAACCTCATCCACAAATACCACAAAAGACTTAAAGCTGTCATTGATGTTAAAGGGGGCAATACACATTTTTAGGAACTGGGGTATGTAAACACTTGATCAGGGTCATTTGACTAAAGCCATTTATTATGAATCAACTGTTTTTACTCTTTTTAAATCATAATGAAAACAGAAACTGTTTAAAGATTTAAAAAGAGTAAACGTAGTTGATTGATAATAAATGGCTTCAGCCAAACACTAACCATGAGTGAAAGAAAAGTGTGTCATTCACAGTCTCTGAAGAAATCATGAATTCTATATAGATATATTTATACATTATATATTTTTTTTACTAGGGATGCACCAATACTGGTATTGGTGCCGATACTAGGCATTTTCACGAGTATCAGTACTTGCGAAAATGATCCGATGCCGAAAACCAAATACCGGATATGACGTCAGTTGGGGGGGGACCATGCCACTCCAACAGTGGGGTTCGGAGCAGTACGTGCCTTATGGCGCCAGGGCGGGAAAATCCACAGCACAGTGGGAACAGGCTGACAGCTGGCCACACTGACACTCCTGCTCCCGGCTGTCTTTTTCATTATGCAGCACTGCCGTGATCCTCTGCTGAAGAGGGTGGGTGATGTCATGACTCTTCCCATCCTGTTCCTGCACAGAGAGAGAGCTGGCTGGATGGCTAGCCACTATCCAATAACAGAGTGGACAGGTCGCTAAAGGCAAGGGGCTGAACAGCATCAGCATGCATGTTTCTATGTGAGGCAGCTGTGGAATCATTCCTGGAAGCATAACTGAGTAATGAGGACAGCAAGTCCTAACACTGTACTGTATATATTACACACACCAGTCTGTATATGATGTAGTATCGTGTCAGTGTATAAGACTGGTCTGTACTTAACGCCCTGTACTGTGCCTTCCTAACACCCTCCTAATGTCCTGTACTACACCCTCCTAATGCCCTGTACTGTGCCCTCCTAATGTTCTGCAATGCGCCCTTCCCTGTGTTGCCTCCTTCCTCCACCAGCTGTCACCTCTGCCCCCATGTCTCTCAATGACCCTCCCATTCTCTTCCCCCAGCAAACACAGCATTTCTCTTCTCAATTCTCCCACCCCACAATCCCTATTTCACCACACCCTTAACTACCCTGCCCTCGCTTACCCGTCTACTTCCAATGATTCCACAACCATTTAGTCATGAGTCCTTCAGTCTATAGTCGACATAAAAAGATTATAGCAATGTGATAAGTTCTGCAACCATAAAATGTCCATCGACAAATGGCAGCCTCCACAAGGGGATTAGAAGTAAAATCCAGCAGGAGCCACAGTGTAGAAAAGAGAAGAGAGGCGCCTTTCATGCACGTTTTTTCGAGCAAAGCCTCATCTGAAATCCCAATGTGCTATGTGCTGGTAAAGCACCGCTAAGACCCAAACGTTTTAGGACGTTTTTGCAGTGCCTCAGTGTGAAAGGGTAAGGTGTTTTTACAGCGCTTTCAATTCATTTCAATGGAGAAGGGCGTTTTTGGAGCGTTTATTTCAGCGTCCAAAAGCTGCTCCAAAGATGCTGCTTGCAGGGCTTCAGTGTAAAAGGGGTCCAAGTGTAGCAATATGGTTACATTTAATGAAGGTACAACATTACATTTACAACAAATCACATGGTTGATGATTAAAAAAAAAAAAAACACATCTAAAGCAGGCCATACATGGTTGAATTTCGAACAAATTTTCGTTTCAAAACCAGAAAATGTGTTTTTTTTTGTGATCCGATGATGCCACCATTGATTTTCGAAATTCGGCCGAGCAAGCCTTCAGGTTGCCGGGAATATTATTTTCTCTCCAGGAATATTCTTTTCTTGCACCAGCGCATTTTTTCTTTCTATTACATTTCTCGCACGATTCCCCCACCATTGATCAGAAAATCGATTGTTTTTCAAAGGCATCTGGGCTAAAGCGATCCACATAGACCATCCTCCTCACTGCCGGCTCTCACCTCTGTTACTCTGCAACTGCGACTGGGAAGACTACCCTGCAGTAGAGTAATCTGAAAGCGAGGCTTGAACCGCTTGTGGAAGGGACAAATCAATGGCAGTGCAGAGGATGGTCTATGTGGACAGCTTTAACCCGGATCCCTGCATACTTTGATGTGTATGTTTTAATCATCAACCATGTGAGTTTCTGAATGTTGTACCTTCATTAAACGTAACCATATTGCTACACTTAGAGGCGCCTCTCTTTTTTTTATACTCTGTTGTGACGTGATGCTACTCTTATATAAAGACATCGTTTGTATATCAAGTCAACATTTATTTAAAAAAAAAAATCTTGCTCGTCTTGCAAAACGCTTTCAAAGTGTATGTGATATATCTATCTATACACATATATATATATATATATATATATATATATATATATATATATATATATATATATATACACACACACACATACACACACACACAATATATATATATTAAAATGTACCAAATCACTATACATTCACTTTAAAGATAAACACAAGAGATTTTGAGGATTACTTTGCTACCTACAGAGTCACCCATCTGGAACTAGTAGCAGTCTGCCAATAAAGCTGAAAACCTATCTTGCATGCTTGTTGCAGGTCAGTGACTCACTAATATATGAAGACAGAATCACAATGACAGTCCAAACCTTCACCTTTAAAACAAACTGGCTTTGGGAGCTTGCATAACTTAGTCCCAGCAGGTTCACTTTAAAGGAACTGCTAATGGCTATATAGGTAGGAACATTTCTATTTCTTCTCTGCCCTGTTATACAGCATGTATAAAATACATGTGAAAATTTAAAACACATACAACAAAAAGAAAATCAAGGCATTCAGTATAGATCTAATTAAGTTAAGCCAGTATTAAAAAAAACAAGCAGCCAGGAGTGTCAAATTAATCACTCCATGCTGTGCTAACATTTTCCCACAGCTAATCTTGACAAACTCTAACCAGACAAGTCAGATAAAAAAACAAGCAGATAAATGATTGAAAAAAAGTGTCTCATTAAATTACTTACACACACATACAGATTGAGCAACAAAGCATTTTCTATGGATATACCGTAGCCAAGGGTACCCATAATCATATGAAGTGAAGGCTACTGAATAGAAAATCTGACCACCATTTCCATCCACTTTAATAGCTATATACATGTTTTGTATTTTACATGATTTTACATTTATATGCCGTTACAGATTTGGCCTAACACAGTTTTAAATTAATAGCAATCATGAAATGCAGGCAAGTACCTGCGTTGGGGTCTGTTCACACTACCACATTGCACTCCATAGTTCTTGTGCGTAAAGATAGAGGCAGCCCATTCAAATGTGCCAAAAAATGTGGCAGTTATAATTTTTTTGCAGTGCAGTGCAATGCATGCCGCTGTGTGTTTTGGTGCATTTTAGCACAAGTGTATGGTGGAAAATGAACTACATTACACAAACACACATATGGTGTGTTAAAGCAACACACATGTGTGAACAGGGTCTAATGCCGTGTACACGACCATTTTTCGTCATTAAAAAAAAACATTGTTTTTCAGCATGTAGAAAAAAAAGTTTTTCCAACTTCATCATTAAAAACAACGTTGCCCACACACCATAGTTTTTAAAAAATGATGAGCAAAGCGCGGTGACGTACAACACGTACGACGCCACTCTAAAGGGGAAGTTCCATTCAAGCTCCAATCCCATAACTTTCTTCTGAGCATGTGCGGGTTTAAAACGTTGTTTTTAACGTTGTTTTAGCCCACACACAATCATTTTTTACAACCCAAAAAACAATTTTTTTTTAAAACGGCGTTAAAAAAAATGCAGCATGTTAAAAAAAAAATTTGCTCGTTTTTCAGAAGATAAAAAGCAATGTGAAGCCCACACACGATCATTTTTAAAAACGTCTTTTTTAATGCCGAAAAAATGATCGTGTGTACACGGCATTAGGGTTCAAACTCATCTCAATAGAGCCATTTGGACCCCAAGCTAAGGCAGTACATGTGGATTCAACATTTGCCCAAATCAAGTCCCAACCTCTCCTTGCACTATGCTCCACCACTTTCACCCAAAGAACTTGTATAGTTTGGCCATGTGTGGCTGTAAATAAAAGGATTTTTAATAAACAGCTTACCTGTAAAATCCTTTTCTTGAAGTACATCACGGGACACAGAGAGCATAGCCATTACACTTGGGTTATATGGGTACCTTCAGGTGTGGACACTGGTGTAATCAATTTCACAGGAAGTTTCCTCCCTATATAACCCCCTCCCACTGGGAGTGCTTCAGTTTTGTAGCAAGCAATTCTCCCGAGGTTACACAATGTTCCCCAAAAGAGGGGTGGGAGCTCTGTGTCCCGTGATGTACTTCAAGAAAAGGATTTTACAGGTAAGCTGTTTATTAAAAATCCTTTTTTCTTTATCGTACATCACGGGACACAGAGCGCATAGCCATTACACTTGGGATGTCCTAAAGCAATGCTCTATGAAGGGAGGGAGACCGTAAGGCCAAGAATAGCCAAATAAAAACATTGTCAGGAGAAAACATGGCTCCACCAACAGAAAAACAAGGGGGCGTGAACCGGGCCAGAGGATTCTATACTGCTGCCCGTAGGACCGCCTGCCCAAAAGCTGCGTCCGTACCCTTTGCAACGTCCAACTTATAAAATTTAGTAAACGTATGTACGGAAGACCAGGTTGCCGCCTTGCAAACCTGTGCCATAGAGATCTGATGGTGTGCCGCCCGGGAGGCACTCATGGCCCTGGTAGAATGGGCTTTAACTGATAAGGGAGGTGGAACGCGCTTCAGACCATATGCCTGAAAAATCAGCTGCTTAATCCACCTAGCCAAGGAAGACTTGGCAGCCGGCTGACCCTTCTTGGGGCCATCCGGAAGAACAAAAAGCACATCTGTTTTCCGAATCTTCTCTGTAGCCTTGAGATAGACCCTCATGGCTCGAACCACGTCCAAAGTATGAAGCCGTCTTTCCTCTCTGGACTGGGGAGTAGGAAAGAAGGATGGTAGGACTAGGTCCTGATTCAAGTGAAAACTGGATATGACCTTAGGAAGGAAAGAAGGTTGAGGCCGCAGAACCACTCTGTCCTTATGCAGAATAAGGTATGGCTCCCTGCATGACAAGGCTGCCAGCTCGGAAACCCTTCTGGCCGAAGCCATAGCCACCAAGAAAACCAACTTTCGGGTTAGTAGCACAAGAGGGATTTCTGTCAGAGGTTCAAACGGCTGCCTTTGTAAAGCTGACAAGACCAGATTTAAATTCCAGGGGCAGAGGGGAGCTCTAATAGGGGGATTCACATGCAAGACCCCCTGCAAGAAGGTTTTCATAAGCGAATGGGTGGCCAAGGGTCTTTGAAACCATATCGATAAAGCCGACACCTGCCCCTTTAGAGTACTAAGAGCCAACCCTTTGTCAACGCCAACCTGGAGGAATCGCAAGATCCTGTCAATAAAAAACTTTCGAGGATGCCATTTTTGAGACTCGCACCACTCCACATAGGTTCTCCAGACTCTGTAATAAATATTTCTGGAGACCGGTTTCCTAGCCTGAATCAACGTAGATATGACCTGATCTGAGAGGCCTCTGCCCTTAAGAATTAGGGATTCAGCCGCCAAGCCGTCAAATTTAGCTGCTGTGAAGCAGGATGGCAGATTGGGCCCTGAGACAGCAGATCTGGGCGTAGGGGGAGCGGCCACGGCGCCCCGACTGACATCTTCACGATGAGTGCGTACCAAGCCCTCCTGGGCCAGGCTGGGGCCACCAGGATCACAGGCCTGCGCTCCACCCGGATCCTCCGTAGAAGGCGGGGAATCATCTGCAGTGGAGGGAACGCATACAGAAGAGAAAACTGGTGCCGAGGACAAACCAAGGAATCGGTCCCGTAGGCCGAGGGATCCCTGGCTCGGGATATGAATTTGTCCAACTTTTTGTTGGATCTCGTTGCCATAATGTCCACCTCTGGGACTCCGAATCTTTGGCAAATCTCTTGGAATACCTGGGGGTGAAGAGACCATTCCCCCGGGAGCAACTGTTGACGACTCAAAAAATCTGCTTGAGAATTGTCTATCCCTGGGATGAACACCGCCGAGATGCAGGGTACATGGGCTTCGGCCCATGAGAAAATCAGGTTTACTTCTCTTTGGGCTGCTGGGCTCTTCGTGCCCCCCTGGTGGTTTATGTATGCCACCGCAGTGGCGTTGTCGGACTGTATCCTTACTGGCAGACCCTGAAGGGGGAGAGTCCAGGCGATCAGGGCCAGCCGAGCAGCTCTGATCTCCAAGATATTGATGGGAAGCAGTTTTTCTGCCTCTGACCACTGCCCTTGCTGGGTCTGTTCTTCTAGAACTGCCCCCCAACCTGACAGGCTGGCATCCGTGGATACTATCTTCCACGTGATGGGGCAAAAGGATTTCCCTTTTGACAAATTTTGAGAGACCAGCCACCAAGACAGGCTGCGACGGACCTTCGGGGATAGCACTAACGGACGATCTAACGCCTGAATGGACTTGTTTCAAGCAGAGAGAATGGCTGCCTAAAGATATCTGGTATGGATCTGGGCGTAGGGCACAGCCTCGAAGGCGGCCACCATCTTCCCCAGCAGTCGCATACATAGGCGAATAGTCGGCCTCTTCTTGCCTAAGATCACTTGAACTGCTTGAGCTATTGATCTGATCTTTGCTTGAGGTAAAATTATCCTCTGGCAGTCTGTATCTAGACGAAGGCCTAGATATTCCAACTGCTTTGTGGGTTTCAATACCGATTTTTCTAGGTTTACAATCCACCCGAATTCCTCTAGATGCTGAACTGTGCGACCTACTGCCTGATTGAGGTTGGAAGCTGAGCTGTCGATAACCAGAAGATCGTCCAAGTAAGCCAAGACTAAAATGCCTTCTGTCCTTAGGACGGCTAGCACCGGGGCTAACACCTTTGTGAATACCCGCGGAGCTGTTGCCAACCCGAAAGGGAGGGCTACGAACTGGTAATGGCGGTGATCTATCATAAAACGAAGAAACCTGTGATGTGCCGGGTAGATCGGCACGTGCAGATACGCATCTTTTATGTCTATAGATGCTAGCAAGTCGTCTTGATGTAGGCTGGCTGCCACCGAACGTATGGACTCCATACAAAAGGTCTGAATGTTTAGAAAGCGATTTAGGCGTTTGAGGTACAAGATAGGCCTGACGTCGCCATTGGGCTTTGGTATTATGAAAAGGTTGGAGTAGAATCCCAGACCCCATTCCTGGGTTGGTACTTCTACAATTACCCCTTGGAGCAAGAGACGATCCAATGCTTTTACAAGAGAGGCCCTCTTTAATGGGTCGCTTGGAAGACTTGACCCCTGAAAATGAGGAGGGGGGACTTCCCGAAACTCTAGCTTGTAGCCCGTGGTTACCACGGATCTTTCCCAAGAGTCGGGAATTCTGGCCTTCCACACTTCGGAGGAAAACCGAAGCCTTCCCCCCACCCAAGAGAGTGGGGGCGCCCCTTCATGAATCTGACTTGAGGACTGGTTTAACCGGCTTGCGAGACCATGGCCTCTTGCCTGTCATGGCTTGTCCTTGTGGGCGGTTATTAAATGCTGAACGCCCGGGAGGCCGTCGATACTGACGGGAAGTTGAAGGGGCCGAGCCTACGAAGGCCTGTCGCTTAAATGCGGGCCCACGCGATCTTTTCTTGACAGGCAAGAAAGAACTTTTACCACTTGATATGGTCTGGATATATTTATCTAGGTCTTCACCGAATAGTCTCCCACCATGAAAGGGAAATCCTGCTAAAAGCTTTTTGCAGGGTGCCTCTGCTGACCAGTTTTTTAGCCACAAAAGGCGACGCATATGAACCAACAGCAGAGATAAACGGGACGCCTGTTGAACGGAGTCCTTAATAGCATCTACTGCAAAGCAGAGAGCTCCTGGGAGGTCAGCCAATTCACGAGCTTGCTGAGCCGGTATGTCCCTTAATATCTGTTTAGTCTGATCCTTTAAAGCCTGACAAACGCCAATGGCTGCCACTGCTGGCTGAACCACGGCACCTACTGTGGTAAAAGAAGCCTTCAGTAGGGTCTCCAATTTTTTGTCGACTGGATCTTTAAACACCTGGACATTTTCCACCGGACAGGTCAGGGATTTATTTACGCAGGAAATGGCTGCGTCCACGGTAGGGAGTGCCCATTTCTTTGCAAGTTCTTCTTCCATAGGATAGAGAATGGTGAACCTTTTAGGAGGGATAAAAATCCTATCAGGTCGAGCCCAATCCTGAAAAATCACGCTCTCCAGAAGGGGGTGAACCGGGAAAGACGCACCACTCAATGGTGCCTTCAAGGAACCTAAAGAGGATACCGCGGGGGCTAATTGTTCTGACACTGGAAGTTTAAAAGCAGTGCGAACCATATCCGTCAGAGACTGGATCCACAGACTCTCTGCTTGAGAAGCCGAAAAAATTTCATCTATAGTGGAATCTTCAATGTCTGACCCGTCAGGACTCAGGTCCGCTTCATCCCCCTGTGGGTCCAATTCCTCCGAAGAGAGGACCTCTGCATCCGAACACACCGTTCTAGGTGACGGGGATCTAGCCCGTTTGCCACCCGGCAAAGAGCGGGCAATTAAAGCAGTTAACCTTTTCTCTAGCCCACCCAGGGTGGATTCTAGCATTTCTTCCGTAACATAAACGGGAATGGGTTGATTGGGGGCCGCCTCTGCCCCTAGCACCCTCAGTGGCTCCTGCACGATGCTGTTCGGTGGTCTATCTGGTGAGGGTGGGACCACTGGAGCCTGGCCCAAATCCTCTGACCCCGTTGGAGACCGCTTTACTTTTTTGGAACCTTTTGCAGCCTTAGCTGGTCCTGATCCCTTGGGAGCTATTGCACAACCTTGAGACACCCCTACAGCCAACACCCAACTGTTGTAGCTAGAAGTGAAACATTAATAATGACAGGCTATGGTAAAAAAAAAATCGAAATTTTCATACGCCTGAGAAGGCGGCAATACCGAGGAAAGTCCTGTGAGTATTGCCACACCAATGCCCGTTAGCTGGAGTCCAAGGTTGCACCGACTCAGATACTGCCAGATCTAAGGCTGAGTCCCTTTAAGAAAAAAATCTTTTTTTTTTTTCTGGTCAGTGTGGACTTAAGTCCAGACCTGAAGATCCACAAACCACCACTGGGTGTCACTGTTAGCCAGAACTGGCTCAGCTGCGCGCTCTATGTCCTCACTCTCCACTGCTCTCAGGAGGGAATGACCAGCCAGGAAATGCTTTTTTGCTTTATCTGAGACCTGACGCTGCTGGCCCGGCCCCCCCACGCACGCTGACGCTGTAAAAGGCGGCGCGCACGCGCCCCCGCCCCCCCACGCTGAAACCAACATGGAGGAAGCAGAGAGCAGAGGAGAAGCCTGGACCAGCGCTAGTAACAGACACCCGGTAAGCCACTAATCTTTGTAGTGCACACATAGAGGAAGCTGTCCCACTAGGCTTCCTAGGAAACAGGAGTTTTGTCAGCACTTTCTCTCTATACACGTGGGGCTGCAGTATCATGCTAACAGGCAAATCTGGGGGGAGTAGTAAAATACATATCTTTAAAAGCATATATATATCTACATGTTATCTGGGTAAACATTAGTACATCCCATCCTGCCTCAAAAGACATAGTGGAGATAGTGGCTGATGCACAAGCATACCATTAGCCAACCCAGAACCCCCAGGGGGATACCTACTGTCGAACCAAGTCCCGCAGGTTCCCTCTTACCTGCTCCACGCCGCAGGGTATTGCAAAATGCAAGAGGCCCAGCCTTCCCCCATCTCCGTGGGTATTGTCTTGGACCTTCAGGGACCGGGGTCCTGTGTTAAGGAACCCACACCCCTGGACCTATATAGCATCCTGGCATCAGTAGCGTTTAGTTCTTGGAAGAGACTAAGGCACTGGAGCCCAGAATCCAGCCCTCCAAGGAGAGGCATTATAGGCAAAACCCCACTCCAGCAGGGCCCGGGTACCGTACACCTTGGCTTTGAAGCACTTCGGACGGATCCGGCTAGCTATCCTGGGTCCCGAGACCTCCGAGGGACAGCTAGACGTGACCAACACCTAAGACACTGGCGAAAAAACTGAAGCACTCCCAATGGGAGGGGGTTATATAGGGAGGAAACTTCCTGTGAAATTGATTACACCAGTGTCCACACCTGAAGGTACCCATATAACCCAAGTGTAATGGCTATGCGCTCTGTGTCCCGTGATGTACGATAAAGAAAACAGATGTACATGTATCAGAACTCTATTAGAACTACATGAGTCTAAAAGGCAAACTCAGATACAAATTATTTTTTCCACCTAAAAAAAAAAAATTGGCATTTACTATGAAATTAGACCTATACCCTGTAATTAAAATCCATAGCTCCACTGTCTAAAGGAGGTTTCATGTGACAAAAGCAAATCAGTGAAAAATATACCTTCAGAATATAATTCCCTTTTAGAAGCAGCAGAGAACTGTGTATGTGACAAAGCCTTGAAAAACAACCGCGTACTGTTCGTGACACTAATATGGCTACAATCACCTCAAGCATGACATAGCCTTGGAATCCTCTATTTTATATTGTAGTACATTAATGGAATAGGAGCAGGAAGAACTGTTCCACAGAGACATTGTGCAATGAATGAAAAAGTGGATCTGTGCAAAATTGCAGCTTCAGACCTCGTACTGAAACTAGTATACCATACACAGACAGACAAGACAGACTTGTCTTGCATCATTTGAAGAATGCGTTTGACCACCGTGAAGCATGGAGGAGGAGGTGTGATGGTGTGGGGGTGCTTTGCTGGTGACACTGTTGGGGATTTATCCAAAATTGAAGGCATACTGAACCAGCATGGCTACCACAGCATCTTGCAGCGGCATGCTATTCAATCTGGATTGCGTTTAGTTGGACCATCATTTATTTTTCAACAGGACAATGACCCCAAACACACCTCCAGGCTGTGTAAGGGCTATTTGACAAAAAAGGAGAGTGATGGGGTGCTGCGCCAGATGACCTGGCCTCCACAGTCACCGGACCTGAACCCAATCAAGATGGTTTGGGGTGAGCTGGACCACAGAGTGAAGGCAAAAGGGCCAACAAGTGCCAAGCATCTCTAGGAACTCCTTCAAGACTGTTGGAAGACCATTTCAGGAAACTACCTCTTGAAGCTCATCAAGAGAATGCCAAGAGTGTGCAAAGCAGTAATCAAAGCAAAAGGTGGCTAATTTGAAGAACCTAGAATATGACATATTTTCAGTTGTTTCACACTTTTTTGTTATGAATATAATTCCACGTGTGTTAATTCATAGTTTTGATGCCTTTAGTGTGAATCTACAATTTTCATCGTCATGAAAATAAAGAAAACTCTTGGAATGAGAAGGTGTGTCCAAACTTTTGGTCTGTGTACACACACACACACACACACACACAATAATATATATATATATATATTTATATATATATATACACACACACACACACACATACATACACACACACACATTAATACGTTTTTGAAGTAATCACATTGCCTTTGTTCTCAGCTGCATAAGAGCTAGGGGGAGGAGAAGCTGCAGCAGCACACTGAGCTACCCAGTGAATGATTGATTGTGCAGTGGCGGGCATGTCATGACAAGTCTGATCATTGGAGGAGAGCACACAGAGATCCCAGCATACCTAGAGAACCGACCACTTTGTGCTCTCCTGCTTAGTGCGGTCAGTTTTAATATGAAAGCAAGGGGACTAGCAGGAACACCAGGGATTTCAAATAATGAATTCAATACAAAGAGAACAGAATACTTTCTTATAAAAGTACATGGCACAGCAGCCACATATCAGGAATAGGAAGCGTCTGGGGAAAACAAACTCAGTCATGATTTGATGAGGTTCACATGAAATTGACTCACGTCATTCACTAAACATAGATCAAAGCTAAAAATAAAGGAAAAAACAGGGTGTTCACTAAAGAGACAAAAAGTAAAGAAACACAGCATGCTTCCAGAACCAGCCAATAGCACGTTACATACACCACACGTTAACGATTACACCCACAATGGCATGGAGAACATACCTGAGGTGACTAAGTAGAGGTTGCAGTCTTTCATCTGATTGCACTACTGGAAGGGATCGAGCCGACAACTGAAAGAAGAAGAGCAACACTATGAAACAATGGCCTTTAAAATATGTACATGTGGAAAGAATGAAGGGACTATACATTAAATGGGAAGACAAAGTGATACGCATACGTGCGTTTGCCTACACCTCTGTAAAATTACACAATATTTAAAACTTCAGGCAAACCAATGGACAGTTGAAATGCACATGCAAGCACACCCATCTGCAGATGAATTTGTAATTCTGTTGCGTCACAGCTAAAATCTGAGTGGATTCAGGTACTTATGCTAGTTTGTATCTTAACATTTGGATTGGACTAAATGGCATTGACGGTTCCTGCATTCTACATTTTAGTAACCACTGACATAAAGAGTCAGTCTATCCAAAACAGATATTTCAGTTTCTAGAAGAGGATGAACATTTCCCTTTTTGGATGAGGCGCCATTTGTGAGCCACCGTGTTCCAGTTCCCTCCTATGCAGGTTTACTATGGACATTATGAGGGATCACACTCTCCCTGCCGTTGCTTCCTTAACCACTGGGCCTATTCTGGCACTTCTCTCCTTCATGTAAAAATCAAATTTTTCTGATAGAAAATGAATCAGAACCCCCAAACATATTTTTTTTAGCAGACACCCTAGGGAATAAAATGGCGGTCATTTTTATCGCACAGTATTTGCGCAATCATTTTTCAAACCCTATTTTGGGGGAAAAAAACGGTTTCATAGAAAAATAACAAAACAGTAAAAAGTTAGCCCAATTTTTGTGTATAATGTGAAAGATGATGTTAGGCCGAGTAAATAGATACCCAACATGTCAGGCTTTAAAATTGCGCACACTCATGGAGTGGCGCCAAACTTCGGTACTTAAAAAATCTCCATAGGCGACGCTTTAATTTTCTTTATAGGTTACCATTTTCGAGTTACAGAGGTCTAGTGCTAGAATTGTTGCACACACTCTAACGCACACGACGATACCTCACATGTGGGGTTTGAATGGCGTTTACATATGTGGGCGGGACCTACATGCGTGTTCGCTTGTAAGCGCAAGCTACCGGGGACAGGGGCATTTAAAAAAAAATGCAATTTAAAATTTTTATTTTTTATTTTTACACTTTAAAAAAAAAAAAAATGTGATTTATTCCTATTACAAGGAATGTAAAAATCCCTTGTGATAGGAATCACTGTGACAGGTCCTCTTTATGGAGAGATGTGAGATCAATAAGACCCCACATCTCTCCTCCAGGCTTGAAAGCATGAGATGGTGAAAAATAATTCACCAATCTCATGCCGGGTACACGGGCATGAGGTCACAACGTCGCCCCGGGCATCCGACTGTCATAGAGATGACTGGTGACCACCTGATCACCGGTCATCTCTACCGTCGTGAGCCGGCACCGGCTGATTTGTTCTCCAGGGCCCTTGATAGCACGGGAGAGCCCAGAGAAGCACCGGATGGTGGTGGGGACATCCCCTCCAGCTGCCTATCGGCGGAACTGCCATTATGATCGTTCTTATCGTGCACAGAATCGCCGGCAGAAGACGGTGATATCTGAATGATGCCTGTAGCTGCAGGCATCATTCATATATCACAGCACAAAGTCGAGGACGTCATATGACAGTTGGCAAGTGGTTAAGTGCATCACACCACCAAGTGTTCCAGCTTTTTGGTCTATCAGGGCCCTTTCACACCAGCGGACTGTGTGTCCATATTTCATCCATCCATTTTCAGATGAAATATGGACATGCATGTATCCCTATGGGATAGCGGGTGTCAGAGGATGAACATCCGCTGACACCCGATCTCATCAGTGTCCACTATGCTGCGATTCTGCAGACGGAGGAAAATCCTATTTTTCCATCCATCTGCGGATCGGATGAACACAGTCAAGCCCTGACACACCCGCCTCCTCCTATAACAAACATTACTACCTGATGAATTGGACACTAAAATGGTATTAGAGCCCTTACAGCAGCATTTCACAAACTTTTGAACCCTTTATACAACCTGGTCTCAAGGAACACCTGATAAAAATTACTATATCTACAACTCATGATACATTAGTGTGATGTCCAGTGGGGAGAATGCTCTTTACACTTGTGGACACTGAAGAGTTGCCCCCTTAGAGATGGATAAAAGGATCAATGTCAGTAGGAATTAATCCGAGAGCCAGAAACTTCTCATTGCTCAAGGAACCCCTAAGCAACCTCTGGAGGAACCCTAGAGATCCATGCAACCCTAGCTTAGAAACCCCGCTTTACAGTAAAGCAGTTTGCTCCAAAAACCCATGTAGGGTCTATTTGGCAACCTTATTCATCCTTACATTCTGAAAACCATAAAAAATAAACACAAATATATGCCTAATCTTGTCAGTTCAATTCAGTATTCAAGAGTGGATAAGTCAAATCGAAAAGAAATAAAAGTATCTACCATCATTGTTACTTCTGTATTAGTGTATTTAAGCAGACCTTAAATGACAATGATACTCTAAACCAGTGGTTCTCAACTTTAGTGCCGTGACCCCTTAATAAAATTTCCCAAGTTGCGGGGACCCCCAACAGTAAAATTATTTTCATAGCGTGAGTTGAAAGCACCCAAGACAAGAAATTTGCGCCCCTAACCCACTGACATTTAGCGTTCCCTGAGTGCCTTCTCGTACGGTATTATAAACCCCTTATAGTACATTTTAAGATGTACCACTCTCTTTGTTCTCCTTCCTTTCCCTTTCATCTCTCTCTATCCCAATTCCTTGTTTATTCCGCCCATCCTTCTCTCAGTCTTTCTTGCTCTCTCTTTTTTTCCCTTTCTCTCCCTTTTTCTTTGTTCCTCCCCTCTTATCTCCCTTCTGGGCGGGCTTCAGGAACAGCCCAGGATTTGGTGACCCCTAGCTAATCAAAATTTAACCCCCGAGGGGGTCCCAACCCCCAAGGTCAAGAACCACTGCTCTAAACACATACAGAGCGTTATAAAGCTCTGGAAAAGGCAAAACAAAAATTTAACAGGTGAAAAGCCTGCCCACTCCAAGCTGTTCCTTTCAACACTTTAATAAGACAAACTATTGCACATTAGCAGCCTAAATTTTCCCCAGCCTGGAGCTGCATGTTGATTCTTACCTGTGTGAAGTCTCATAATATAGATACAAATAAGGCAGCAAAGGCAACATAAAACAAATAAATGCACCATGCAATGGATAATCAAAAATGAGTACACCCCTCACATTTTTGTTAATATTTTATCTTTCCATGTGACAACACTGAAGAAACAACACTTTGGTACAATGTAAAGTAGTGAGTGTACAGCTTGTATAGCAGTGTAAATTTGCTGTCCCCTCAAAATAACTTAATACAGTCATTAATGTCTAAAACTGCTGGCAACAAAAGGGAGTACCTTAAAAAGGGGTTGTAAAGTTATTTATTTATTTTTCAAACAACATGTTATACTTACCTCCACTGTGCAGCTCGTTTTGCACAGAGTGGCCCCGAACCTGGTCTTCCCCCTCAATGGTGTTGAGTTTCTGCAGGCGTGCTCCTGTGATACAGCCTGCGGCTATTGCTGCTCACTGTATCACTCGGCTCTGCCCCCGGCGGACCGCGTCATTGGATGTGATTGACAGCAGTGTGAGCCTATGGCTGCGCTGCTTTCAATACATCCAGCTTAGCCAATCAACGGCCAGGCTGAGTGGCAAAGAGGATGTCGGGGGCGAGTGCTGGACTTTTGAGGGGTCAGGTAAGTATAACAGGGGCTCGGTACTATCGGATGTTTTTTCACCTTAATGCAAAGTGGGCCCAAAGTGACAATATTTTGTGTGGCCACCATTATTTTCCAGCACTGCCTTAACCCTCTTGGACATGGAGTTAACCAGAGCTTCACAGTTTGCCACTGGAGTCCTCTTAAACTTCTCCATGAAAAAACATCACAGAGCTGGTGGATGTTGGAGACCTTGAGCTTCTCTACCTTCCATTTGAGAATGCCCCGCAGATGCTCAATAGAGTTTAGGTCTGGAGACATGCTTGGCCAGGCCATCACCTTTAGCCTCAGCTTCTTTAGCAAGGCAGTGGTCGTCTTGGAGGTGTGTTTTGGGTTGTTATGTTGGAATACTGCCCTGCGTCCAAAGGGAGGGGATCATGCTCTGCTTCAGTATGTCACAGTACATGTTGGCATTCATGGTTCCCTCAATAAAATGTAGCTTCCCAGTGCCGCCAGCAGTCATGGAGCTCCAGACCATGACACTCCCACTATCATGCTTAACTGTAGGCAAGACACACTTGTCTTTGTACTCCTCACCTGGTTGCCACCACACACGCTTGACACCATCTGAACCAAATAAGTCCATCTTGGTCTCATCAGACCACAGGACATAGTTCCAGTAATCCATGTTCTTAATCTGCTTGTCTTCACCAAACTATTTCCATTTTTTTTTTGTGCATCATCTGTAGAAGAGGCTTCCTTCTGGGACTACAGCCATACAGACCAATTTGATGCAGTGTGTGGCGTATGGTCTAAACACTGACAGGCTGATCTCCCACCCCTTTAACCTCTGCAGTAATGCTGACTCATATGTATTTCCAAAAGACAACCTCTGCATATGAGACGCAACTTTTTTGGTCGACCATGGAGAGCCTGGTTCTGAGTGGAATCTGCCCTGTTAAACCGCTAGTCATGACCACCGTGCTGCATCTCAGTTTCAGGGTCTTCTTATAGCCTAGGACATCTTTATGTAGAGCGACAATTTTTTTTTCAGATCCTCAGTTCTTTGCCATGAGGTGCCATGTTAATTTCCCAGTGACCAGTATGAGAGAGAAAGAGAGATAACACCAAATTTAACACACCTGCTCCCCTTTAACACATAAGAAAATGCAACACTAACAAGTCACATGACACTGGGGAGGAAAAATGGCTAATTGGGCCCAATGTGCACATTTTCACTTAGGGGCATACTAGCTTTTGTTGCCAGCGGTTTAGACAATGGTTGTGTGTCAAGTTACTTTGAGGGGACAACAAATGTACACTGTTATACAAGCTGTATGCTCACTACTTTACAGTGTAGCAAAGAGTAATTTCTTCGGTGTTGTCACATGAAAAGATAAAATAAAATATTTACGAAAATGTGAGGGGTGTACTCACTTTTGTGAGATACTGTGTGTAATATATACAACAGGGCTCGACAAATCCGGTCGCCATTTTTTATCCTAACATACTAGAGAATAAAATGACGATCGTTGCAATACTTTCTGTCGCGCCGTATTTGTGCAGCGGCCTTACAAGCACACTTTTTGGGAAAAAAATTACACCTTTTAATTAAAAAATAAGACAACAGTAAAGTTATCCCCATTTTTTTTTTAATATTAAGAAAGATAATGTTACGCAGAGTAAATTCATACCCAACATGTCACGCTTCAAAATTGCGTCCGATTTTTACCCTTTAAAATCTTCATAGGCGACGTTTTAAAAAAAATCTACAGGTTGCATGTTTTGAGTTACAGAGGAGGTCTAAGGCTAGAATTATTGCTCTCACACTACCAATCGCTGCGATACCTCACTTGTGTGGTTTGAACACCGTTTACATATGCGGGCGCTGCTCACGTATGTGCTCGCTTCTGCGCGCAAGCTCCTTGGGACGGGGTGCGTTTTCTGGCTCCTAGATTCCAAGCAAATTTCTCAAACCCTGATATATAATATTGAATTCACAACAAAGTGCTCTTTAGTTCTTCCACACCAAAACAGCAGCAACTATCTAGGTAATTTTGCTACACATGTAAACACTAAATTCACCAAAGATTCCAGTATTTACCTAGATGTTACACTGTACACTAAACAAGGCTTATAAAAGGGATAACAAGAGGCCCACAAGATATTGGTACTTTGTCCCAGAGCCAGATGTATAGCAAGTCCACATTTACTATACCAAACAAGTTCTCTCCTGTGCACCAAGCATGATTGCAAGGGGAAAGTCAAATTGATTAGGCCTTTTCATGGTTGAGAGGCAGCTCAGATGATTTACAGAAAAACACTTTCCTAAATACCATGTACTGACAAGGAAAATTAATTTTACTTATTAAGACTGCTGTAAAGGAACTCATTTTGTCAAGTATCATCAGATTCAATATCTTTACCATATTTAGAACTATAATTTAGTTAAAATATAAAAACTCTTTATGCAGTTATTTACTACATTTTCTACTAAAGCCATGTTCATGGCATCCTCCTAAAGCAGGAACGTTACAAAACGTAGAATTAAAACCATTTATAAACCTGTAAGCATTCAAAAAAATGTTTGACATAAAGTTGACCAAAAACCATTTAAGTTTCACTTCAGTGTGCATTTTTTTTTTTTTTTGCACATAGTTCCTATTTCATTAAGCCTATCCCGACATGAACAGTTAACCGAAAACTCTGCAGTCTGCAAAAGTATTTTGTCATCTTTTCCTAGAAATCAATGAAGTAACATGTCAGGCACTTTGCACTGTTATTGTGCAGATACCTCACCTTCTCATCTCAGAGGAACTTTGACGTTCCAAGTGCGAATGATTGAATGCTAAAGCTAGTGTCCTTGACAATCCAACACTATAGGATTTATCTATCTTGGTAAAATGTGTGCAGGTTCTGCAAGAAGTGATGCTACTCTGACGGTTAAAAAAAAAAACACCACATTTACAGCCATCTTGATTTAGACTCTCCACCAAAAAATGCTGATCCAGCATTCTGCATTAAATGTACTTACCTCTCACAATAGGGAAATCTACTAAAGTTAAACCTTAAAGCGGATCTCCACCCTAAAGTGAAGATCCGCTGATCTGAACACTCCCCCCCTCCGGTGTCACAATTGACACCTTTCAGGGGGGAGGGGGGTGCAGATAGACATGTATCTGCACCCACTTCCGGCCCAGCATTCACGGGCAAAAGACGGGCATTGCATCACATCCCGTCTCCCGCCCGTTGTGTGCTGGGAACACTCGGCTCCCAGCACACAGCTGGAGCCAATCGCGGGCGCAGCGCAGCTCGCGCATGCGCCGTAGGGAACCGGGCAGTGAAGCCGCAGCGCTTCACTTCCTGGTTCCCTCACCGTGGATGGAGGGGGGAGCAGCAGGGTGATGAGCGATCGCTCATCCTCTGCTGCGGACGGCGCTGGACTCCAGGACAGGTAAGTGTCCTAATATTAAAAGTCAGCAGCTGCAGTATTTGTTGCTGCTGGCTTTTAATATTTTTTTATTTGTGAACCATCCGCTTTAACAAAGCAAAGCCAACTTGGGTGGCAGTCACTGTGTTGTCATGATCAGCACATAAAATCCAAAGGCTGCATGAAATTAACTCTGCCTCATTGAATCGTACAGTGTCTTATTCAGAGACCTTATTCAGGCGGTTTAGCTCTAAAAATAGCGCCTAAGTACTGCCTGAAAAACTCTTGCCATGCAGTCTCAATGTGAAAGCCTGTGATCCCCACAATGGCATCAACTAGGTTACCCTTTTTATTTTTTAATATGTCACTGTGCCAAAGAAAAATGTGTACTGTGCCAACTGTATGCAGTTAACACACAACTCTCATCTGCCATACCAACTCCGACCTTAAATTTATAGATAGGACTGCAGCCATGCAGAGTGCCGTGGAGTTGGCGCTGCAGCTTCCCAGGTATTTGCAAATTCTTGCAACTAAATCTCTGTTTTTACTTACACCAGTTAGACAGATTAATTTGGTTTAGTGCTTTTTGGTTGACAACTCTGAGCCTGGTCACATGGTTACATACAATTTATTTTCCATGTTTATATTTAATTGCATATTGCTAAAATCGCATCTCATTCAAAGTCCCACTTTTACCATTGTTATCCATTTACAGGGATGAAGGCCTATGGCAAGATCGCTATATGCCTCATTCAAAGTCCCACCCCCCCTCTTTTTAAAGATCAATATTCATGCAAATATTTATCCAAAAGATCAATATTCATGCAACCAGAAACAACCATAATACCAAAATGATGTACAAGCTTATATTATGTGGAATTCACTCTCACTTAAACTGAACCTTTGCCAAGTAGCTTTACACGACCTCTGTAGCTGAAGTTGCTATGGGGTAATTCACTCCCAAGGGTCTCAGAAAAACTAGCTGTGTGCGCCATTGGAGGTGTAGTAGCGAGAGCCGAGCAGCTGCAGCAGCAGTGCTTCCTCTAGGGTCAATTAAGGCTCATTTCCACTGGCGTTTTTACAGCCACTTTTTTTTAGCCTTTTTTACAGCTTACAAACGCATGTCCATGTTTATTTTGTAAAAAAAAAAAAAAAAAAAAAATTTTTTTTGGAGCTCAAAAACGCTGTGGTAGCGTTTTTTAATGTCTGGCGTTTTTACAGCTCTATTGCTGGAGCTTCAGAACCCACTGGTCCCGCGTTTTTTTTGCAGCTTAAAAACGTCTCAGCCATCTACAGCTCAAAAACGTCATGGTGGGCATGAGGCCATAGACTAACATGGAGAGCTGTTTTTAAGCTGCAAAAAACGCTCAGAAAAGTGTCTGTAAAAACGCCAGTGGAAATGAGCCCTTACTCCACAGTGCCTACAGCTACAAAGGGACAAGGACATTTTAAAGCTATGTTACAGCTTGTTGAGGTATATGTTCACATTTGATAACATGTTACATGTTCCACTCGTTTTTACGGTGGAACAAGTAACAAGTTACCAATGCTGCAGGCGCTCCCCACACACTCCGACAGCAGAAGTTCCCCATACTAGCTGTCACTTTTTGAAAACAGCGAGGCCGTGCGAGGATCCGCCTACACTGCCACGTCATTCATACACAAAGCTTTACAAGTATTTGTTTTTTTAAGTAAACTTATCCTTTAAATATGAAAATACTTAAAATGTCCATAGCCTGACCATAGGTTCAGTAGAACTAAAAACATAATATTTGCTTAGCAAAAACGATTTTGCCATGGTCGTAGTGCAACAAAATTATACAAACTAATCACAAAAATGTATAAATGTGGACTAATCTGAGCATACATTGTACTTTAATCCAAAATGAGGAAAGAAAGCGACATTTCAATTAATATTCAGTGAATCATATCCCAATATATAATTTATTTCAACAACTCACATGATAAAGTGTGCGGCAAAGCAGGGGTATGCTAATTAAATTTCTGCTGCAATAAAATTGCCAGCTTTTGGACTTCTTCTAATCAAGTTCAACCAAATGTATAATAGTCAGAGGACAAAGTTGTGTTAATCATGTTTTATATTACCCTGCCAAAGTTATTACCTTGCTAACCTTGTGTATGCATGTTATTATAAAAATCATCCATCTATGTTACAATGAATTACTTTGGTTTAACACTGAGGAGATAATACCTGAAATGAATTTCAAGTGACAGGGCTCTCATTAATCATGTTTCCAGACACCAACATCTGAAAGCAAAGGCTGCAGAATGCTGTCTGTCAATGTGACTTCTTCAGAGAATTTGCAATAGGTTTCCACCTTTAATTCACACATCTGGCTTAAAAGATTCATTTCATCTATGCATACCGAGCTATTATCGCTACATTAAACTGCTCTGTGTCCAGTACTTTCCTTGCTTTGTTGTGAACATCAATCACAGGACTTGTTCACTTCAAGCTGTTCTGATAGGTATGGTCCTCTCATATCATATCCACAAAAAAAGAAAGAAATCGCTTTGAATGTTTTAGATCTAATACACTATGATTTATTCATGGCATCACAGCGTTCAATGCTTAGCTGGGCATTCATGGTTAAATAAACTCAAGAGGATTAATGTTGGCCATACATGGGCAGATGTAATGTTGATAATGAAATAAGATCCAAGAGCTACACTCTTTATATAATACTCCCAAGCATCAAGCTGTGATTCTCCTTATAACCCTTCTATTTTGTTATTCAGTATCTGCTCCCGTCTTCACCAGATTGAGCAAATAAATTGCATATTGTAAGGATGTGTTAAACTGCTTTAGAATAACTTATTTTTATACATTTTGCAATAATTGTCGAGTGCACAAACTAATACGACAAAGCAATGTGCATCCGCAGCAGCTGTCAGACACCACTCATGGCAGTGGAAAAATCCTGTCATGCAACAAGATCCAATCAAAATATTGAAAACAAGCAAAATATATTGCCAAAACTTGGGAATCATTCTGAGAATCGAATACACGACACCATTTTCAACATTATGTTGCAAAGTTAAAGCAGATCATAATTTACCCTTTACAGCAACTTCTTTTTTATCTAGCTCCTCTCCCCCACTTCAGCAAATGAAACAGCATTTTTATTTTTTTTCAGGGGAAGGGGAACCTTTTTTCCCCAGAGGAGCACAGCCAGCGCTTTTGTCTTTCTGGCCAATGGAAAAATGACATCTCCTTGCCTGAAACCCCCGTAAATACTTATGTCAAGGACCCCTGGAGGCTTTGATAACTGTTCAGAACCCATTGCACAGTATCATAACATCATTAGGCAAGCTGCTAGGACCCAGGTGGGTCTCCTAATGACATCACAAAAAAGGTGACACTGCTTGACCCAGCAAGTAGAGGCCTTTGAAGGATGACAGGACAGCACTGGATTTGTTGGGTTGGAGAGTATGGTATTTTACCTCAACTCAACACACCAGGTAAAAAAGGGGCTTAACCACTTACCTACTGTGCACCTACACCCCCTTCCTGCCCAGACAAAATATAAGCTTCTGGCACTGTGTCGCTTTAACTGACAATTGCGCGGTCGTGCGACGTGGCTCCCAAACAAAATTGGCGTCCTTTTTTTCCCACAAATAGAGCTTTCTTTTGGTGGTATTTGATCACCTCTGCGGTTTTTATTTTTTGCGCTATAAACAAAAATAGAGCGTCAATTTTTAAAAAAATTCAATATTTTTTCCTTTTTGCTATAATAAATAACCCAAAAAATATATAAAAAAAATATTTTTTCCCTCAGTTTAGGGCGATACGTATTCTTCTACATATTTTTGGTAAAAAAAAAATGCAATAAGCGTTTATCGATTGGTTTGCGCAAAATTTATAGCGTTTACAAAATAGGGGATAGTTTATGGCATTTTTTTTTTTACTATTAATGGCGGCGATCTGCGATTTTTTTATTGGGACTGCGACGTTATGGCGGACATTTCGGACACTTTTCTGACATTTTTGGGACCATTTACATTTATACAGTGAAAA
Organism: Rana kukunoris; assembly: GCA_029574335.1. Lineage (NCBI taxonomy): Eukaryota > Metazoa > Chordata > Amphibia > Anura > Ranidae > Rana > Rana kukunoris. The sequence continues at coordinate 251,198,239 of CM056052.1, read as the reverse complement.
ATGCTATAAATATGCATTGATTACTGTATAAATGTGACTGGCAGTGAAGGGGTTAACCACTAGGGGACGGGGAAGGGGTTAAATGTGTGTCCTATGAGTGTTCTAACTGTAGGGGGAGGGGGGGGGTGACTGGGGGAGGTGACCGATTGTGTCCCTATGTACAAGGGACACAATCGATATCCTCTCTCCCTGACAGGGACGTGCAGCTCTGTGTTTACACACAGAGCTGCACGTCCCAGCTCAGTTACTGAGCAATCGCGTGTGCCCGGCGGTGATCGTTGCCGCCGGGCACTCGCACGGGATCCCCGCAGAGCGGCGGGTGCGCGCGCCGGCGACGCCCGCGCGCCCGCGGCTTTAAAGGGACATCACGTCATATGACGCGATGTCAGAACAATGGAGTCGTTTGACGGTGGGCAGATGACAAGTGGTTAAAGTGGTTCTACACTCCAAGGCCGCGTACAGACGAGGAGACATGTCCGCTCAAACATGTCCGACGGACCGTTTCCAGCGGACATGTCTCCTCGGATGTTGGTCCGATGGCGTGTACACATCATCGGACGAAAATCCCCTTTGACTGAGGACGCGGTGGCGTGGCGGTGACGCCGCCACGTCACCACTTCAGGAAGTAAAATACTTCCATGCATGCGTCGAATCCATTCGACGCATGCGGGAGATATGTCCGCTGGTTAGGCGTACTAACCAGCGGACATGTCCGGACGGACAGGTTTCCAGCGGACAAATTTCAAAGCATGCTTTGAAATTTATCCGCTGGAAAAACCTGTCCGCTAGGTCATACACACGATCGGATATGTCCGCTGAAACTGGTCGGCGGACATATCCGATCGTGTGTACACGGCCTAAAGGATCTAAAAAGACTCCCTAAAGTTTTTTTTTTTTTTTACCTTCATGCATTATATGCATGAAGGTAAAAAAGCTTCATTGTGCAGCCCCCCTTATACTCACTTAAGCCCGATCCAGTGATGTGCACAAGAGCAGAAGCTCTCCCAGGACCCTGCCTCCACTGAGACTCAGCAGCAGGAACTATTGGCTCCTGCTGCTGTCAATAACAGCTAGTAAGGAGGGACTGGGATGGGACCACGCTGTGCTGAGTGTGTCTCAGACATACAGATGTGGCTTTGATACAAGCATGCATGAGTGCCCCCAGAGAAAGAAGCTCAGTATAGGGACACTCACTGGGGGTGAGGGGTACTAGCGCTGCTCTGTGCAAAACCATTGCTCAGAGCAGGCAAGTATGGACACTTTTTTTTTACACAAAGAAATTAACCTTTACAAACACACCAATATTAAAATGAACCCCGGGGGAGTGGTGAACTTGCTCTTTCCTATACCACACAATGATCATAATGATTAGGCTGCTGCTTGAAAGCAACAATTTCCATGAGAAATAAACACCATATTTGTCTGACTTGCACTGGTAATAATGCAAAAAAAGAAATATTTGTTTTTCGTTTAGAGTACATTTGGCTCAATTGTATTGACCCGTTATCCTGTCAGCAAAATTAAACTCTGCATGCACCTATACAAACACACACACACACCACCGAACATGAACACATTATTTTTACAAATTTGGCAACCAAGCGAACGTTCCTGGCATGCTAAGGCAGCAAAATTAATTGTATGGTAACTTTAATGGCAAGGTGACGGCCCTTTATCATAAAAAGGCAATAAAGACTCTCCGTTGCCATGAAATAAAAAGTAACAAGAGCCAACCTTTTTACATTTTAAATTTAAATGACAGATTGTGAGAGGTCAGTGAATTCAATGTGACACATCCCAAACCGCTGTCACTGCAGTGGTGTGACATGAATAAAAACAAAGTCACTGGACACAGAGCATTGTATCTCCTTACCAACATTACAACACATTACACTTATCTACTTATTACAAGATCAACAGCATACCATTAAGTATCACCTCTGGAATTTCAAAACCACCATAGCAAGGTTAAAGCACTTTTTTTTTTAACTCTGTTAATCTTTTTTTCCCTATATATTGTCTACCACTTATGCCGCGTACACACAAGCGTTTTTCAGGAGGAGAAAATATTACATTTTTTAAATTGGTCGGTAAAAAACGGTTGTGTGTATGCTCGGCGAGAAAAATGCCCGATTTTTTTTTTTTAGAACCTGCTATTTTTTTGCCGTTTTTCATGTCCTTTTTCACGCTGTGAAAAACGGCCGTGTGTACGCTTTAACGAGGGGGAAAAAAACGAGCGTACTCAGAAGCAAGTTACGAGACAGGGAAATCAGCCCAAATGGAAGCGCCATGGAACTTCCCCTTTATAGTACCATCGTATGTGTTGTACGTCACCGGCTTTGCTTGACCATTTTTTTTTTCACGAACTTGTGTATGCAAGGCAGGCTCGAGAGGAATCACGACAAATCACGTAGAGAAAAACATTGTTTTCTTTCATGGCATGAATAACGGTCGTGTGTATGCGGCATTAGACTTTTAAGTGATAAATCATGAATGGAAAATAGACAAAGATAATGTTAAATATTCTAGTTATACAATATACAACAGAAACAGTGCAGCACAATCAAATAAAATAAAAATAAAGTTCATAACATTAATAAAAAGTCCATAAAATAGCCAAAAAAATAGTGCGGAAAGAGCACGAATCAATTGGTGCAGTGAAGAGCAAGACGTTATGACTGGTGATATTGATCCCTTCACCACAGGTTTATTGGCCTTTCGCCTCAAAAACTCGACCTGAAACAGGTCTTAAAGCAGTAAAGCCCACACTCAGGGTAACGATCGCAATTCAGCAACTTATGATGAACTTTGATGAACTCCACAGCATATGGAAAGACAGAGGAAGACAATCTAGTGCTCTCCATATGTATTTTTATTGAAAGAACGATAAGAAAACCACTTGCAATAGACAGCACTCAAAATCGAGTGCCGGCATACAGTGTATTCTTTTTAAACTGAAAAGATGGTCGCGGGTGACGTCAGACGTGACTCCTCCCTCCGTATGCGTTACATCCATGGGCAAAAATTCTTCAGCGCGGGGTAGGTAAGTAAGTCATGGTAACCATCCATCAGCGAATCTGACTCCCTGATAAGGCGTCCCAATCACAGCCCACATCGCATAAAATAACTTTTGCACCAGGGGAGCCGCTCATAGAAAGACAGAATACCGAACTCAGAAAAGATTTGAATAAAGTGCATAAAAATAGCATGATCATATACAGTGCAGAAAATAAGTATTTGAACACCCTGCTATTTTGCAAGTTCTCCCACTTGGAAATCATGGAGGGGTCTGAAATTGTCATCGTAGGTGCATGTCCACTGTGAGAGACATAATCCAAAAAAAAAAATCCAGAAATCACAATTTATGATTTTTTAACTATTTATTTGTATGATACAGCTGCAAAGAAGTATTTGAACACCTGTCTATCAGCTAGAATTCTGACCCTCAAAGACCTGTTAGTCTGCCTTTAAAATGTCCACCTCCACTCCATTTATTATCCTAAATTAGATGCACCTGTTTGAGGTCATTAGCTGCATAAAGACACCTGTCCACCCCATACAATCAGTAAGAATCCAACTACTAACATGGCCAAGACCAAAGAGCTGTCCAAAGACACTAGAGACAAAATTGTACACCTCCACAAGGCTGGAAAGGGCTACGGGGAAATTGCCAAGCAGCTTAGTGAAAAAAGGTCCACTGTTGGAGCAATCATTAGAAAATGGAAGAAGCTAAACATGACTGTCAATCTCCCTCGGACTGGGGCTCCATGCAAAATCTCACCTCGTGGGGTCTCAATGATCCTAAGAATGGTGAGAAATCAGCCCAGGACTACATGGGAGGAGCTGGTCAATGACCTGAAAAGAGCTGGGACCACCGTTTCCAAGGTTACTGTTGGTAATACACTAAGACGTCATGGTTTGAAATCATGCATGGCACGGAAGGTTCCCCTGCTTAAACCAGCACATGTCAAGGCCCGTCTTAAGTTTGCCAATGACCATTTGGATGATCCAGAGGAGTCATGGGAGAAAGTCATGTGGTCAGATGAGACCAAAATAGAACTTTTTGGTCATAATTCCACTAACCGTGTTTGGAGGAAGAAGAATGATGAGTACCATCCCAAGAACACCATCCCTACTGTGAAGTATGGGGGTGGTAGCATCATGCTTTGGGGGTGTTTTTCTGCACATGGGACAGGACAACTGCACTGTATTAAGGAGAGGATGACCGGGGCCATGTATTGCGAGATTTTGGGCAACAACCTCCTTCCCTCAGTTAGAGCTTTGAAGATGGGTCGAGGCTGGGTCTTCCAACATGACAATGACCCAAAGCACACAGCCAGGATAACCAAGGAGTGGCTCTGTAAGAAGCATATCAAGGTTCTGGCATGGCCTAGCCAGTCTCCAGACCTAAACCCAATAGAGAATCTTTGGAGGGAGCTCAAACTCCGTGTTTCTCAGCGACAGCCCAGAAACCTGACTGATCTAGAGAAGATCTGTGTGGAGGAGTGGGCCAAAATCCCTCCTCCAGTGTGTGCAAACCTGGTGAAAAACTACAAGAAACGTTTGACCTCTGTAATTGCAAACAAAGGCTACTGTACCAAATATTAACATTGATTTTCTCAGGTGTTCAAATACTTATTTGCAGCTGTATCATACAAATAAATAGTTAAAAAAATCATACATTGTGATTTCTGGAATTTTTTTTTTTTATTATGTCTCTCACAGTGGACATGCACCTACGATGACAATTTCAGACCCCTCCATGATTTCCAAGTGGGAGAACTTGCTAAATAGCAGGGTGTTCAAATACTTATTTTCTGCACTGTAAATAAGACTAGCGCCTATCCTCAAATAATGTAAGGGGAAAATTACAACCTCATCACACCATTGAATTAAGATATACAGGCACATAAGTCTCAGATTAAAAATTTAAAGAGAAACACACCATTATTAAAAAAGCACTCTAACCTACCGTATTTATTGGTGTATAACACGCACTTTTCCCCCTGAAAATCTGGGACAAAGCAGCGGTGCGTGTTATACATCGACAGCGTACCTCACCGAGCTGTCATCTCATCTCCACTCGGCTCTCACGTCACACACACAGACACAGTTCCGCCTCCGCCACCTGCATTGGACCAGTGTTCTGCCTATTACAGTAGCTGGTCCAATGCCGATGGCGGAGGCGGGACTGTAACGTGACAGCTCAGTTTGAGAAGATGAAGGCTCTGTGAGTGAGATTGTGAGACTGCAAATGATGGTATTTGAAAAAAGGCATTAATCAAGCTGCATTGAGGACTTGATTTAGGCTGCATTGATCAGGCTGCATTAAGGACTTTATTTGGGCTGCAGATGGACATTGATGGGCACTGACATTTAATTTGCTTCAAAGTTGTTTATTTTAAAATTATGTTTTTTTTCCTGAAACTTCCCTCTTAAAATTAGGGTGCGTGTTATATGCCGATAAATACAGTAATTAAAATCATAAAAAATATGTCAATCCACGACCATCTTCTCAATTCAAGAGTGATGTACACATACAAAAGTAACAATTATATAAAAATAAAATGGATAAAAACAACCCTTCAACCCAGAAGGTGACATCATCTTGGTCTCGTAAATCCAAAAAGATACTAGACGACTTATCTGGCAAATGTAGTGGCCCCCTCTCCAATGTCTGGGGACCCTTTCAATCCCCCGGAACTTCAAACACTTAGGATCGCGTTTGTGGCACATTCTAAAATGCGTAGATAAGCTATGGGTTTTAATGCCCCTTTTTATATTGCCAATATGCTCGCCTACTAGTACATGTAGGGCTCTCGAAGTACGTCAACTTACTGCAAGCCACAGTCGCATTTAAGCATATAGGCCACACCGACTGTCGCACACGTAATGAGATCTTTAATTGGATATTGTTTGCGTGTGACCAATGAACTAAAATCCTTGCGTTTTTTTTATATTATTTCTAGCATTTTTGCAAGTCGCATTCCACATTGGCAACAAAGGCCTCAAGGATTGCCGACATATCGTCTACCGATACAGCGGGTGCAGGGGTACCGGTTGCCAACTCAGGTGTTTTAGGGGGAGATGCGTTGGCTTCTGACACCATGCTGACCCACGCATCTGACGCACAGGGACTCCAGGCAAGGTAACACCCCACCCTCCTAGCTGCCGCAGAGACAAAGGGCCCCCCGCCTGTGTCTGAGCCTCCGCCGCGTGTGTTAATTTGCGCCAGTAAAACGAGCGCTAGAGGCCAAGAACCATCGCAAAATGGCCGTCAACCGGCCATACTGTAAACTGTGCAGACCACATGAAAATGGCCGCCGAGCTGCAGATAGAGGCCAAACGGGCGTCGGACTTAGCCAAAATGGCCACAGAGCGGCAGATAGAGGCCAAAACAGGCTCCGGGCCCAGCCAAAATGGCCGCCGGGTGGCAGAGAGTGGCTAAACGGGCGCCACCAAAATGGCCGCCGACCACATGGAGGGAGAGACACGCAGATATGAAAACACAACTCCGATAATGGCAGCACATCTGGCACCCCAGGAAGCGGACCCACAGGGCAGTTCCCCGCCCCAGATGGAGACCCCCCAGAGCTACTAGGGAGGAGGGAAGGGAGGGAGTGCCCAGCTATTACCTCCTGTCGGAGCGGGGGACTGCTATTTACCCGTCCTGCGTGGATTACGGACCATCTTGCACACAGTGACTGAGGTGACTGTCTGCTCGGCCTGCTGTGACTCGGCCATATAGACCGGTCATATGCGTGCCCCGGAGCATGTAGATCACCGGCCACCCATAGAGCAACAGGCATGTCGTGGACGACCCAGTGTGTAGCTAAGGTCGGCACACGATCGATGGCCGAACCTGGGGAGACTACAAGGATCTGTCATCCAGCCTGTCACTCAGTCGGCAGTTGATAGAAGATCACAGGAACAAAAAATAGAAAAGAAATCTCCAGGCCATGATCCCGAAGGGAGCCATGTCCTATGCTAGGCAGAAAAAAACTGACCTGCCAGATGCAGGGAGAGGGGTTATACCTAGAGGGCGGTACTGTTCAGTGTGTGATTTGATTAACACTTTCTAACAAGTTTTCTGCCTAGTCACTCCCAATCGAAGGCCAATACCGACTTTGTTAAGATTGCTGCTGTGTCTATCCATGAACAAAAGAGAAATAGGCTCTACTAAAACACTTTTACATCCATATGCTTTGCCTGTACTGGGAAACCGCAAAACAGGTGAGAGCAAGCCCTTGGTCTGGACAAAATGCCATAGGCCTCAAAATAGATTCTTAAAACTTTATTTAAAATATAAAAAAATTAAGTAAAGCTCCTAAGTAAGAAATCAAGTTTTTAATTATTTGCTTTCATTTTCTAGTGAATGCGGTATTATCACAGCGATGCTCTTACCAAGAACGGAATAAAGAACTGAAAGAGGCATCACATGGATGCTAATATATACAAATAAACCAGCTATTTGTTATCCTTTATTTAGATCACTACATAACTTTGGGTTGACTAGATGCTGGTGCATTTAAATCGCTTAATAAACTCTCTCTGTAGTCATAACCCACCAAGTTCTCTCTCTAAAATTAGAATCTGAGCAGGTGATGCATTTTTCTTTGTAGTGACTGAATATATTTTGCTCTATAAAAGTAGAACTGTCAAAGAACTGAATTTACAAGTACAAAAAAAGCTATTTCACTTTTCTGTTGTCTCCTAGCAACAAGAATCTGCTGATGTTTTCTCAGCACTAGTGGGTAATGTGGATGAAATCTGTTGTGTTTAAGTGCAGCCAAGTGTCAAGAGGAGTGGATCCGTACTGTAAAAAAATGTGCAGTATTTAGAAAAACAACAATATAGGAATAAAAATGTTACTATTACATGGTTACATAAATAGAAAATTGGAGATCATATTTCTCAAACCGATTAATATTTTGAAGTTTTAAAAATTATATATATCCCAACATAGATCATACACACAAAATTAACATTTTAAGCCAGCTTGAAAATAATAAACAAATGGTACAGAGTGGCATGTTTGACTTTATCTTGACTTAATCCAGTGTTTCTCAATTCCAGTCCTCACGCCCCCCCAACAGGTCATGTTTTCAGGATTTTCCTCAGATGAAAAGGCTGTGGGAATTACTAAGGCAGTGAAACTGATCAAATCACATGTGCAAAATAATGGAAAGCCTGAAAACCTGACCTGTTGGGGGGGCGTGAGGACTGGAATTGAGAAACACTGACTTAATTCAACAAGGTAATGCTTTCCATCATACAATTACCGTTTTTAACCACCAGAGCATTTCCTTGCATCCTCCGCATCACTCTCCTCCTACTCCGCATCACTCTCCTCCTACTCCGCATCACTCTCCTCCTACTCCGCATCACTCTCCTCCTACTCCTCCTCCGCATTACTCTCCTCCTCCGCATCACCCTCCTCCTCCTTCTGGTTTTGATTAATGTAATACACGGATGTTGTCATGAGGGGGTGGGGTCTAGGAACATATACTTTGCACCTCCAGTGATATGGTGGGTGCCTTGCAGCCACACAGCACTGTGGAACGGAGGAGAAAGTAGGCTAAGAAAAAAAAAAAGAAGCGGCGGCGCAACTGTGCAATGGCTACTGTATTGCACTATATAGGATACCATTGCTGACTTCTTCCGAAGATGCTAGTTGTCTTGTTATGGCTAATCTAATGTTTTCAATACACAGTCCTGTGCTTGGTCAGCTGGAGCACAGGACAGGGGAGACCATTAGGATTCTAACAAACCCCTGACATATCTAGGCTACTGGGCATCTGCTTAGTGCCATCATATAGGGCATTGGTTGCCAATAAACTCATAATTTTGAATTCCGTAGATCACGAACATGAAATTTGCCCTCCCCCACCACACAACATTGGGCAGTATACTGTACATTTGCCACAATTGATTTGTAGTAGACCCTTGGGTCATTTTCTCAATATTAAACATTTTCTCATTGACAGACCACCGGTTGGAGAGCTACTTCTCCCCCTTGTGACAGAAATAAAATTAAATGTGAAATATAAGGGGTTGCAAAATAGAATAGAATAAAGTTAACACATTTTTTTTTTTAATAAAGCACTCCATTGGCTTGCACATACTTTTGACCACAAGCTCACACTTAGGACACGCACATGTGAGTAAATAATTGCACAACACAAATTGGCCATTGTCCCACACACGGCAGTTCCAGGATGTTACTTCCCTCAAAGTCAGGGTTGATAAAAAATAAATAAATATTGAAAAAAATCAGTTTATCAAAATGTATTTTAATAAAAAGCTTTTGGAGTAAAAGTTTTCCATTTAGGATATTTTTATAATTTAGTTTATTTAGCATGAAATAGAGCTTCGTTATGTAGCATGAGGTTGTATATTCTGCAATAGTTACATTTTTGGTAAACTCATACAATAAATCCAAGCTCTGCAAACTGAGATAACATTTGCACAATTTCACAGTAACCATGAGATAAAACAAAAAGTTCAGGAATGTTCCTTTATCCCATTGTTTTGTACACTACAAACTGTATGATTAAATTAGTTCTGATTTCACCATTTTACTATCCTGACAGCTTATTTTTCTAAATATGAAACTTTAATTTTGATTGCAAATATTAAAGATTCTAACTACCAGCAAGAATGAGTCCTTACATTTAAAGAGCACCTGTCATTTGAGATCCATCATGCGGGCATCCACTAACCTGCTGCTGCCGTCATATTCGTCACCTTTTTGTGTCACTGCCGCATCACCAGTCGCCCCATTAAAGTGAATGGGACTGTCGGTGAGTCAACAGCGGATCAGAAGAGAAGCCGCTGCCGGACAGAGATAACAGTTGCTCTTTAAAAATTACAAATCAAATCAAGCCTTTTTACTAGTGATTTAAATAGACTTGATTTAAATCAAATCCACCCTGCTCAGGGACCAAGTTCTGTGAAGTATGAGAAATTGGAACACTCCTCCCCAGCCTGACCCTCGCACCTGTTCCCACCATAAGTATAAAAAAAAAAGCTTGGGAGCCCTAATAAAGAGGGAATGACCCTCGAAACGCATTGGCATTTGTGTTTTGCGCAGCCCCTTTTGTTTCCTCCGATTTACTACTTGGGGGGGATAGGAACCTTGGGAAGAGAAATCTTCTGCAGCGTCCCTCCCATCTCTGGGTCTTCTTCACTGCCCTCTGTTTCTACCGCTTCTAGGAGTTGGTAGATCCACTTTCGACTTGGGTAGAGAAAGTGGGAATGGTAAAAAAAAACTAGCACTTTTGAGCCGTGAACAAGGTCAAGAAAAGTCCATCATAGTTGAAAAAAAAAATCTACTTTGGTCAGATAGGCCACTTGTTAAGTGCATAACCTAGAACTAGAATTGGACAAAGATCAATGGCGTCCCTGGGGGGGGGGGGGAAGAAATGTTGGGGGGGGTCAGGCCCCCTCTGCCCCCCCCTAGGGACACCATTGATCTTTGTCCAATTCTTGTTCTAGGTTATGCACTTAACAAGTGGCCTATCTGACCAAAGTAGATTTTTTTGGTATTTTGTTCGGGCTGCCGCTGGAGTAACACAGTCTCTGCTGAGAGGGAGAGCGTCCCCAGTAAGCTTCTGCAGAGGGATTCCTCTCCCCTTCCTCTGCTCACTGACACTGCAAAATGCGAGCGCTCACACCACCACAGCCGCCCGATCTGCTCCTTCCCCTGCATCCTCATTGGCACAGAGAAGAGCGAGTTGCAGGAAAGACTCTACAAGCACTATGGGGGGGGGGGGGGCAAGCCTTCATCTCAGTAAATGAAAAAACAGAATGATTTCTCCCATCCTTAGGACAGGAGAACCAGCCTGTAAATTCCAAGCTGAGCCGAGTGTCAGTCTATGACACTCTTTCACAGCCCAGCGAATCCAGCCACCCACCTCCTCCTCACATACGAGCAGGGAGGAATACAGCTCCTCCTCCTCCTTCCAGTCCCGCCCACACTATCCCGGCATGCTGTATCTGAAGAGAGGGGATGTGTGGGTGAAAAATATGAAAATCAGCAGCATTCCTGGCTATGTGTGAATGTTGCTTGAGATTCTAGCCTGGACCGTGGGTAAGTGTGTGCACTGCAGTACACTAATCACTGAACTGCATTATCTCCATCTCTTCTCTCCCCCATCTGTCTCCCTCCCCCCTGTTATTTCAAGACATTCACAATTTACTTTCACTTTCAGTTAGGCAGGTAATATACAGTGCAACTTTCTTCCCTGCATCCACAGATTGCAGGAAAGAAACTTGCATGATTCCCCCATCAACACAGACAATGGCGACAAGGAAATATCCCTCCTGCCGAGCAATTGTATTCTCCCGACAAACAGTGATTATCACTAGTGGCTACAGCAACCACTAGTGAAAGTCATAAGAGAATCTGCTCATTAATGGTTCAAATCTCAGCCAGTTTCTGCTGAACCAGCTGAGATTTGTCTATGGCTGGTCTTAGCTCTTTGGCAGCCCATACATTGATCACTTGTTTTCATTCAACTATTAGGTTAAATGAAAAAAAAAAAAAAGAAATGATCCAATTCCCCCATCTACACATTATAGGTGGATGGCAGAATCCTCCCAGTGAGGACCAGTCTCAATGGCAGCGGCGGCAGCACATTGGAACCCAGTGCTGGTTACTTTATGGGGCTGATGTACAGGAGGGCCAGCACAATTTGTTGTTAGAGATAGGCTGGGCCTGTTCAAAATTCCACATGCCAGAGCCTGCCAGGAAGCCCACACTGCACAGCGCTAATCACAGGCAGTGAGAAATTTCCCGGTCTGCAGCTGCACAGATCAGGAAATGTCTCACTGCGTGAGATTAGCACTGTGGAGTGTCGGCTTCCTGGCAGGAGCGGGCACGTGGGATTTGAAACTCACCCAAGCCCATTTCTATTGGTTGCAGACAGATGAGCTCCCTGCAGGTTGCTTAGCAGCAGCGGAGCCTTCTCCGACATGCTGATCGGGATGCAATCCAGGTGATGCTCCTAGTCGAATCCTAGTGTTAAATATCAGTGATTTTATTGATCAAAGCCCACACTTTACAGGCATAGAGCCCACATGGCTGTTGAAAATAAGGTTGATTGTATATATGTGGTTGTACGCTTGATGCTAATAAATACTGTGTTTATTAGATCTGACTGGGAGCATCACCTGGATCACATCCCCATCAGCATGTCAACAGAGAAGGTTATACAGCATTACTGCTGCTAGGTGACCAGCTGGGGGCCTGGCTCTCTATAACCAATAGTGCCACCCTTCCCCTGCATGCACCCATAATGTCACCAGCACTAGGTCCTAAAAGACTGCCGCCACTGCCAAGGAGACAGATGCCAGACCAGCACTGGGACAGGGACAGGACAGCTGGGAAACCCCACAGTGGCAGAACACCAGGGCGCGGTGGAAAGACAACCTTTGCAACCCTGATAGTTCTCCCACTACTTTGGACTATATTTCCTTGGTGTGCTGGTGACATATATCTTTTGTTTTCTGCCACCTTGGGGGGCCCCAGTATAGTAGGAAGGGAGCTCCCTGCAGAACATGTGAAAACGCTTGTTGTGGGATTGTAGTAAAGGGCCACAAGATATATATAATTGCATTTTATAGTTGGCCCCCCCTACTTTTGTGAAACCAAGCTCTGATTGGTGGAAATTTTATTTACCACAGTAGACACTTCAATAAGTGTATGGCAAGTAATGGCAATATTGATACCTGCTGTAAAGCTAAAGAATAAGTTACATAATACAATGAACCTCTTACTTTTCCATGTTGCTGGTCCCTATATAGGTCTAGGTTAAGCCCCTCATGATGGGTATACCCCTGGAGGGGTCTTTAGGGTCTGGAAACTATATAAAGGACCAAATTCCAAGGTGAACACCCAAGCAGGATCCAGCGCCCAAACATCACAGGCCATCCCCACAGCGTGGAGTTTAGATATGGTTACCAAGGTATCAGCGAAGTTGCACCGAACACTATGAACTGCTTCTATTGCTACTGAACAAGGCAGTAAAAAATAATATAGAAAATAAAAGAAAACCAGTAAAGCAAAACTTTATAGGCAAGAAAAGGTGCTTCACTTAAGGAAACCATCAAAAAACTCAGGAATACTCAGGGAGTGAAATAGGGTTATAGGAGTATGCCTAAGGGACGGGCCCAACTAGACATTTTCTAGTGTCCAATCGCCTGAAAATAGCATCCTATAACCAAGGGTCTATGAATATGCCGATTTTAACTTGTGTGCGAAAAATGAAAACTTTGCTAGAGAAGGAAAGTAAAAGCGATTAATACAATTACCCTGTGAACAGTAAAAATTTTAAATATTCTTCTCCAAAACTATTTTCCGTTGACAATTCTAGAATATTCATATTTTGGTGTGGTTAATATCACTGCAACAATGTTTTCCCCTACATTTTAGTTATTTTCAGTAAGTGCCTGTCTAATAAAGTTGACCTGTGCACAAATATTAAAATGAACACTACTCAATTTAAAATGTGGCCCAACAAAGAGAAACCAGTGTTGTCTCATCTTGGGTATGATAGCCTAAGATGATAACAATTCCTGCTTCTGCAGGGGAGTACTCACTTTGGGCCTTGCCAGTATGCAATCCTTCAACAGTGTTGGGGTAAGATTACAGTATCTACACCCAATGCCAATAACCCAGATCACTGTGCCCTGCCAGTGTTCTTTCTCCCCTTTTGGCATTATTCCCTTCTTCCTCAATAGCAAGAATCTTCAGCTACAATGTCATGGCAAAATTACAGCCATAATAGCCTGAACCGTGTTTCCACAACCCCTCCTACAAAGTCTCTCTAAATTCCCTGCAGCTGCAGTTGGTTCTGTGTAATCAGCCAAGGATAAAATCTAATCTTTATTTTTGGATAAGGATTACTCCAAAAATAAAGTGTAGCATCCCAGTCCTTACTGATGCAGTCTACAGATGCTTAAATTTGGAGCTGCCATAACTGATTAACCTGGGTCCTCTAAAAATATCTTAACCCATTATTGCATCTGATCCTGTATAGTGACTGACCCAACCTGGAAAAAGTTATTCCATTTATTTGTCTCCCAGTGCAGTCAAATGCCACAAAATGACAATGAGAAATACATATACCGTACTTTACAGAGGTCATTTATCACGTGCAATGTAATATGTCAGTCTAAAGCAGTAGCTATTGAGGTATTTAAAGCATTTAACAAAGATTGGTAAAAAAAAAATATATATATATATGAATTTTGAAGCATATAGTGTACTACCACTGTTACCAGCAGCAGTTGAAGGCATCATAAACATACTATCTATGTCTGTAATGGCAGCTGTGCAAAGAGACTATAAAACACATACTAAATGTAACTTCTGTTAGAACTGATCAATAAATCCCATTCCATTAAAAAACAACATCTGGTACTTCGTTCTTAAAAAAACAAAAAAACACAAAAATGCTAAAAACGCCAAATTGGGTAAAACAGGAAAAAACTAAAACATGCCATTTAATTTGCGATAAATGTTATAAAACTAGAATATAATAATATCTGGCTTAGAAAATACAGGGATATTTTCATGATATACATCAATATAAATAAAAATTATAATAGAAACTAGGGTTATCCCGATAACAATACTAGTATCGGTACCGACACCGAGTATTTGCAGGAGTACTTGTATTCGCGCAAATGCTCCCCATGCTTCTGCCGATACTCTTTGTATTTATCAACATTTTCTGTGAAAATTCTTTGAGTTTTTTACTACTGCGTGACAAGCAAATGAAACATTTTTATTAATTTTTACTCATTTTTATTCTTTTATAATGTCTTGAGTTAGAGTTCTTCATAATTCTAAAGAAAATATCCTTAGTCTGTATTGTGGTTTAAAAACTGTCACATGACATTTAAAAAAAAAGTATCGGTATCGGCGAGTACATGAAAAAAAAAAGTATCGGTACTTGTACTCGGTCCTAAAAAAGTGGTATCGGGACAACCCTAATAGAAACCATAGGCACTGGATTTCAAAAGAGCCAACTTGCCTGAACTACGAACTTGCTAGAAGGCAAAAATTGGGATAAAAGGAGGCGAGATGGATTTGCTTTAAGAGCATATAAAAATAAGGGCATTAGCCAATGCATCCCATTGGGTAATACATTTAAAAAAGCAAGAAAAAATCCTGGATGGCTTAACTCCAAAGTAAAAATGCATATAAAAGCAAAGGTTAAGGGATCATAATCATCAGCATTCAGAGTTATAAAGAATGCAACTAAATGTAAGGGTGCAATTAAGGCAGCTAAGATAGAACACAAAAGACACATGGTGGAGGAGAGCAAAAAAAAAAACCCCAAGAAATTCTTTAACGACTTAAGGACCCCTTCACGCCGATATACGTCGGCAGAATGGCACGGCTGGGCACAGGCACGTACCTGTACGTCGCCTTTAAGAGCCCAGCCATAGGTCGCAAACGCGCCACTGGTGTCCCGCGATCGGGTCAAAGAGAGGAAGAGTGGGGAGAGGCGAGTGTTGACAAACCTTCCCCGTTCTTGCCAGTGTGGCCGTCAGTGATCATCTATTCTCCGTGTTAGGGAACGACGATCAGGGAAAGACACGCCCCCCCCCACAGTAAGAACACTTCCTCAGAACACACTTAACCCCTACAGCAGCCCCTCCTGGTTACCCCCTTTACTGCCAGTGTAATTTTCACAGTAATCAGTGCATTTTTATAGCACTTTTCGCTGTGAAAATGGCAATGATCCCAAAATAGTGTCAAAAGTGTCCGATGTGCCCGCCATAATGTCGCAGTCACTAGGAAAAAAAAACTGCTGATCGCCCCCATTACTAGTAAAAAAAAAATTGCACAAACCAATAAACGATTATTGCATTTTTTTTTTACCAAAAATATGTAGAATATGTAGAATATGTATCGGCCTAAATGAAGGAAATTATATATATATATATATATATATATATATATATATATATATCTCTATCTCTCTATCTAGGATTCCCGCCGTGGGTCGCGGCCACGCGCTTTGGTCCGAAGTACTGTGGCCACGGGACCCGAACGCCGCCGGAGTCCGACGACCCATGGCTGGGCATTTAAAGAGAACGTACAAGTATGTGCTTGTGCCCAGCCACGCCATTCTGCCGACCTATATCTGCAGGAGGCGGTCCTTAAGTGGTTAAAGGGTAAAAGTTTGTCGCCATTCCACGAGCGGATGCAATTTTGAAGCGTGACATGTTGGGTATCAATTTACTCGCTCTAACATTGTATTTTACAAAATAAAAAAAATTGGGCTAACTTTACTGTTATCTTACTTTTTTTTTTTTATAAAATAAAAGCATATTTTTTCCCCAAAAAAGTACACTTGTAAGACCGTTGCTCAAATATGGCATGACAGAAAGTATTGCAACGACTGACATTTTATTCTCTAGGGTGTTCGAATAAAAAATATATATAATGTTTGGGGGTTCTAATTAGAGGGAAGCAGATGCCAGTAAAAACACTGGGGAAGCTTCATTAGAATTGCTGGTTTACTTGTCATGCCAACGGCCACCACAAGATGGTGCCAGATCACAGAAGGAAGCTTAGGCAAACAGACCTACCCCTTCGCACACAAGCCTCAATAGAACCAATGTTCCTCTCCGATCACCACCCCATTACAGTGATCCTCACTCTCCTCTCAACGCATATGACTAAATCATGGAGACTGAAGCCTTCCCTACTGAAAGATCCAGTATTCAATTACATTTTGCAGAAAATTCCACTCCAAACATTTCCCTCCGTCATGGTTTGGGAAGCTCACCAATGTGTTATATGGGGGGGAATTAAAAAGCACACCAAAAACAGATTAAGTCACTAATCAACACTATTAAAAGGTTGGAAGCCTCCCACAATCATTCTCACAAGCCACACTCCAAGATCTAATACTCGGACAATACACAATGCTTGATAGACTAAAAAAAAAAACTAGGAGACGCTATGTACTCAGGCAAAAATGATTTTATGAGCACAGCAACAAAAGTGGGAGACTCCTGGCGCACACGATTCAGGCTGATAAGGCTTTTTCCACGATCCATCACATACGAGACAAACAGGGCAGGCTCCTCGCCAGGAACAAAGACATAGGTAAGCAATTTTAAACATTCTACTCCGAACTTTATAACTTGTTACAGGACCACTATTGACCCCAATCTTTCAAACTCATGCACTGCCCAAATATGGGATTATGTAGCTCAATTTTGCCCCAAGCCGATCACCAGACAACAAGCTGAAGACTTATGCTGGCCATACACTCCACGAAAAATCGTCCGAACGAACTTTCGAAAAACGAAAGTTCTTTCGTGAGTGCAAACGATAGTGCCATCATGTAATGGCCGATAAATCGTTCAGTGGACATAAAAAAAAAAAAAGGTTTTTTTTTTTACATATACCTAGTGCAGAAAGTTCGGACGGGAAACACATTAACCTTCCGATTTATCGTTCGTTCGTCAGAAAATTTCCAAACTTGCCCTTCGTTTTTTCGGCTCAAAAACGTCCAAACGATTTTCGATTTTGTGCCCATTAACTGGCCGAAAAACGAAAGATCTTTCTTTACGAACGATTTTCGGCCAAATTTTCGTATAGTGTATGGCCAGCATTAGACAGTCCGCTTATTTGCTGTTAACCAAAATGAAAGTAGGGAAAAGTCCCGGCCCCGATGGCTTACCACTCCAATATTATAAGTGCTTCCTAGATGTTTTATCACCTGAAATGCTAACAACTTTCAACACCCTTGCCCACCCTCAAACTTCCCCAGGCAGAATGTTAGAGGCCCATATCGCGGTCATCCCAAAGGATGGCAAGGACCCAACACTAGTATCCAAATACAGGCCCATCTCACTGTTAAACATGGATATTATATTATATGCCAAGTTTTAGCTAATAGATTACTACATCTCATACTCAACTTTATATCCTTCGATCAACTAGGTTTCATACCAGGCAGGGAAACGAGAGACAGCACCACTCGCACCTTGAACTTGCATCACTGACTTACTTCCTCTAAAACTCAGGGGTTTTTCCTCTCCCTAGATGCGGAGAAGGTGTTCGACAGAGTGGCCTGGGATTACATGCAGGAGGGGCTAAAAAGGTATAGGCCTTAAGCCTTGCATGTGTTCCTACATAGTAGCACTATACGCCAACCCCTTGGCGAGGGTGACAGTGAATGGGGACCTGTCAAACAGCTTTACCATCATTAATGGACATGTCAGGAAAGTCCCCTTTCACCCCTAATTTTTGTTCCGACACTAGAAGCCATCTTAAATAAGCTTGCGAGTGAGTCGGATAATCCGATCTGGACATCCAATATGACAGTGTTTGCCGAGGTCAAACAAGCTCCCCTTAACGGAGTTTCGGGCCCCCCCTGGGGGGCGCGCCCCACTATTTGAGAAACACTGCTATAAGAGTACAATCGAAATAGCTTTTCACTGTTGAGAGCAGATGGTAGAGGGTTACACTCAATTAATTTTTCTCCATGGCTGCTTGGAGAGAACAGGTCACATACACTGAGAACTTAGCAAGCCTGAACACTGAGGCTGCATTCACACCTAGGCGACAAGTAAACGCCGCGTACGCGGCTTATTTTGCCGCGATTTTATTAACTTTTTTTTTTTTTTACAAATCCTTTCCATTGCGGTCTATGGCCGAACGCCAATGCCGCCTGAAAAAAAGGGCCCGGGACTTTTTTTCAGGCGGCAGGCGTACGGCGGTTCGGCGTGAGATGTGAACCATCTCATAGACAGCAATGGAAATTCGCCCCTCCAGCGTATCGAGCGTCTTGTCGCCAAGGTGTGAATGCAGCCTTACAGCCCAGACACTACCTTCTGGCAAAGTCAAATATGTTATGAATTTAAAAATGTCAATGAAGCTTTATCCAAAAGGTAAAGGCAGTGCCTTGTGCAATGCTTTCTATTGAATTTGGTACCCAGCTATAAGTGCATAAGTATATTGCCGATGCCCGAATATAACTTAGGCCTAGGTTCCAGTTCTTGGGTTGACAACCATAAGACACATGTTTTCTCCTTTCCTTGTTGGTATTCCAAGCCTTTTTCTTGAATACAAATATTAGTGTGGCACGCAATGTTGTGTGCTCACATGTGTATGGGATAACCTATTTAAATAGTATATAATCATTCAAGATACAAAGTAAATTTATAGAAATCAGTCTGTGCAAACCTGATCATTGGTTATTTTCCATTATTAGATGTCAAAGTCCTTTTGAAAATAATATCTGCTGGTCAATGCAGGTGGATATATTTTAACAATCATGATTATTCTCTTTACTGTGGAATCGGAGTCATATAAAACCATAACGTATATCTCAAGCTGTGCCTCCCTCACTCTGTGTCTGGGATTGTAGAAAGTAGAAGCCGACATAGCAATGTCAGAGGAAGCACAGATATTGCTACAATGGCTTCTGACCACTACAGTCCCCGCCACTGAGCGAGAGAGATACAGGTTGAGATATGTGTGCACTAGCCAAGCTCAAGTCTGTGTGACACTAGGGTACACAACACACATAAGAGCTGTAGCTGAAGGTTACCTTGGAGTCAGATGTATGGTTTATATGATTCTGGTTCCACAATAAAAATAAAAAATATGATTGGGAATATATCCACCTGCAACAAAGTCCCTTGGGTGGGCTTGAGTGTTTTTATTTTTCACAAGGACTGTTTTGACACTTACGTGGTTGTAAAGTCTCAGCTTTAAACTGCCATTACACTGTATGTTCTCTCTTGGTGCAATAGTAATGGCATTCATTTTTAAATATCGCTAAAGATCTTTTTTTTAAAACACAGCTTCTGTGCCGTTATGTCGTTTTCTCCTAAATTTCTTTTCCGAAGCAGAGGGACTCCAGTGGGATGGACTGATATTCCTCTCTGATATATATTAAATCAGTAGAGGAAACTCTACACTTAGACTAACACTTTTTGTGCCGATTGCCAGAACATGATAAAAGAAAGGAAAAAAAGGGGGGGGGGGGGCACTGCTTATTAAAGGCAGGGAGAGAGGAGGGAATGGGCAGGGAGGAGATAATCTCGCACACAGACTATGGAAGTAAGAAAAGAGCAGGATGATGGAGGCACGTAATCTGACCACACCATCATGGATCAGCAGCCATTTTAAGCGTGGTCACTTTATACAGGGGTACACAGGAAAAGGCAGGATCAACCATATATTGTAGAATATGCAAAGGGCCAATTGACACTGCAAAAGCACATTAAGATTTGCACATCCTTGAATCTGCAAATTTGGAGTGGGCTTTCTTGTTAATAATAGACCATTATGTTTATAAATTGCACAGTACTTGTGTTATTCCATTTAAATAGGTTATCACTAATGCATGTGAACACACACACGTGCAACACTTCTATTTGTATTTATTTCTTTAAAATGAACAACACTTAAAAGGGGTTGTAGAGGTTCGTTTTTTATTTTCTAAATAGGTTCCTTTAAGCTAGTGCATTGTTGGTTCACTTACCTTTTCCCTAGATTTCCCTTCTAAATGTTTTTTTTCCTTTGTCCGAATTTCTCACTTCCTGTTTCTCCTCAGTAAACTTTCCACCATTTCCGAGTGGTGAAAAGTCATTCTGAACAGCTTACTGAGGAGGAACAGGAAGTGAGAAATTCAGACAAAAAAAAAAAAGGGAAAAAAAACATTTAAAAGGGAAATTTAAGGAAAAAAGGTAAGTGAGCCAACAATGCACTAGCTTAAAGGAACCCATTTAGAAAACAAAAAACGAACCTTTACAACCCCTTTAAAAGCTGCTGCAATATTACATTAATGGAGAACTTTAATGGCCCTTTTCTTGCTGTTCCAAGACATTCTATTGGCAATCGTAAATCCTAAAAAACTGATCTCAGTACTTGGCAGAGCTAGCCCTGGAGACAAAGCGTGCCAACAACTAGGTCAATAATACAAGGTTAGCCCTTTCCTGTCGGGGGTTATCACCAGAGCATACAACAGCAAAAAGAGTTGAATGTACTTCCACTAGAGAGAAATACCTGGGAGGGTGTTAATTCACACATGTGGGTAGGAGATTTAAACCTGGCTGACCTTACAAAATAAGTTAGTCTCTGTTATGAACCTAAAGCAAAAATGTGTATTCTACTGACTTTTGCAATGCATGAATTACAGCAGAAAATGATTTTTGATGTAGGTCTTTCTGTATAATGGATTTAACAGCGTCAAGTGACTTATCATTATCATCAAAGCATGCAAATACTTTGTCAGCCTTCATTTATAGATGCACTGGTTGATCAGTCTGTGAGCACTACGAAGGCATACATTTCACAAGTCCTAAGTCCTTTCCGTTATATATATATATATATATATATAAATATTATTATTATTAATTCCACCAACACATAACCTGATGCACAAATTGACAGGGAAAACTGAATGGAGTATTCAGATAAGCCACTGCAATTACAGAATTTATGTAAAATAAAATGTAAATGATAGGCTGTGAATTATCGTATTTATCGGCGTATAATGCGCACTTTTCCCCCCTGAAAATAGCGAGAAAATCACGGGTGCGCGCTATACACCAATAGTGTATCTTGGGCTCGGAGGGGGACGAGCACTGCCGAGTGCCGCCGGAATTCACGAGCCGTCTCTCCCGTTTACTCAGCTCTAACGCCACACACACAGTCCCGCTTCCGCCACCGGCATTGGACCAGTGTTCTATCAATCGCAGGAGCTGGACCAATGCCGATGGCGGAGGCGGGACTGTGTAGGTGACTGCTGCCGAATGAACAGGAGATGACGGCTCGGTGATTCCCTCACTCTGCGAGAATGAATGAATGAATGAAAAACTTATATAGCGCGGCACATGCGAACCAAATCGCCTCTGGGCGCTTGTTGTATCAGTCACTCTTGACATCAAAAGAGCAGAGTTTTAATCTGTCTTCTGAAGGGCAGGTGGTTTTCCTCCAACCGAATGCTGGTTAGTAAAGCGTTCCAAAGTCTGGGACCTTGGACCGCAAACCTTCTTTCTCCTTTGGACTTGAATCTGGCTTGGGGTACTTTGACCAAATTTTGGTCCCTGGATGGATGCATTTATGAGTCAGACAGAGAGCTTTAAAAGCAATTCTGTCTTTTACTGGCAACCAGTGAAGGGATCTCAGTGACGGTGAGATTGATTCCCAGAGAAGGTGAGGCTGCAAATGGGCACATAGGCTGCATCTAGGCAAATCAAACTTAGGGGCACATAGACTAGAGCTGGGCACATAGGCTGCATTTAGGCACAGATTAGGCTGCACTGACCACAAAATAAAAAATAAAATCCTGAAACTTCCCTCTGAAATTGGGATGAGCGTTATACGATAAATACGGTAGTCACTGGAGAGTGTCCAAATTTGTAACTTAGTTAATTCTGTTTACTCCTCATCACCTCTCTCCCGCACTATTGTTTCTGGGCTATACTACATGTACAAACAACAAATAATCTACACATGTGTGGTATCACTGAGATAGTCAGGTCAGGAAAATGTATTTTAGGTTGTTCCGTGATAGTAGCTTATGATAGTAGCAGGAAATATAAAAAGAGGGTCCACCCCCCCCTCCCCCAAAAAAATGACATGCCAAAAGTGGCATGTCAGGGGGCGAGGAGTGCTTAAAGTAGAAGTTCCACTTTTGGGTGGAACTCCGCTTTAAGCACAAAAGGGTTAAGGATTTAAGAGTTTCACTCAGTAATATGAGTGAACTTTAATTCTTCCATAACCTAATAGACTGTGAGCTCTTATGAGCAGGGCCTTCTTAAAGACTGTATTTTGTATTTAGTTTTTTTTTTAACATTTTATTTAATTTTTTAAAATGTAACACCCAATAGTAAAAAAAAAAATGATTAAAAAAAAACAGTAATTTACAACCACGGCAGTGTTTTATATAACAAGTCTTTCCGCTCAATGCGTTTCATGGATATGGTCCTCTTCATCAGGGGCTAGCAGACTTGAATTGAGTGACAAAATTGATCTTAAATAATCATATCAAATATAGCACATTTCATACATTATGCCATATCTTCTCCCCATAAAGACTGCAACATGTACCCAGTTATTCCTCACAGTTCAACTATATATGGCACAGGGGTCCCAAGAGGAAACTCCCTCCCCCTTCTGACACCGCCGTGGCCAATTTGGTATAGGTCTGGCATCCAGATAATTGATTCTGGCTGCCGGACAACAGCTGGGGGCAATTTGGAGAACACTAGTTCTCTTATGTGGCACAGGTGATTCCAAGACACATCTCTTTCCCCTCTCTGCAGCCAAACTATCTGAAAAATCATTTTGCAGTGTGGAATCGATACAGGTAGGACATGCCTCTGGAGGGCTCTTTCAGCAAAAAAACTCTAATAATTGATAGTTTATCTATTTCCTTGCCTAAATTGCAGATTTCATTAATTTCTACTCAAACAAGACAGCATATGGCTGTCAGTATGGGAAGTGGTTAGGTTTGGAATACCTACAACTAGCATTACCTTCACCTTTCCTTATTTGTGTGATAGGTTTGTATTAACACTGGCTAATTGTTGTGCAAAGGCAGGGTAGCTATACAGAGGAACTTTACTGTTTACCAGTAGCAATACCATCGTTGTGATTATTGTTGTTATAACATTACTGCCACCATTATTGAGTGATTGTCATATTATAATATTGTTATCACCGTTATTGAGCGAATGTGAGGAATTGAGATTACATTTAAATAATGGTTATTTTATAGACCCAATGTGAGGAACCCAAACTAAACCTATGAGAGGAGTTCACTGGTCAACTGCCTATCTAATGGAACACCTGTTTTACCACAACGGCAGAAATGCTCTAAATATTTAAATACAATTTATGACTGCAATGCAGAAGGTTAATAATGAATTTTGAGTTAAGGATATATGTCTAGAATTAGGGTATGTGTGGTTTAATCTTTGGTGGAGCTCTTTGGAAGGAGGGTGTACACAGCCCATTTTTTAACAGAAATAAATAAGCAAATGAGAAACAAAAATATGGGTAGCAATTATTGCACCCACAAATTAAGGAAATTAATACAATTACTAAATAGGATTAGATCAAACTGGAGGTTAGAGGAGAAGGGAGAGGGAATTTCCCCTTGGGACTCCTGTGCCATATATAGTTGAACTGTGAGTAATAACTGGGTACATGTTGCAGTTCTTGATGGGGAGAACATATGGCATGTGCTATATTGATACGATTATTTTAGATACATTTTGTCACTCTATTTAGATCGCTGCAATTCAAGTCTGCTAGCTCCTGATGAAATGGACCATGTCCATGAAACGCGTTGAGCTTAAAGACTTGTTATATAAAACACTGCAGTGGTTGGAAATTACTTTTATAATTGTTTTTTTTTTACTATTAGATGTGTAATTTTAAAAGAAATTAAATAAAATGTTAAAAAAAAAAAAAAAAAAAAACTTAAACCTTGTGCCTCACAAGTCCCACCTTTTTTTCTATAGACAGTCTCGATATACCAAATTTAGGGATGTGGCATTTACATTGAATTACCTTTTAATCAAATTATCTTGTATTTTGATTGTAACTGTATGGACTCCTTTTATAATGTAAAGCACTGTGCAAACTGTTGGCGCTATATACATTCTGTATTATAATAACCTTTTCAATTATCTAATCATGAGAAAAGCAAATGTGTGTTTAGGTCATCTGCAAATAACGAAGTGAACACCGCTCAAGAGTGAAGATTCTCAACTACTTTAGTATATCAGTTGAATAAGAAGGAAAATTGCGCAAATCTAAACAAAATAAGTGTACAAATATTGAGCAGCGTCTCAAAGGTGTTATACAACACCAAAACCATAGAAAAAATGAAGTCGCGCTATAAATGGTATACAGTAAAAAAATTATTTAAAATATGGAAAGTATCATTAGTGCAAACTGAAATAGCACATGAGCAAGCTTATCAAAAACACAGTAGTAGTGAACAGTGAACACGATTTGAAGTCCATATGGTAATTATACAGTCCATCAAGAATTATATTGAATGGAATTTCCCAGTGTTGATTACAGATATGTGTAGTGACAAAACAAAGACCTCCACCGCACAGAAAACACTGATTACCAGAGTCTATGATCTCACCGAGATCAATATCAGCAATTTGTAACATTCATGTTTCAGCAAACGAAAGAGGACATCCACAAATTCCAGCCAGTAGTGTATTCGGCTCAAACAGCGATCAAATATCAACCCGTGGTCACATAAAAAATTGAGAGATAGCTAAAACCGTACTTTTAATCAAATATTGTATGCACTTACATCCATCCGTATTAAAACAGCATATATCAGCATAAATTTTTGGAGCGTGTTTAACTTGTCCTCACACGTGATGCGGTGACGTCAGACTGTTTCGTCACAAAAGGGACTTGGTCACTGAATTTATGCTGATATATGCTGTTTTAATACGGATGGATGTAATGCATACAATCCTTTTTTTATTTGATTAAAAGTACGGTTTTACGCTATGTGATTTCTCTCAATTTTTTATGTGACCATTGATATTTGATCGCTGTTTGAGCCGAATACACCTACTGGCTGGAAATGTCCTCTTTCGTTCCCTGCTGAAACATGAATGTTACAAATTGCTGATATTGATCTCGGTGAGATCATAGACTCTGGTAAGGGTGTGTGTGCGGTGGAGGTCTTTGTTTTGTCACTACACATATCTGTGACCTATCAAACTAATTCTTTCTGATTCTTGAGACTGTATAATTACCATATGACTTCAAATCGTGTTCACTGTTCACTACTACTGTGTTTTTGATAAGCTTGCTCAGCTATTTCAGTTTGCACTAATGATACTTTCCACGTATTTTAAATAATTTTTTTACTGTATACCATTTATAGCGCGACTTCATTTTTTCTACTTTAGTATATCAACCTCATTAAGTGCCCTTTATCTTCTAGAAAGAAATATGAGGTGCTAGAAACCAAGCTGTGAAAAGGAACCATTCAACTGCATGGATGTCAGAATTGCTCCAATTGCAACTTTTAAAAAGCAGCCATCTAACATTCTTTTAGAAGATCATAAACATCTTAATAACCTGTTGCAACAGCTAGAACACGTTAACATTTGCCTCTCTTTTAAAAGATTTGCAATGACTACAAACTGCATATTTTGTATCTCAAACTGATAAATATAGCCAAATTACACATGTGCTGGGTGACAGAAGCATAATGCTGGCACTCCATAAATTAGCCTTAGGCAAATTAATTCAATATATTAAATGTTGTTAATGTGTTTTCTTAGTGTCCAATTTGCTCACGAGCATGAAAAATATTTCCCCTTTTTAAAATCCTGGATTGCCATTGTCTACCTATACTTTTAAATTCTTCATGATGAATAAGAATCCTGGCAAAGGTGTACAAAAGTCATGTTCCAATTATTAATAACCACACTACATAATAGGATTAAGGCTGCACTTTATTCAGACTAGCACATTACATGATGATATACTTATATGAATATCAGGAAGGAGGATTAGATGGAAGATCAGAAATATTATATTGTGCATTTAAACAACTTTCAAAAGGAGTACCTTGTCTTTTTATATTTTACCAAACTCCATATCCTGGAGATTAGCAAGGGAATTAACTGCACATGCTGCTAAACACTTGGTCTGTCCCTACACAGTATGGATTTTTCTCTCCTGTATAAAATGTCTGCAACGGATTTTAAAACTAATCTTTCTGAGTTAATTCACATCATGTGGGAGATTTAATTTGTATCTAAACTCAATCTCTACCAGAGGTATGATTTTTTTTTCTTCACTTTCTCATTTTCTTTAGTTCTACAATGTGCAGAAAACTTTGACATTTTGCTATTTTTAGAAACCCGGTAAAATGGCGGTCATTGCAATACTTTGTCACACTGTATTTGTGCAGCGATCTTACAAATGCTTTTTTTTTTATTTTTTTTGAGGGGAGGGGGGGAGATACTGTGTTCTTTTTACATTAAAAAAAGTTGGCCCATTTTTTTTTTTATATTGTGAAAGATAATGTTACACCGAGCAAATTGAGAGCCAACATGTCAAGCTTCAAAATTGCTCCTAGAATGGCAACAAACTTTGACACTTAAAAATCTTCATATGCGAAAGTTGAAACATTTCTACAGATTGCCAATTTTGAGTTACAAAGGAGGTATTTTGCTAGAATTAATGCTCTTGCTCCAACGATCGTGGCGATACCTCAAGTGCGGTTTGAACAGCATTTACATATGCGGGCGCGGTACACAATAACGGAATTTGGCATCAAAGTACTGACGTACGGGTATGTCATTTTTTTAATGAGCGTTTCCATATGCTGCCTTTGCACTGTGCGGATTGTGGATGACCTATCGCTCGCCCCTTTTTTTTTTTCTCTTTGCTTCTTACTTCTGGAATGGACTCCCCCTGCTGGTGCCTTGCCGATGGCCTGGGCTCCTGATTCTCTAGTGCAGGGATCTCCAAACTACGGCCCTCCAGCTGCTGTGGAACTACACTTCCCATGAGGCATTGTAAAACTCTGACATTCGTAGACATGACTAGGCATGATGGGAATTGTAGTTCCTGAACACCTGGAGGGCCATAGTTTGGAGACTCCTGCTCTAGTGGACCGGGCCCCGACGTGATTGTGTGTATGTCACTGTTCTAGGTTGGGTTGCTGTGTCCCTGACCGATGTGCTGTGTGATAGGCGCCGCCGCTTTGACGCCTACGGCGCATGCGCGGTAAACTTTGACCCCGTGAGCCGACGTTACTTCCGGGGAATGACTCACTTCAGGAGGGGGGGTCTTTTTAAATGTGGCAGACGCCGGCGTCCTGTTGTTGCACACAGGAGTGCGACACGGACAAAAAAAAAACATGCTCCCCATCTATCCCCTTTTGGCTACTACCTCTAGGATGTGAAGGTAATTATCCACTCTGGCTTTAAACCAATGGCTTAACATTATACCCTTATTGGGAGCTTGATGTGTGGCATCTTGAACTTTAAACTTTCATTCCTTTCCCAGGTAACGCCGAACTAGTGAAAAGGATTACCCCCTTTTTTGTGCGGAGGTGGTTACTCCTCCTCCGCTGTTCAGCTCTCAAGCAACTCAGTACTTGGAGCCCAACTATACCTAGGGAGATTCATAGGGACATTGGATGGGGTTCCTGTCGCTTATCCATCACCATAACTGATTAACAGGCTGTGTCACAGTCCCACTCTTACATCACTACATACAACGGTGAGCCCACTTGACTGGCCTTTTTGGCCTATAACCTAAATCATCTGGTTGACAGTGGTGACCCCTATGCTTTTTTATGCCCGCATAATTTCTTTTTTGTTATTTAGTTAATTTTGTTTCCATCTCTAGGTGTTCAAGAGTACCTACCACATGCCCAGGAGGCTGGTCAAGTAACAACGTTGCACACACCCTACTTTACCACTAATGGTCAAATCCACATATTTTTGCGGAAATTCGACTAATCTGTAAGTGAAAAATTAATTCTACATTTTATTTTATTTTTGAAAAAATGATACTTTTTTTTACGTTGTTCCCCAAATAGGTTAATGTCAATATTAAGAGCAGTGTTTTCTGGTAGGGTGTTCATATCAGAATGGATACCACCTAGTTGTCTCCCATTACTAATATAAATGACAATAAAACCCAAACCCCCTTTCCTCTTCCTTTTCTTTGCTTCTTTCCCCTCCCTTTTTCTTGGTGGAGCTCCGCTTTAAGAGGGACGTTCCGGGCGGGGGGGGGGGTACTTATATTTTAAATAAAGAACTTTGAAGCAAAATAAGGGTCAGTGCCCATCTGCAGCCTCAAAATTGCCTATTAATGCAGCTTAATCAATGCCCATCTGTAGCATCACAATTGCCCATCAATGCAGCATGATTAATGCCCATCTCAGGGTGATTAACTCTGTATTTAATCTGACGGCGCTCTTTCCGCCCCTCTCCCAGTTCTCTCCGAGGCAGCCCAAATTGCAGTATTGGCATATAACACGCACACACTATTTGCAACCGATTTGCAGGGTAAAAAAGTGAGTGATCAGATGAATTGCAAAGACCCTCTTTACCATAAAAAGAACTTAATCCCCATAAAAATAATTTCCACTACTCTTGTGAAGGCTTCAGGGAGCCCAAGAAAGTCCAGCAAAAAGCATCTGACAAAAAAGATCTAAAAACACTGAAGCAGCAGACTTTGTGGAAATTACTATTTGTGTCATTTTCACAACTTTTGACCACGGCTGTATAATTTTAAAGAAGCTTTTAAATTATATTGACAAAGTCAAGTGGTGCTTTGTTGCCGTTATGTACAGTATTTATCTTCAAAAAAACATAGGACTATAAATGCATGAAAATTAATATCTTTGATTGGTAATATACTGTGGTGCAGATTATGCATATATCCTCGTATGCATCAACAACTGTGAAGTCTGATACTAATTATCAAATACAACAATGTAGCGCTAAATCTACAGTGTGTGGTACTATATAAATAGCACTGCTCACAGTCCACATGTACAAACGTCAACTAAAAATACGAATATCAAACACTCATGCTTGATATATGGGTGACAAAATAAAGTCTCTAAATAAAAGACATAGGTAGTGGAATAAACTGGTGTCCAAATAGATACAATTCAACGGGATATAATGTTGTCTGTAGGGATCTGTAGCACCGACATCAAATCAAAGGTGTGGGTAAGAAAGAGTACGCTTACCAGATACGTTGGACTCTAGTACTGTATAGCAAAGAGTCAATCGAGCCTTGTGGTCATTGGGACCCGGGACCACTACTACCGGGATGGCACTGGCGCAAACAGCGGGAACCGATACGGCTTGAATGGTGTACCTTAATCTGTATACTAGACTCACGTTGGAATCCTAGATTGAGGGTCCAAAGGTCCAAGAATAGATGTCTGGGGCTCCGACAAGACCACGGAAAATTATTGAAATGGAAAAAATAAAAAAAGGAGTGCTCCAATAGCGCAGGTCATTAAAACCAATGTAGGCTTTATTAAAAAGTCATATACAGACAATATGACAAAAGTAAAAAGTGATCACATGCATTTAGCAATATGGGGTGCTCAGCAGCAGTAACCAACGCGTTTCGGCCACAAAAGCCTTTAACAGGGGCATAAAGATGCACACCCATATTGCTCACTTATATATAAAATAGCTGCTAGGCCCTCCCCTAGCAAGGCGGTGCCTCAAATAGGATGTGATGCAACACAAAGAAATCAAAACATTACAACATATGCATATTATGCAAGTAACACACAAGTCATAAAACAGTATGCATCATCACCCATACATTAATTTGCATGCCAAGATGAAAATCATAACCACTATATTTCCTAGATGGTATGTCCGGATGGTTGTGACGCACCGTGTCACCGGATGGACCTCATAGTAATTCCCCTATATGGGGACACTGACAGTGCAAAGTGAGTATTAGCAGAAAACTGGGGATAGTTAAGAAGGAATTGGCTAGCTCATGATGTTATATGTAAAGGGATATGTTATACCCATGATCGGTGCAGCATGCTTACACTAGCATACACCGATCAAGTACAGCACATATCCGTGACGAGACCCACAATAGGTCCTCGGCGTCCGTCATATCGCTGTATTCTTTGACATGACGCGCTGCACGGCGTCTACCAATCAGATAAGAGGGGGCGTATCCTGCATGCATGCCCACCAGCAGCTTTCTGCGTGATCCAAAGACAAGACGGACATGCTTGCAGGATACGCCCCTCTTACCTGATTGGTAGACGCAGTGCAGCGCGTCATGTCAAGGAATACAGCGATATGACGGACGCACTCCTTTTTTCTTTTTTCCATGGTCTTGTTGGAGCCCCAGACATCTTATTCTTGGACCTTTGGACCCTCAATCTAGGATACAGATTAAGGTACACCATTCAAGCCGGATCGGTTCCCGCTGTTTGCGCCAGTGCCATCCCGGTAGTAGTGGTCCCGGGTCCCAATGACCACAAGGCTCGATTGACTCTTTGCTATACAGTACTAGAGTCCAACGTATCTGGTAAGCGTACTCTTTCTTACCCACACCTTTGATTTGATGTTGGTGCTACAGATCCCTACAGACAACATTATATCCCGTTGAATTGTATCTATTTGGACACCAGTTTATTCCACTGCTTGCACCAATCATCTTATTGATGCCCATGTCTTTTATTTAGAGACTTTATTTTGTCACCCATATATCAAGCATGAGTGTTTGATATTCGTATTTTTAGTTCGTTTGTACATGTGGACTGTGAGCAGTGCTATTTATATAGTACCACACACTGTATATTTAGCGCTACATTGTTGTATTTAATATTTGATAACTTTGTATGTAGCAGCTTTATTGTTCGTTTGTGGTTAGCGCAGTTTTTTCTCCATACTATGATATTAATTATCCAGTTTACCACAAAATTCTATTTCGGCATACGTCTTCCTCTGTGATATGACCCCCCCACACCAACAAACATCCCACCTTTGTGTCACCACTGTGCTCTAATCTCAACTTGCTTGTAAGCAGGCATTTAGACTTGTTTCTGCCACAGATTTATCAAACTCTCCTCAGCTTGCATTCATTGAAGGGGTTAACCAAAAGTGTAAATATTGCAGACATTTTTTTACTTCAAAAAGCATTTTATTACAATAAATTTGATAAAAATAAAAAGCTAAATAAAATAAAAATCTGGAATAAAATCGATAATTTTTTTTTTTTTTTTTTTTAAATCATTGCTTTATATCCACCGCGCTAGGGACTCACTAAGGATATTTCCCAGTGCTCCGGTAATAATTGGATTAAGATGTCTTTAAGGCTTCCATAAATTAATGCTGCCAGATCTGCCTTTTTAGTATCTTTAAAAGGTGATGTAAATGGTTCCCTTTTTTTTAAATAACAAACCAAACAGGTTATACTTTCCTCCAATGTGCAGCTAGTTTTGTACAGAAAAACAAAAAGCGGCGCCCTCTAAGCGTAGTAACTTTTTATTACTGTGACAAAACAAAACAATTCTTATGAGGATACTACTCACAAGACTGCAGGGTTCATGGGCATAAAAGGTCATCTGTGCCTGGCTTCCGGGATGGGTGTGCTCAGCTGATGTTGGTAATCCTGTGATGGCTGAATGCTCTGGGTTCTCACTGTAAAGGAGAATGCTGTACAGTTCGTCAGCTGATCCAAAAGTCCATAGGTGTCCCTGAGTGTATTACAGCGCTGGTCAGCCCATAGAGCCTGAGGAAGAGGCACGCATGCCTCGAACGCGCGCACCGCCCTGTGACCTAACCCGGAACTGAAGATCAGCTGCCTGCGCTCCACGGCTGCGTTCCATCACGCTGTCCCATCGTGTCCATACAGCTCCCTGTCTGACCAGCGCTGGAATACACTCAGGGACACCTATGGACTGGATCAGCTGACGAACTGTACAGCATTCTCCTTTACAGTGAGAACCCAGAGCATTCAGCCATCACAGGATTACCAACATCAGCTGAGTACACCCATCCCGGAAGCCAGGCACAGATGACACCTTTTATGCCCATGAACCCTGCAGCCTTGTGAGTAGTATCCTCATAAGAATTGTTTTGTTTTGTCACAGTAATAAAAAGTTACTACGCTTAGAGGGCGCCGCTTTTTGTTTTTCTTGTATTGTTTCAGAATTGCTTCTTCTTGGCAGCTGGCAGCCCTCACAGCATGAGTACTACTACTACTACATTAGTCATATATGAACTTGATCCAATGGACTGAATAATTTCATAAACTTTTGTCCTTCAGTGGAAAGGAACTGTGCTGCCCTTGTTTCATTCTCACTCTCAGATTCAGTATCTGTCATTTACCCTTCCCCACATATATATTTATTTATATCTACTTCCTTTGGAGAGCGCTTGATTTATCTGTTTGTTTAGTTTTGTACAGAGTGGCCCCGATCCTTGTCTTCTGGGGTCCCTCGGCTCCTCCCTAAAAGAACTAACCTCCTTCTGGGAAGCGCTCTCCCAAGGGGGTTAGCTTGCGGGCACACTCCCGCGATACAGTCAGCAGCATAGCCGCCAACTGTATCACTCAGCCCCAATGCACCGCGTGATTGATTTGATTGACAGCCAATGGCTGCACTGCTATCAATCATTCAATGAATGAGCCAAGAAGAGCCAAGAAGATGCCCGGCCGAGAAGTCAGCACAATTGTTGGATGTTTTTTCACTTTAATGCATAGCATGCATCCATGTTAAAAAACATGTACCTTTACAATCCGTTTAATAACCATGTACTCTGGGATCCAAGTGAGCTTTGGAAGACCAATCCTCCTTGCTGCAGAGGTTCCGTTAGATCACATGTACTGCTTCTCTGTTCATGATGCTTTTAAAAATTAATAAACATTTGTCATTTTCTATACAAATATATGGCTGTAATCCTCGGGTACCTCAAAAGTAAAAGTACATTTTCCTATTATTCTTACTACATACCTTTCTAATCAACCACCTATGCCAAACAGCATAGCAAGGTAATTGGCTTCTCCAGCAGAGAAGCACACAACTTGCTCAAGAACCCACCAAAAGGCTATTGCTTAGACAATAGAGGCTCATTTACACTTGCTTCGGCTTCAACACACATTAAAGCGCCTATTGCTTCAACATGCTTTTAGGATGTGTTTTTGATACTTTGGTGGTGTTTTGATGAAGCTTTGGTAATGCTTCGGTGATGCTCTTTTGAAAGTTTTGTTGGCAGATGTCATGTGTATGAGTATGGGTATGTATATGTCTCATACCTGCAATTTCCCCAAAAATAAGCAACGCTAAAGCTGAATTAACGCCTCTCAAAAGCTGCACGTGATTCAAGCGAGCTTTGCCATTGACTTGGGGTATAATTTTTGAAGCAAAGCCAAAGCAAAGAAAAAGCAAGGTGTAAACAGGACTGTAAGCTAACCGTTTTATTTATTGACAGGGGCTTTGACTGGCGTTCAGAGAGCTTTAACATAGTCTTTTTAAAGCCTTGTTTTGAAGCAAGTGTAAACTATCTTTAAGGGACAAGGGGAAAACGCGTCAATCCATCTGTTACCTCCTCCTATCTGCAAGCTCCTTGCGTTATTAAGCATTGGTCAGTGTAATGGAGCTTAACTGGCTAACTGTATTCTTTGTTAAAATTCTGCTGTGCAGGGGATTACAGAAAGCTGAGTTGACAATGCATACACACATTTGCCATTTTACATTAAAGCTTGTGACTTGTAACAATACATTTCAACAAAAGCATCTATCATGGCAGTGAGTCATTTAAAACCAGGACTACACAATGTTTTCCCAGTAAGAAAGTCAGTGAGCAGAAATGTTTACTTGTAACACAGAAAAGGATATTTATATCAAGGCTGCAAAGTAAATATCATGTATTCATAGCCTTCTCAAATTCAAACAGAAAAGACTAAAAGGTCTTATTGTTTTGGAGCTTTTCTTTCCCAACACAAATGAGGTTTCATTATCAGAGACAGGATGGGCGCATTTGGTGCAAAATGACTTCTCCCCTCTAAAAACAAACAACTACCATAACAATAATAATAATTGCATACGTCTCAAATAGTGTGGGGCTTTACATATGCAGAACCTGAAATTGCTAGTCTATTACATTTGAGTTAATAAGTGAACAGCTGTTTCCTCATTTGTTAAGCTATACAATTATAATAGTGTTTGTTACCTTTAAAATGTTTAAAGCAGTATTAAACCCAAAAGCAAAAACAACATTATATTTTAGTTTACCATTTTCTTAGATGTGATGGCATTAGTTTCCATTTTTTGGTTTTATTTTCATCTTGTGATCCAGCCAGTAAGTTTGTATTAGAACAGAAAAGCTCTCTTTCGGATATATGGATGAGACAGATCATTTAACACTGGCAGGGGTGCTCAAAATGTTCAGCTTTTACGTAAAACTTTTTCCACCCCAACATGAAAAAAAAAAAACTGTAATCAGCTTCAAAGTCAGTGTATTTAAAATGTCCTAGTACTTCCAACACTCCTCTTCCCCCAAACTAACAATGCTGCTGTCCAAATCTGCCCCATGTACTCCTTCATCCAGAAAGGTGTCTGCATCATACAGGTGGCGTTATTGGCCAGATCACCAGGGGAAAAGCCTAAAAAAAGAAAACTAATACAGCCACTGCATCGAACAGTTGGTAAGCTCCAATACATTATTTTTTTGGGGGTTTAAAGGGTTTGTAAAGGAAAAAAAAATGTTAACTCAATAGCTTCCTTTCCCTTAATGTAGTGGTTTTCATGTTAGTCGTTGTTAGTTTTTGCTCTCAAGTTGCTGTAATCTTTCTCTGATCTCCACACTTCCTGGTTGTCGGTTTCCATATAACCACAGTACTGGGAGCTTTCTCTCTGTGGTCACCAATCAAGGTGTGATTACTGTGTGTCTAAAACCCCACAGCACCAATCACTTTCGTTTTCCAAACCATCACTGCCCTGTATTGGCTCTGAACATCACAGAACCAGGAAACAGCATGCAAAAATGAAACTGAAACTGCAGGTACATTATAGGATATCTATTTTTAATTATTTTTAAAAGGAGTCAGTTTATTATAAAAGGCAAAGGCCTTCACGCTATTAAGTGAATAATGAAAATACCCCTAAAGTGAAATGCAGCAAAAACTAATCGTGTTTACAGTACACAAAGTAGAATATGTTGAAAGGGTGAATTTGTACAAATAATCCAAACAGTGCTAAATAAACAAACTAAAGTAGAATGACACACAAAGGTGTCAAATGGTGATAAGTGTCCAAAGGAATGAAAATGTATAGTATCAAGGGTGAAAAAATATTATACATAAATAATAATAAAGTGTCCCAAACATCTGTGTGTAAATGTTGCCAGATGGAAACAATGGGAGGTAAATTATAACAAAACGGAGACGTAACTCAGAAAGCTGGTGGTGGAATCCCTCAACGGGGCTCTCAAAACTCTCACCTCACATACATGGATAAATGGCATGTAAGAAACAGTAGTAGGGACCACCTCCTTCTCCAGAGCTTCTCAAATTTCTCCCCCTCAGACCTCATACATCCATCTTCCCTCTACAGCAAGCCAGCACCCCTGGGGTTAATCCTAAAGGACGCTCAAACAGCAGGGATAGGGACAGGGAGAGAACACAGAGGCCTCCAATAGTGTTCATCTTTTGCAAGGATAGAATCCCTTTCCCGAAAAAAACGTAAAACCTGATTTGGGTGGAGGTTCCACTACTGATTTCACAATTAGATCTCTAAGGGTGGGCGCTCTTTTATATAGGATCTTTGGTCTGTTTGGGAGAATTTCTCGTAGGTCTTTGTCATTCTTTAAGATGTGCCAATGTCTCTTAATCACCTTGGCCACATCCTTGTATTGGGAATTCTAGTCCAAAATGAGGCCCAGTGCTGCTTGTTGGTATAGCATTTGGTCTTTCTTTTTATCCTGTAGCATCTCATTTTTTGTCCATTCTACCGACATGTTTTATCTGATTTTTTTTACCCATGACTCCTCATACCCCTTTTCTTTGAAACTCGAGCCGATTATTTCACCTGGCCACGCCACAAGTTGTGGATTGTCCACAATGCAATGCAAGCAATTACAGTTGTTTAAGTTCTTTTAATGGTTTTTCATCATTTTCCATAATTTTTGAGATTTCTAATGTAAAAAAATAGGTCACCTTTAAAAACGCCTATAAACGAAATTGCGGCGAAACGCCGGTACCGCGTTTGCCACGATTAGCGGCGCTTTGCCGCGATTTGCGTCTGAAACGCGAAAACGTTTGCGTCTGAACCCATTTTTTTGCTTCTGAAAAACGAGCCTAAACCTAACTGCTTTAAAACGCAAAAAAACGTGAATGTGTGCATGGACACATAGGATAACATTGAATGTGTTCAGGGGCAGTTGAAAAAAATGCCCAAATGCCTCTGAACTCGAGTTTACCAGCGTCTCGTGTGCATGGGGCCTTACACCTTGAGACATATACACACTGACTTTTTACTTTTTATCTGCTTTATTCTGTGATAGTATTGTTAATGGTTTTAAGAGTCATTTATGCATGTTTTGCTCACCACCAGGTGTACGGCCATCCTCTGTCACCTATGTTTTTTCCATTGATCACTAGAGCCTTTAGGGTTGCATAGTTTATGCATACCATATGTTTTTATACATATTAATTATATATTATTGATTATATATATTACATTTTTTTTTTTTTACTTTTTATTTGTCGTTTCTAATTATAGAACATATTGGACTTTGTGGGAAATTTTGGATATTTAAGCTCAGTGATCTAGTTGGCAGGTCCAATAGACACATTTTATATCCCTATTTTTATACATTCCCATTGTGCTCGGTTTTATTGCCCTTATTTTTGATGAGATCCCTTTTAATGGGTAGTTTTTGGGTTCTTTGGGGGACATAGTTTAATTACTTTCAGTCCGGGGTTCAAATTCATTTTTCATCTATCTGTCCCGTGAGATGCGCTGGCAGTGATGTTCCGTTGTGTCTATATGCGGTGAATACAACCAGAAATATGGCCGCGCTATATACAGTAGGCTGGAGGCATATGTAACCAAGAATATGGCCGCGCTCTATCAGACACGACAGGCTTCAATAAAATGGCCGCGACTACACTTCCGGTTTAGAGATATTTAATGACAGACGTAACAACCAATCCAGTTCCCCAGATGAAGGCGTGTGATGTCGCCATAACGCGTAGGGAAAGGAAGACGGACGTACACCAGGAAGTGTCGTAAGCAGGCGCAATAGACGCCGCTGCAACGTCTAGTTTTTTGATGTAAGCGCAGATTTTTCCTAAATAAAATTGTGATTCTATTAAGTTTATACTACACTACTGGAGGCCTCTGTGTTCTCTCCCTGTCCCTATCCCTGCTGTTTGAGCGTCCTTTAGGATTAACCCCAGAGGTGCTGGCTTGCTGTAGAGGGAAGATGGATGTATGAGGTCTGAGAGGGAGAAATTTGAGAAGCTCTGGAGAAGGAGGTGGACCCTACTACTGTTTCTTACATGCCATTTATCCATGTATGTGAGGTGAGAGTTTTGAGAGCCCCGTTGAGGGATTCCACTGCCAGCTTTCTGAGTTACGTCTCCGTTTTGTGGTCATTTACCTCCTGTTAACTATTATGTCTCTATACCCTGTAAACAGTCATTTCAGCAAAAAAATGTTTTTCCTTTACAACTACTTTAAGACAGTTTTAATTAAAAAAAAAAAAAAGAAAAAGAAAAATAAATAATTTACTTACTGCCAGAGCTTTAGATAATCTTGTTCTGAAGTCATTAAGGATGAGGGTTACAATTTCTGTATGTGGAATATACGCAAATCCATGTAAGAGGAAAACTTTTCTTGGCCGTACTAGATCTAGAGCATCCTGGAAACGAACCTTGAAACAGCAAAACAAAAGTGAATTTTTTAGAAAGTTTCTGAAGAGTCTCTTTTTTTGGCATAATGTAGATCTAGAGAGCACATTTTTTTTTAACCAGATCCCAGGATAGTAATGCATGCAGCATGTGAGGGGAGACACAACCAAAGTGCAGCCCTACTAGGAGGAAATCCGATTATGCCAATACAATGAATATACTTCATATACTGTATCAAACCATCCTCACTTACCTATTAAAGTGGTAGTAAAGTCTTTACTACCACTTTTACCTATAGGTAAGCCTATAATAAGGCTTACCTGTAGGTATAAAAAATATCTCCTAAACCTGCATGCGCAGCTGGGATCCTCGGCTAAAGGGCCGGCAGCCGCCGGACCTTGCCGGAATGAAATCTCCCACGTGCATGTGCGGGAGTGAAGACATTACCGCTCCAGCCAATCACAGCGCTGGAGCCGCGATACCCGGAAGACACGCCGAGGCAAGATGACATCTCGCTCGGCGTGGACCAGGTAAGTTCTCTACACCTAGTTTTAAGGTAAGTATTTCATAATGAGCTAGTATGCTGTGCATACTAGCTCATTATGGCTTTTGCCGTACAAGTGTAAAAAAAAAAAATTGAGGGTATACAACTGCTTTAATATGAAATACACACAGCAAGACCCTTTTCACACTGCAGGCGTTTTGCAGGCACTATAGCGTTAAAAATAGCGTCTTCAAAGCACCCTAAAACAGCTGCCGGCAGGGCGTCAGAAAAAGTCCTGCCAGCAGCTTCTTTGGAGAGGAGAACTCACAGCTCCTAATGTGCTCCTGCCCATTGAAATCAATGGGCAGCGACGAAAAAATAACTCTTTCTTCTGACGGCTTTGAATAAAATGTGGGTAGAACAATGTCCTGAAAACGATTGGTAGTTGAAGCTACCTTGGGGAAAAACTTTGGGTCAGTTTTAAGCACTACCCTATCTGAAAATAAACATAAATAAGGCTCCTTAATTGACAGGGCCTGCAACTCACTGATCCTACGTGCTGAGGTTATAGCTATAGACTAAAAATAAGGTTTTAAAGTTAAGATTTCGAAGTGATGCTTCCCTTAAGGGCTTGAACGGTTTGCTTGCCAGAGATCTAAGTACGACTGAGAGATCCCATTTTGGGAAACCCTTCAGCCTTGGTGGTCTAGATCTCATGAGGGATCTAAAAAAACCTAACCACCAAAGGCTCTGTGGCCACAGATCTCTCCAAAAACACTGCAAGCGCGGAAACCTGTACTTTTAGGATGCCGATAGCTAAACCGTTAACATCCCCCTCCTGCAAAAATTCCAAGATGGACTTCAGTTTTTTAGGGCCCTGATTTGATGAACTACACCAGATAGAAAAAACCTTCCACACCTTAGTGTAGATGGCTCTGGTTACTTTTTTCCTACTGTTGAGCAAGGCAGATACCAGGCGGCCTGAGAACCCCTTCCCCCTCAGGATTTCTCCCTCAGAAGCCATGCTGCCAAGGAGAGCCGGGCCACTTCTGGATGAGAAATCAGGCCCTGTGTTAGAAGATCCTGCCTGAGGGGCAGGTGCCAACATGGTTCGGCTGACATAGCCAGGAGCGTTGCGAACCATGCCCTCCTGGGCCAAAATGGCTGGAGATCTCTAGAAAGAGCTCCGTAATTAGGGATCACTCTGATTCCCGAATCCCTGGTGTCTGCTCAAATAGTCCGCCACCCTGTTCAAGGATCCCTTTAGGTGTAAGGCCGTCAAGGATAGTAAATTGCTTTCTGCCCAGGACAGTATCCCTGTGGCAAAGGTCTGGAGAGGCCAGCTCCTCGTACCCCCCTGTCTGTTTAAGTATGCTATGGTAGTAGCATTGTCAGTCAGGACCTGAACATGGTGGCCCTGGAGAAACTGAGCGAACTCCACTAGGGCCAGGGCAACCGTCCTCAATTCCCTCCAATTTGAGGAACGCAGGGATTCCTCTTTTAGCCACGTTCCCTGGGCGAATTTTCCCTCTAAGTGGGCTACCCACCCCCAAGCGCTGGCATCCGTGGTAAGCCTCTTTCCTACTGGGAATGACCATTCCAGACCCTCTGTAAGCACTCACTGGTCCTTCCACCAGAGCTGGGCCTGTGATCCCATGTTCTTAGGAGAAATGCTTGCAGGGGCCCGAAATGCATTCTCGCCCACTGGACGGCCGGCATGGTCGAAGTCAAAATTCCAAGCGCTGCCATCACCTGCCTTACTGTCAGGGGCTGATGGGCCTGCAGCAACCGAACAGCATCCAAGACTTTGGTCGTTTTCTCTAAAGGGAGAAAAACTCTTTGACTTCGCGAATTCACCTGGTACCCCAGAAAACAAATTTCCTGAGACGGAACTAGGGAGGATTTCTGAAGATTTAAGATCCAGCCTAGGGATAAACCCTCCAACAACTTCTCCTCTGAGGGAGCAAAGAAGAGGAGGTCGTCCAGGTAGGGGATGACCGCTATCCCCCGTAGACGCAGCGGGGCTAAGGCCTCTGCCAGCACCTTGGTAAAAATCTGAGGTGATGACGAAAGCCCGAAGGGGAGGGCCCTGTACTGGAGGTGCTGAACTACAATCTGGCGTCAAGAGATTCCTGATTGAGAAAATAGAATCCATTTTGAATTTTTTGTACCTGACGCATCTGTTTAGTGGCTTTAGGTTCAGAATCAGTCTGAATTTCCCCGTGGGTTTTTTCACCAAGAAGACATGGGAATAAAACCCCCGGTCCTGTTCTGCTCGGGAAAACCGAACTAGTACTCCCTGTTGTAGAAGTTCTGTCAGAGAGGACCTCATGGCTAAGGACTTTACTGGATCTCTTGGGGCCTGAGTAACCAAAAATCTTGTTGGCGGAGCCTCCGAGAATTCTATGGCACAGCTTCGGGCTAAGGTGGTCAGTATGTACTGGTTGTTTGATACTGCTGACCACTGCGGAAGGAAATTCTGCAACCTTCCGCCTACCCTTAGGGCTAAGTCATTGTGGCTTACTGGTTTGCGCAGGAGGATGGAAAAGGACTCCCTTTCCTTTGCCCTTCTGTGCTGACCAATTTCTCTTACCCTGAGGTCTTTTCCCCTTGTCCTGCTGCTTATGGGCCAGAAAAAGCCATCTGGGGGGGGGGGGGGATTTATTTCCCTTCACCGGGAAGGTTTTCTTTTTATATGCCGTCCTGTCCAGGATACTATCCAGTTCAGCCCAGAAGAGATCACCTGAAAACGGGATCCCACACAGCCTATTTTTAGAAGCTGTATCGCCCGGCCAGGTTTTGAGCCACAGAGCCCTCCCGGCTGAGTTAGCTAAAGCTGCAGATCTAGCGGACATTTTAATCGCCTCGGCCGAGGCATCCGCAATATAGGCTACGGCTGCAGATATGGTAAAAAAGAATCCAAAAAATCTTGTTGTTTCGGGGAATCCGCCATAATATGTGATTTTAGCTGATCCACCCAAAATTCTAAGTTCCAGGCCACGCAGGTGGTAGCCATAGCAGGCTTCAAGGTAATAAGAATCGACTGCCAAGCTTTCTTAAGGAGAAGATCCATGCGTTTATCCATAGGATCCCTCAGGGTACCCATATCCCTGAAGGATAGGTCTGTGGATCGTGATACCTGGGAAAACACTGCAGCCAACTTAGGCACCTTGTTCCAAACTGTTGATGGATCTTCTTTGAAACGAAAACGTCTTTTGTGAGATTTAGAGAAAACATTTTTTCTCCGGATCCTGCCACTCCCTTAAGATAGCTTCAGAGATAAGTGAATGGACTGGGAAGGTACGCCCCTTGGGTTCGCAGAGACCAGCGTACATGCGGTCGTGCAAACTTAAGTCTTTCTTCTCAC
Organism: Rana kukunoris; assembly: GCA_029574335.1. Classification (NCBI taxonomy): domain Eukaryota; kingdom Metazoa; phylum Chordata; class Amphibia; order Anura; family Ranidae; genus Rana; species Rana kukunoris. The sequence continues at coordinate 251,155,972 of CM056052.1, read as the reverse complement.
TAAGGCCTAAGGTAGCATAGATGGCCCTGAGAAGACCATCCACCTCCTCCAGGGATAACTTGAATTTTGAGGAAGACCCCATCTCTTCTTCGGACTCTGACTCCTCAATAGTGGGGGCCTAAGGCTGGCTATCCCTAAACCCAGACAATGGGGTTAGGGCCTCTTCGTTGACCGAGGGCACAGAAGCTGGTACAGCCACTGACTCCTGGGAAGACTGTGAGGTGGAGGGTTGAGTAGTGGTGGTAGGAGCTAGAGAGTCCCAGACAGACTGTAACGTGGCCAATAGCTCGTTCTAAACGGAAGCAACCAATTCTTCTCTAACTGAGGTTGATTCCTCCTGTACCAAGGCCGAAATACAAGCCCTGCACAATGGTTTCTTCCAACTTTCCCCCATTTTGGCCCTGCATGAAGGACACTTTCTCTTTGTATCAGGCTTGACCTATAGAGTAGAGGGGAGAGAAGAAAACAAGGGAATCCAGAATGAGACTGGTCTCAGACAGATGGAAACCCCCCCCTCACCTAGGTGCACCAGGAAGGAAAAGAGTGTCAACAACGCGTGCCCTGATTGGCCCCCATGCCACTGGGGGGGGGGGGGGGAGAAAAAAGGAAAAAAACAAGGAGGGGGAGAGAGAGAGAGAGAGAGAGAGAGAGAGAGAGAGAGAGAGAGAGAGAGAGACCCCCTCACCCCTAGGGAAAAAAAGCAGACTCTCATTACTGCTTTCCGCCGAGGTCCTGCTGGTGCCCATGCCTGTCCCCACCGCTGATGCCTCTGCAGTCTCCATTGCAGAACGCCAGCGCTACTCTGTGGCATGCGGGGCGTTTCCCGGACTCCCATAGCGCCGGACCAGGAAACTGAAGTAGGCCCAGCGTCCGTCCTACCCCTCCCTTCTGACGCGCCGGAAATTACGCGTTTCTCTGACGACCAGGCTACACAAAAATGGCGGCACCTCGCGCACACGCTGGAAAAAAAAACCCGGACGCCGAAGGCTGCTGGCTCCTCTGAGCACCTGGAGGAGAGGGGAGCCCGACTGCCATCACCGCCGCGCGGGTGGTACGGGAGAACGAACAGTCTCCACGGTGAAACGACGTAAAAAGAAAGGTAGGAAAGAGTCCGTCTTCCAGGAGCTCCTGAGATATCAGACTCCTTCCCTCAGATGATGTCCCCTCCGGAGGAGGAAACACAAAAACTGACTAGTGTAAGGAGGGGCCTCCTCTTTTAAAAGATTGGAAGAAGGTGTTTCCTGAAGGAGTGGGAGGAGTCACGATATCTCAAGGTGCCGTCCTGAAAGACGCCTAGAGAAAAAAGGAATATTCCAGCAATAGAATACATATTAAAGTACAGGAAGAACACAGTACAAATAGACTTGGGATATATCCCTAAGTGTCCCATACTGCTAGGAACGAGGTCACAAAGTGCAAGTCTCACCATCCTCCAGCCATCTATCCAAAACACTAGAAAATTTCTGCGGGTGACCTCTGTGGGTGTATATAATTTTTTTGCGTCAACTTGTCAGAGTTTAGGAGATGCTATCTTAATTCCTGCTAGAATGTCTTCCCAGTCTGAGTTGTCAATAGGGCCCACTTTCTGTTCCCATGCCATTTTAGCTGTCTGGGAAACCCTATATAAAATCGGATGAATATAATATAAGTTGGATATAAGCTTGGTCGAGTCTGCCCCAAATATTATGCCAAGGACCGGTGGAGTTTGGAGAGCAATGGTGGTAGGTGCAGCCTGCGCTCGAACCACATGCCTGAGTTGCAAATACTGAAACAGAAGTTGTTTCAGAAGTGAAAATTCTTCGAGTGTTTGAAAGATTTTGGGTCCAGTCTCCGTCAAGACTTGGGACAGGTAAAATTATACCATATGCAGCCCAGATCTGTGGATCAGGTACAGTATTCAACTCAGGCAGGTGGCCATTAAGCCATAATGGGGTATGGGAATGTACATGCAACCGGTTTTGTTTCTTTAGGGCTATATCCCATATCCTCTGGCGGTGTGACAGCCTCCCACTGTTAAAGCGGGGAGACCTGCGGCCGCATTGTCCCTTTCGGAGAATGGTCTGAATAATAGGGGTGTGTGAAGGGCTTCCCGGTTTGTTGCATACTAAAGTTCCATATCGCTGGGATTCGGTAGTGTTAATTTTGTGAAGCCACATAGTTGTCTTGGATATCAGGGGAGGAGCACCCACCTTCAAGTGCGGGTTTTTAAGAACATGCCATGCCAGTTTATGCCTACCTGGGCCCCAGTCAAATGAGTTTAGAATGGCTTCCAACTGTTTAACTGCTTGCCGACCAGCCGCTGTCATTTTACTATGGCAGGTCAGCTCTTTACTATGGCAGGTCAGCGAGATCACCGCACCCATACAGTTAGAACACACCCAGGAACATACTTAACGCCTTCACTGCCAATTGCATTTTTATAGTAATCCAATGCATTTTTATAGCACTGAGTGCTATAAAAATGCCAATGGTCCCAAAAATGTGTCAAAAGTGTCTGAAGTGTCCGCCATAATGTCGCAGTACTGGAAAAAAAACGCTGATCGCCACCATTACTAGTAAAAAAAATAAAAATATTAATAAAAATGCCATAAAACGATCCCCTATTTTGTAAACGCTATAACTTTTGCGCAAACCAATCAATAAACGCTAAAAGCGATTTTTTTTTGTTTTCAAAATTGTCACTCTATTTTTGTTTATAGCGTAGAAAAAAAACGCAGAGGTGATTACCACCAAAAAAAAAAAGATCTATTTGTGAAAAAAAGGGACACCAATTTTGTTTGGGAGCCACGTCGTACTACCGCGCAATTGGCAGTTAAAGCGACGCAGTGCCGAATCGCAAAAAGTGGCCCGGTCATTGACCAGCAATATGGTCCGGGGTGGAAGTGGTCAAGAGAGACATAGTCCCCTAAGTTTTTGGTGACTTTCACCCCCAGGTATTTAATCTCTGCCACTGGAGTTCTCTACGATAGTCAATGCCGCTTGTGACAAGGGTCCCTGGTCAGCAAGATTTAAGAGGTACTGCGACATTGACGCAGACAGATCGGACACTTGACAATTTTTTTTTGGGACCATTGACATTTATAGAGATCAGTGCTATACCAATTACTGTGTAAATGTCACTGGTAGGGAAGGGGTTAAAACTAGGGGGTGATCTAGATGTTAAATGTGTTCCCTAGTTAGTGTTTCTAACTGTATGGGGATAGGACTGACTGGAGGAAGAGAGATATCACGGTTTCTACTTACTAGGAACAAACTATAGGTCTCCTCTCCCCTGACAGAATAGGGATTTGTGTGTCGCGCCGCCTAGGCAACTCCTCCTCTACTCCCTGCTATCTTCTCCCAGAAAATTGCCTGACCACTGAGAAAGCACTGTGCTACTTGCGCATGCACAGTGCGCACCCTCAAGCTGTCATAGCCAGGTGCCCACACTTGCAATGCCAGTGCCGCAGAGAGGAGCAAAGTTTCGGGCGGCCGCATCACTGGACCATGAAACGGGCGTCTTTAATTTAAGTCAGCAGCTACACTTTTAATAAACTTAAAAATGAGTGGGTAGAATAGACATTTTGATAATATTTTTCCTGGTTTGACCACTGTAACACATGTTGTAGTATTTTCATGTATTTATTAAAGAAAAGGAAGGAAGTTCAAGGCACAAGTTTCCTTTAGATATGTCAGGATCAGGGTACATATATTACTGGTTGTTAATGGTCAATTTAAATTTGAAATTGTTTATCAATTCTTAATTCAGTGGATTGAAAATAAAAAAATGCCAATGTTTTCAGAAACAGACTTTCGGGTGAGAGAGTTTTCCACACATTTCAAAATCCTGTAGGAAAAATTGCATTGTGGGCAATGCCTCTATGTCATGGATGAACCCAAAACATTCCCACAACATCGTTGGACAGTGACATTTTAAGCTCTCAAATAGTCCTCCAATAATTGGTGGTAAGGGGCATTTTAAAACACCTAATCCCACGGTTGATGTTAACTAGCACTTTAACCACTTTAGCCCCGGACCATATTGCTGTCCAATGACCAGAGCACTTTTTGTGATTCGGCACTGCGTCGCTTTAACCGACAATTGCGCGGTCGTGCGACGTGGTTTCTAAACAAAATTGGCGACCTTTTTTTCCCAACAAATAGAGCTTTCTCTTGGTGGTATTTGATCATCTCTGCGGTTTTTATTTTTTGCGCTATAAACAAAAATAGAGCGACTATTTTGAAAATGCAATATTTTTTACTTTTTGCTATAATATCCCCCAAAAATATATAAAAAAAAACAAAAAACTTTTTTTTTCCTCAGTTTAGGCCGATACGTATTCTTCTACATATTTTTCGTTGATCGGCATTTTTTTTCAGTACTGCGACATTATGGCGGGCACTTCGGACACTTTTGACACATTTTTGGGGCCATTGGCATTTTTATAGCAATCAATGCTATAAACATGCATTGTATTACTATAAAAATGCCATTGGCAGTGAAGGGTTTAACACTAGGGGCAGGGAAGGGGTTAAGTGTGTTCCTGGGTGTGTTCTAACTGTATGGGGGGGTGGCCTCACTAGGGGAAATCACTGATCTTCTGTTCATACATTGTATGAACAGGAGATCAGCGTTTCCCCCGCTGACAGGACCGAGAGCTTTGTGTTTACACACAAAGCTCCCGTTACCCGCTCTGTAACGAACACGCGTGCGTGCCCGGCGGCGATCGTACCCGCCGGGGACGCTCGGGGGGCGAGAGGGGACACTCGGGGGGCGAGCGCGACCCTTAGGAGCGGACGTATAGCTACGGGCTCATGCCCAGCAGTGCCACCGCCCCGCAGTAATATAACGGCGGGTGGTCGGCTAGTAGTTAAATCCCCCCAAAACAAGCCTATGATATTAGTAGTCAGTAGTAGTTGAAAACGTCTCCTATAGTCTATTGCAGCTGTTGTGAGGGGAAGGAGAGGGCTCAACAATGTAAACAGTCCTATTTCGTTTACATTGGTGATCACAGTGACTAGTGACTGGTCATAAGAGCAATCATATGCCAGAGAACCACTCCAGTCCAGTTGGCTTTCTTTAGCAGATGCTCCTTTTTGTCCAATGATCGAAGAACCCCACAAGTAGACAAGGACGCAAGGGTATGGGTCTATTCATTATAGTAAGGGTGCCATCCAGCCATTTGGTTACAATAGCCAGATGTAAGGTGTTATTTGGTATAGATTTACTTTTCCTGCGCTTTATTAACTATGATTGCACAAAATTACCTACCTTGTAAAACTCCAGATCTTCTAGTTTAGTTGTGCTTAAACCATAAGAGGAACTTATCAGATCATCATGATGCTGCTTCTTTTCTTCATCGCTAATCTACAATAGAAATAAAAATATACTGTAATACATGGGAAATTTATCTACCTGAAATAGAGAAAATATATTTTGCTTACACCACACGTCAAATTAAGGTGTACGTTTAATAAACCGTGATAAGCAGAGATCATGATGATCACGGCTTTTCACAGAGCATTGCCGGTTTAATAAACTGTGATAAGGAGCAGAGAACACATTCTCCACTTCTCATCACAGCACATGGATGTTTTGTCACAAACGGCCAGTTTAATAAACCGTGATCTGAAGATTTCACAGCTCTTCCACTGAAATATCTCCCTTTCAGATTCACCAGCTCAGAGGTGGAGAATCTGGGAGAGAAGCTGGTGTGATAAGAGGAAGAAGGCTTATTTCTGCCTAATAACAGTGGATTAAAAATTAATATTAACAATAATATACACGTGTATATAGATAATGTGTGTGAGTGGGTATATACACACACACACACACACACACACACATATATATATTACACACACACACACACAGTATCTATATAACACGTGTATATACAGTCCATGACAAGTCTTGTTGCTTCTCTATTTTGTAGAAACTCCTGCTATTAACCTGACTTTTAATCAATTGGTGTTATAAATAGCTCGTATGAAAAGCTAAAGCCCTCCCAAATGATGTTTAATGCACTGAAATAAATTAGTTTCACTGAAAAAAGATTTATCGTTTAATCAAGACAGAAAGGTCAAATTTTGGCAAGACAAAAGTTTTGTCGCCTATACAGAAATTGAACAACTATACTGAAAATCCAAAAATATGTCAGCAAAATTAAGTAGTGGTGCTGCGAGATCCAAATGTAATGTCTTGTATGACTTCCATGAGCTTGAAAGACAGCATCCATGCGGTTTGGCAAGGATTCATACAATTTATTGATGAAGTCATCAGGAGTAGCAAAGAAAACAGTCTTGCATGCCTCCCAGAGTTCATCAATATTCTTTGGTTTTGTCTTCCATGCTTCCTCTTTCATCCTACACCACATATGCTCAATGATGGTCATGTCTGGTGACTGGGCTGGCCAATCCAGGAGCATCTTGATCTTCTTTGTCTTAAGGAACTTTGATGTGGAGATGGAAGTATGCGATGGAGCACCATCCTGCTGCAAAATTTGGCCTTTTTTATGGTTGGGAATATAAGAGGTAGCTAAGATTTCTTGGTATTTTAGACTATTGATGTTGCCTTCCACCCTGTAGATCCCTCGCACACCCCCATACTGGATGTAACCCCAGACCATGATTTTTGCCTCCACCAAACTTCACTGTTTTCTGGGTAAATCTCGGCTCCATGCAGGTTCCAGTAGGTCTCCTGCAATATTTGCGGCGACTGGTGCAATTCAACAGAAGATTCATCTGAAAAATCCACCTTCTGCCACTTTTCCAGAGTCCATCCTTCTAGCAGGCTGTGGCCCCTGGCAAATGCCACACGGTTTTTCAATTGTCTTTGTTTAGTGCTGGCCTTTGGGCACTGATTTGACCATGGAGGCCATTTCGAGATAGAATCTGACAAACTGTTCTTGTTGACACAGGGACTTCGGGTGACCAGGTCTCATGGAGCTCTGCTGCAGTGGAAAATGGTCTGGCCTTGGATTTTCGAGCCAACAAACGGTCCTCTCGAGCAGTTGTCTTGCGGGGTTGGCCTGACCTGGCCTTGTCCAAAACATCTCCAGTCTCTTCAAAACTTTTTTTTATCCTCTGAACTTGGACGCTGAGACACATTAAAAGGTGTCTGCCACATCAGCAGTGGATCTGGTCTTCAGTCTCTTGATAATCAACACTTTAGTCTCCGAGTGAATCTTAGGCATGTTCGCAGGTCTAGTTGCAGTTGAGAAGGTCTAGTGTACTGGGGTTCTTTTTATACACACCTGAGACCCAATTGATCCATTATTAGTCACAGGTGAAGATCATATGACAAGGCGACAACATGTCTTGGCAAAAATGTACTCAATGGGCTTTACCAAGCTGTGAATATTAGAATACTTTTTGTCAGTTTGGTTTTGCACCGAAACATTATTACAAAATCTGTTGGAATTAAAATGACTCATTTCTTGTAGCAAAATCTTGATTAGAAATATATTTTAGCGGCACTTCAGGTCAATTTGTACACAAGCGACGAGACTTGTCAGGGACTGTGTGTGTGTGTTTTTGTGTATAATTATATATACACACACACACACACATTATATATATATATATATATATATATATATATATATATACACGTGTGTGTGTGTGTGTGTGATTACATGTTCTTTTAAACTTTAGTTTCACTTTTTGAACTCGGCTGCACCATAATCTCACAATCTCTCACAAGATTACAGGCAGCCCACACAGATCTCGGCTGTTTTCAGAGAAAAAAAAACTTCAGTTCTCAGATGGTGAACAGAGGTGAAGTTCTCAGTTTATTAAAACTACTGCAGATGAGAAAATTTTTCTCCTGAGAACTGCCGTTAACTGAACTGAGAAAAAACTTCACAGTTTATTAAAACGGACACCTAAAGTGGTTGTAAAAGTTTGTGTTTTTTTACCTTAATGCATCTTATGCATTAAGGTGAAAAACACCTCGCTGTCACGGTCCCCCCAGCCCCTCCATTTTACTTAGCCAAGCCCGTTCACCTGCTGTGCGCATCCCCTTCTCCACCACTTCTCTGCGTTGATTGGATTGATAGCAGCGTAGCCATTGGCTCATGCTGCGGTCAATTAAATCCAATGACGCAGCCGCGTGGGGGCAGAACCAAGTCATACACTCTGTGTCTATGAATGCAGAGTGTGTGTATGACAGGGAGCGCGCGCCCACAAGATAACCGCCTCGGGAGAAAACTTCACAGAGGTGGTTAGCTATTGCGGGGAGGAGCTGAGACAGCCGGCGAGGGACCAGAGAACAGCAGGATCGTGGCCACTCTGTGCAAAACAAACTGCACAGTGGAGGCAAGTATGACATGTTTGTTACTTAAAAAATAAATACACCTTTACTGCCACTTTAACTAGTACAATTCACATTGGATTATTGTAAAGTTCCCTGATAAAATATAAAACTAATAAATTATGTTCATAGTAAATTGTCCAATATGGTATGCAAATAAAGAAATCACATTTTTTTCAAAGACTCATGTGAACAGTACACACAAAAAAACATTCTCTCTGCTGCCCAGGAACCTGGATAGAAAACTTACAAGAAAAACTTTGCTCAAACTGGCATCCATCACAGTCTCTCCTCAGTAGTTCTAGTGCAAATTGGTGCTCACACCAGCCCTAGGACCTTCTGGATACAGAAAGGCATAAACACATAGCCCTAATTTATGAGAAAAGTCAGCCTTGCAACTACCAGAAGCCAGGTTTAGGGTAAGGCCTTATTAACACATAGTAGGGTTCGGGTGCAGCTAATCCACATCCTTGGGCTACAATTGTGAGCTTGTAATATAGACAGGGCACATGAAGATCCTACCAAGCACAGACAGTGTAAGCCACCAAAGAACACTTAAGAGTTCTATGAATTCAGACTCTACAAATAAGCCTGAATGGAAAAAAATGTATTGGACCTGTAGGAAGCATTGGATACTTCAATAAATTGGAATAAGGCTTTTAAAAAGAAGTGACTTATTGGTTTGAGCATGGAACTCGTCAGTTTTCATGGACCAGTCTAACGTGACCCCAATAACACCTGTCCCTATCTGCCCAGGCATCTCACGAAAGGATTCCTCTGAACGTAAAGTGGTTGAAAACCTCAGACATAAAATTTGTGTGTACTTGTTTCCAATAAGAGCACCAAGCATCACTTTTGTCTGCTGCTTCGTTCCTCTGCTATCAGAATGAATCACATCTGAAGTTTTCGTGAAACCAAGAAAAAAAAAAAAAACTAAAACCGGGGAGGGACCTCCAGCAGATTGGCAGACTTAGCCTTGTACTGTGAATGGTGTGTGTCCCTTCCTCCAATCAGCTTTCAGAGCTCACCTCACTGTGCTCTGCAGTGCAACTACAGCTCTCCGCTGCCTTTTTATTTTTTTTTAACTCTCAGACAAGCTTTAAAATTTAGCACTTTTAATAGATGGATGTAAAAAAGAGAAGACAGCAGATAAACAAAAACTTATGTAGGAGGATTCGTTCCATCTCTGTGTATCACTTAAGGCCATTCAGTTCACTGAGTATGTGTAAGGGTTTACAACCAATTTAAAAATCAGAGCTGAAGAAATAAAACTCCCAAAGTTCAACGGTTAATCATGCATTTTGAAAGATAATCCAACTGTACAAAGACTTACAGGTAAGTAATGGTTAAAGATAACACTTACTGGCTCTTTAAGACCCCTATCATACGGTAGGCGGGCTCTGACCCACCTGTCCGTTTTTCAGGAAGATCTGAGCGGCCCATTCATTGACTCCTATGGGCAGGCGGATGTCACAGAGATGTGACCACTGACACCCATCTGCCATCAGATCAAGACAGACATATGGCGATGACTGCCATGATGTTAAAAAATAAATACAAATTCAGCCAAGTTTAATTTTAAAGTTGAACCTGATGGAGATACAGTATGTGTCTTTTTATAACCTAAATAACAAAATAATAGAGCATCCTTAATGTGGGTGCATCACTGCTTGATTAACCACAACATCTGAAAGTTATTATTTTCATATCACTTTGAAACAAAAATCTGACGTGAAGTGATTCAGACTGCTGGTGATTAAACATATTGGGGCAATGTGACATAATAGCTTTATAGTAAGCAATTGTTTCCACAGTGAGCTTTCCTTTGTTCTAACATACAAATTCTGCTGGATATTTTTTTTGTGACACATTAAAATGTATTTCCTTAATAAACATAGTTACCCTGCCCATTTACTATCTACCATGGGGTGTTTTGTTAACTGTGTTAGTGTTTTTATTTTAAAATACACAAAAATCAGTCAGTAAAATAGGGAAAAATGCACTTCACTCATATGTGCAGTGTCATATCCTAGATGGCACAACCAAAGCAAAAGCAATGGGAGAAGAAATAGGGAACACAAATTCACGAGTCAAGTCAGACAAAAGACACGCAGGATCGCATTTCAAATATTCATGAAATTTGTTTCATACTTTAAACTGCACAAAGCTCAGCCCCACAAATTCTGCCTGTTTGTGACCGAGTAACAGAAGTAATGCAGATAACTGTATAGCAGAAGACACTTATCACTTTCCACGGTAAATGCAAGGATTAAAAATAATAAATAAAAAAATGCCCTTCTAGGATTATTGGGTGAAAAAGCGACAAGAAAAAGTTTAGCTATTAGTTACTGTGTGCATTTCCATAATACGGCTGAGTAGAGCAATATCGCCCCCTACTGACTACTAACAAAAAAAAATCTTCCTTGCGTCTATTTTAAAATGCAAGTACTGCATCTAGTATTTTATCTTTGGGTGGTGAAAGACAAGAACTCTTTTTTCGTTTTTTGTTTTTTTCCTTTCTTCTTCTTCCTCTCTCAGTGATGTTTGGAAAGGGGAGAGATACGCAATAAGAAGATATATGTTTGATTTTGACAAAAAGGTAAAAAGGGGATGTTTAATAATAAGATGGACCGTGACTGTTGTGTTTTGTAATAATGGTCCGTTATGCATTATTATTTTTTATTTTTATTTTTTGTTGGTTTTTTTTGTTTTATTTTTTACATATGTGTTGTTAGGATTTGTTTTAAAATAAAAAATAAATGATAAAATCGGGAAAGACATGAACTCCAGCAACCAATAGACTCTCAGATGAACTAAATCATCTTAAGATTACATGGTTCCTTGATCCACAAACCCCCAGATTTAACTCCCAACATGTTCCTCCTCGTGTACATTCAATTCCAAGAGAGTGGACTCTGAAATATTTAAATGCAAATTGAAAAAAAAAAGGGGGGGAGATGGTCAGCAGTGTGTACAAAGGGGTTTTGTTATTGCAGTAAATGCAGGAAAGTAGGGTTGTCCCGATACCACTTTTTTAGGACCGAGTACAAGTACCGATACTTTTTTTTATGTACTCGCCGATACCGAATACCGATACTTTTTTTTAAATGTGTCCCCAAATGCAGCCATGTTCCCCCCACATTGCAGCAGCCATGTCTGTCCCCCCACATTGCAGCAGCCATGTCTGTCCCCCCACATTGCAGCAGTCATGTCTGTCCCCCCACATTGCAGCAGCCATGTCTGTCCCCCCACATTGCAGCAGCCATGTATGTCCCCCCACATAGCAGCAGCCATGTATGTCCCCCACATTGCAGTGATGGCCTGTCCCTCATACCTTTAGATATGATGATGCCGCCACTGCCGCATACCGCCGTTAATCCCCTGCAATATCGCGTAGCGCACATTACAAGCTTTCATTCTGAATACTTGTAAATGCCTGCGCTTCCATGTGTAGACACTCCCCTTCTCCGGATTGGAGGGATCCCTCCAATCCTGAGCAAGGGTGAGTGTCTATGCACGAATCCGCGTATAGACACTCCCCCTTGCTCGGGATTGGAGGGATCCCACCAATCCAGAGAAGGGGAGTGTCTGTACATGGCGGCGCGGGCATTTACAAGTATTCAGAATGAAAGCTTGTAATGTGCGCTACGCGATATTGCAGGGGATTAATGGCGGTATGCGGCCGAGTTCTCGAAAGTACACAATCAAAAGAAATCCAGAATTCACCTCAACACTTTCGCCTTTATTGATTCTTCATACAAAAGACATCATAAACCATGCGGGGTACAGTAAAAGTTGACGTGGCTAGCGCTTACTCATAACCTCATACCAGCTATGAGGTTATGAGTAAAAGCTAGTGACATCACAAAACGCAACAACTTTTACTGTAGCCCACATGGTCTTTTGGTTGAAGGAAGGATCAAAGGTGAAGTGTTACACAATCAAAGGAAAGCCAGAATTTGCTGCATCTCCAGATGAGCTGTGCTAGCACCTTCACCTAAACCCTGTCTATGCTGTGAATGGATGGCTAATGTGCTCACCTGGAGCAGCTTTCTCTCTTTTTTTTATTACATTTTCATCAACATACAAAACACAACTTAAGCCCTAAAGTACATAAGTGCATATGACGTCAGTACAATTATGCAATGTAAATACAGTATTGAGGTAAACCACCTTGTCAGGATACACCACTCAGCGCCTCCATGTAACCAGCAAGATGGAGAAGCTTTCTCTTTGGTGGCGACATGCTGGTATATCAATTTGTTCCAGTCTAAACTGGTGCCAGTGTTTGTATGCATCTAACACAGAGACCTTAAATTGTAAGCTCCTTGAGGGCAGTTACATTATGAAAAAGCGCTTTACAACGCTATATAAATGCTTGAAATAAATTTGCTGCAGCCTGCTTCATTGTCTTGGTCTTTTGTTAGGCAATAGACAGCAATTACCATATTTATTGGCTTTTAACACACACCCTAACTTTAAGGGGGAGGTTTCAGGGAAAAAAAATAAAAAACTTTCCACAGCCCCCTGCGTATAACATACAGGCACAGTTTACCCTCTACTTTCAGGGTAAAAAAAGTGAGTGTTATACGCCAATAAATACAGTATACTACTACAAAAAGTAAAGTGCTAATTTACACAATTTGTGGTGATAGACATTTTATTGCAGCGAACCATGCCAAATTACACTGTAATGTAAGGTGAATGAAGTGTATGTTCAAGAAAAAAAAAAAAAGGGAGCTGTGTGATGCACTGCCCCCTACTGCCGCCGAAGCAGTGAATCTCTCCGGCTGCTCTGCATTGCAGTGTGAATTCAGCCCAAGATTAAAATGTAAGCTTTATGTTCTACATGCCTCTACCCAATTTTTCAACAAGGATTTAAACAGCTTTCACCCATATTATGCAGCAGGAGGAGAGAAACCACATGCACACCATTATATTTTCTGCAGAGTTTTGTCTTCAGATTTACCAAAATCATGCACTGTGAGGTCAAACCTTAAGAGCTTACATTTTTATGCAATCAGGCAAGCCCTTACAGTACATGGTTTTGGGAAATCTGAAGACAAAAATCTGATAAAAAAAAACAATAGCAATGCCAACCCAATGAAGTGGCACAATATTTATTTTCGTGGTTGGTCAACATTCAATCAAATAAAAAAATAAAAAATGTAAAATGCATGGACACTCGTTATAAACTTTACCTAGCTGTCCAGAAATGAACTGCTCTAAATCCAAAGTTTTGTGGTACATAAGACCTAGTTTAGTCAGGGAGGATGGCAATTTACGTTCTGTAGAACTTTTTACACATCTATATTCTTGGCCTCAACTTCCAAAAGGGCACATTTTATTCTAACATCATTTACCCTTATTAGTCAGCAGCCGTGTGAGCCATCAATTCTTGCAGAAAGTTTAAGTTTTAAGCGATACCCTTTATTGGCTAACAAAGCCGAAGTCCGGCATGAGCAAATATTGTCTAAACACAAGAGGTCTGTGCATTCATACTTTAATCATGGCACGTTTTGTGCCTTAAAAAGATATTAGGAACCAATAGGTTCCAAAACTGCGCAAATCAATAACCAATAAACATGGACTTCACAATTTGTATGTATTTTTTATAATTTAAACAAAGATGCATTTATTTATTCACCATGAGGCTATGTAATTAATGATATAAGAGCACGGTTGCCTTGTTTCAGGTTTTGTGTTTTTCCTCTAGATCTGTGCAGTAATCCAGCGTAAAAACTGCCTCCATGCAGGAATTTCCTGTAATTAAGACCAGTCACTGATGGTCTTTTTGCTTGTGGGGTAACTGGTCTTATATCCATTACACTTCTGCATTTTTTCAGCAGTCAGCCTACTATCAAGAGGCATGTCTTGAATGTAACTGTTCCCCTTTAATCTTGTATAGCAATGCTATTTCCTAGATAGAGTAGAGTGGCTGCATTCCTTCCAAACTTAGTTCAGCACCTGGGTTTGCAAAGACATTTGGTGCAAATACAATAGACGTACAGTGGGGACCTCTACATGCTTTGTAAGTAGGAAAACATGCAAAATCGGCAGTGTATCAAATATTTGTTCTCCCCACTGTATATCCTTTGTGGCTACTGAGGAATATATGTGTGTACTTGTGCTTTAATTGCACAAAGACTAAAGACAGGATCTAAGGCATCCTGAAAGCTAAATCTTTAAAGGGGTGTTCCACCCAAAAAAATGACCCCTTCTCCATCCACTCCTCACCCCCATACATGCCACATTTGGCATGTAATTTTTTTGGGGGGGGAGTGGGGGCTTCAGTAGGAGTGGGACTTCCTGTCCCACTTCCTGCTTCCGCCGAGGGGCTGGTTAGGCGATTAAGCTTAATCGCCTACACCAGCCCCCTCCCTGTAGGCGATCACATGGGACACTGACAGGTCCCATGCGATCGCCTCTCCAATCAGCGGCGAGCCGCGCCGCGCACGCATGCGCAGTACGGCTCGCGCATGCGCAGTGGGTGCCCGGCCGTGAAGCCGAAGGCTGTCACGGCTGGGTGCCCACAGTCAGGATGGAGACGCCGGCCGGGGAGGGGGGCAGAGGAGCGGAGCCCCGGTCGGCGCGTCGCTGGAACGCAGGAGCAGGTAAGTGAGTGTTTATTAAAAGCCAGCAGCTACACTTTTTGTAGCTGCTGACTTTTAATAAACACAACTTAGGGCTGGAACACCCCTTTAAATACCTAGTTCACCCTCTAGTCCCTGTTGCATATACTTTATGTAATCCATATCTACTCCAGCACGTATAACAGTATGTACCACAATCAAACATCATTAAAGTGGTTGTAAACCCAACCACACAACTTGCACCTACAGGTAAGCCTAGATTAAGGCTTACCTGTAGGTGCAAGAAATATCTCCTAAACCTACACGGTTTAGGAGATATTTACAATAAGGACAGGCGCCAATTTCTACAGCGCATGCACGCCATAGACAACTACGCAGGTGCACTGAGTGTGCCATTTGTGTGAATGGCATTATTGGGATTTATGCCGCATTTCCACGGGAGTGACGTCATCGCTGCTCCGGCCAATCACAGCATCGATAACAGTAAGAAGATGCAACATGACATAGCGGCAGCGAAGGGGAACGAGGAGGACTTCGATCTCAGGTAAGTTCCGCATAATGAGCTAGTATGGGGGGGGGGGGTTCGCTTTCTCTTTAAACTGTGTTGGAGGCTGTATAGCAGAAATTGCTTGCTGCCCATGTTACCTCGCTGAACGATGAGACTATCTTTCTTTAGGTAAATAAGAATGGGAAAACCCAACCAACAATTACTGCATGGAAAACCTTAAAACCTTGCAATTCTCTTAAAACCCAAAGTAATCCACAAGCTGCTCCCTCAAAGCTCCTCTCTATCTTAGGATGTAAAGCTTCACCCTATGCTACCCCCTAAAACAAAACAGAAGATCGGAGTCCACACCCAAGCTCTCACCCACTTACTCTAGGTTTCCAAAAATTGTTCTCTACAGCCATCTCCAGATAATCGCTTCTAATTCTGTAGGAATCAATATCTAGGAGATCATTTCTCTTTTACTTACCCAAAAATAAAAAGGACAAAAAAAAAGGACAGACTCTCCTTCCAAATAAACCCTCTCCAAATGTTTTATTTATCATAAGCCTGTCAATATTTCTTGAGTAGATCACACTGCATTTACTACAGCCTCTAATAAAATGTTCTTGTTCTGAAGACTAAATCTTTAATATGAAAACAAAATTTTTTTTTTTTCTGTCCACTTGCCACCAGGCTTTATTAGAGATAAAATATATTAGCCAGAGGCTTTGTGAGATCTCCACATTTTATCTAGGAAATAGATTTGCTATAGAAGATTAAAGGGGAACAGTTACATTCAAGACATGCCTCTTGATAGTGGTCATTGTGCTCATGTTGTCTCTCAAACAATCTTTTAAGCCTTAAAATGGCTGGTGTCTTATGTGCAGCACTATGGTAGCTCCAGATCCAAATGCCATCTTGGGCTCCAAAAAAAATAAATAAGAAGGCTTAGTTGGCAGCACATTACAATTGTTTTGTTCCATCTTCTTTAGATCTACCAATAACTATTTAGTGCAAGGGTCTACATAACCAAAATTGAATAGATGGTTTAGGGGGGCCTCACACCACCTATTAGTAAAGTAGAAATTACAGTCCGATGGAAATTTGTGTGACTGGCTTTAGATAAGCTTGAGATGAAAAGCTGCATCTCAAAACAACCAATTGGATAATTAAACGGTTAAAAAGTTGTAGCCATGCAATTTGTTTTTCCCCGAAAAAAAAAAAAAAAGTTTAAATGCAAAGACATTCAGCTGCCTATATTTCTAACGATTATGTTCACGCTTCACAGAAGTTAACCTCTGAGAAATATTTTTCCCCCATCACATGCTCAGTTTAAATTGTCTTGGACAGGTTTGTTCTAAAAATATCAATTGTCAATATTGTTTCAAGGTAATATGAAAAAAACATTTTTCCTAAAATTACACACTGCCACCATATGAAAGCCGTAGGGGCTGATATACTAAAACTAAAAAGGAGAGTGCAAAATCTGGTGCAACTCTGCATAGAAACCAATCAGCTTCCAGGATTTTGTCAAAACTTATTTGAACAAGTAAAAATTAGAAGCTTATTGGCTACCATATACAGCTGCACCAGATTTAGCACTTTTCAGGTTTAGTAAATCAACCCCATAGTGTCATGAGTAAATCTCAAAAAGTAAAGAGATCAAATATGTGCTTGACTATGGTTTCAGTACAAAACACAATCAAAATGACCTTAACAGATGAGCACCTAAAATGTATTTGAGTAAAAGATTAACCACTTCAATACCGGGCTTTAAAACCCACCTCCATACTGGGCTTATTCTGGCACTTCTCTCCTACATGTACAAATCATCATTCTTTTGCTAGAAATTTACTCAGAACCCCCAAACATATATGTTTTTTTAGCAGACACCCTAGGGAATAAATTGACGGTCTTGCACGCCATTTGCGCAATCATTTTTTAAAACGCCTTTTTTTGGAAAAAATGAAAAACCGGTTTCATGAATTAAAAAACAGTAAAGTTAGCCAAATTTTTTTTGTAAAATATGAAAGATGATGTTACGCCGAGTAGATAGATACCCAACATGTCATGCTTTAAAATTGCGCACACTCATGGAATGGCGCTAAACTTAACTTAATCTCCATAGGCGACACTTTTTTTTTTTTTTACAGGTTACCAGTTTAGAGTTACAGAGGAGATCTAGTGCTAGAATTGTTGCACACACTCTAACGCACGCGGCGACACCTCACATATGTGGTTTGAACGACGTTTACATACGTGGGCGGGACTTACGTGTGTGTTCGCTTCTGAGCGCGAGCTACCGGGGACAGGGGCGTTTTAATATTTTTTTAAAAAAATTTTTTTACGTATTTATTTTTTACATTTTTATTTCTATTACAAGGAATGTAAAAAACATCCCTTGTAATAAGAATAGTGTGTGACAGGTCCTCTTTAAGGATAGATGTGGGGTCAATAAGACCCCACATCTCTCCTCCAGGCTGGAAAGAATGAGATCGTGATTTTTTTTTTTTTTTTTACAGATCTCATTCTTACTAGCCGTAATTGCAGTTTGTTTACTTACGGGTACCCAGGAGTGACGTCATCACATCGCGCCCGGGCCTCCGACGGTCATAGAGATGACTGGTCACCAATCATCTCTATGCTTTACATCCAGCAAGCATCTCTCCGGGCCCCCGATGGCACGGGGGAGCCCGGAGAAGCAGCGGATGGCGGCGGGAGGGGGGTGTCTGTCCCCTCCCACCGCCTATAAGAACGATCAATCGGTGGAACCGCCGCTATGATCGTTCTTATTGTGCACAGGATCGCCGCCAGAACAAAAGGATACCTGAATGACGCCTCTAGGTGCAGGCATCAGCCATGAATAAGCACTGAACCAGTGCGAAACGCGTCGGCTGTTTCTTGTTTCCACTGCTGTGACCCTATTTTTGTACATGCTGTCTATTGAATAAAAGACCACCCATTAGGTTTTGGAGTGCGGCTATCCATTTTTCTTTGTCTTCATCACACAGATATCACCGCACAAAGTACAGGACGTCATATGACGTCCACCCGGGAAAACAGATCCCCTTTGTGGACGTCATATGACGGCGTGTGGTATTGAAGTGGTTAAAAATACTCCCCATTCTATAAGTTTGAAGCATTCAATATGGCTATTAGAATGCAATTCTTTATTTAGGTGGGAGTAGCTTACAGATTTCTTTGAAGAGGTGAAGAAAAGTACACTACATAGGAATAATCCACAGCACCAAGAATAGTACAGTATCGATTTGAATTTCATAGAGTAAGACCTAAATCTGAGCTTTAGTTAAAGCTCAATAAAACTGTCTGGAAGTTCCTGCTGATGTCAAAGCTTGCTGCAGAGTTCAGTGTATTGATTTTTTTACAGTGTTCAAAGAGTTTTCCTTTCACAACACCTGATTGGAAAAGGTTGACTGCAAGCTTAATGACAAAGAAGAATCTTACTGGTCATTTTGTAAAGAATAATAATTCAAAAGAAACATTTTGTCACGTATATCAAAGACAACCTGGACTGTGGAAGCTGTGCCCAAAAAATAAGCAAGCAGAAAACAAAGGACAAAATCACCAGTGTTGCCTGTGAGCATCCTAGAGCCGATTTCTTCCCCAATTACCGACTCGGCATGCCTTGTGGTCTACACTGTAGAGATGACCATGTTGGCAAAGGATGAGGAGCTTCATGTGAGGTACAGTGCTGAAAAAAAGTATTTGCCCCTTCCTGATTTTTATTTTTTGCATATTTGTCACACTTAAAAATGATTCAGATCATCAAACAAATTGTACTATGCATAATTAAGATAACCAAAGTAAACCCAAAATGCAGTTTTTAAAATGATGACGGTTTAATGTGCCTGCCTGGCACTATGAAAAAATAATTACTTCCCTTCCCCTTGCTAAATCATAATGAACTGTGATTAACCTCATTTTTTTGGAGTTCAATTTTACTTGCCACACCCAGGCCCGATTACTGCCAGACCTGTTGAATCAAGAAATCACCAAGACCGCTTTCACATTGCACCGCCCAGCCGTTAGCGCCGCTCAATTTTGCAGCAATTTTAAGCCGCCAACGGGGCACTTTTTACCTTGAAAGTAAGGTAAAAAAAAAAAAAAACACCACTCCTTTTGCGACACTTTCAAAGTGCTGTCCATTCATTGCAATGGGCAGAGCTTTTTGGGAATGCTATTTACAGTGCTCCCAACCCACCCCAAAAGATGCTACTTGCAGGACTTTTCATAACATCCCGCAAGAGCACTGCCCCAGTATGAAATGACACTGCAATGAATGGGAGGTGGTTTTTAGGCCCTTTTCAGAGGCTATTTCTAGCGCTAAATCGTCT
The DNA here is from genome assembly GCA_029574335.1 of Rana kukunoris. Classification (NCBI taxonomy): domain Eukaryota; kingdom Metazoa; phylum Chordata; class Amphibia; order Anura; family Ranidae; genus Rana; species Rana kukunoris. The sequence continues at coordinate 251,136,244 of CM056052.1, read as the reverse complement.
GAAAACCGCCTTAGTGTAAAAGGAGTCTTAAATAGAAGCTGTCTGAAAGTAAAGAATGCTAAAAAAAATCTCAAAAAGCAACACATGCCACAATCTAAAGAAATTTAGGGAACAGATGAGAAACAAAGTAATGGACATGCATCAGTCTGTAAAGGGTTACAACGTGATTTCTAAGACTTTGGGACTCCAGTGAACCATGGTGAGAAACATTATCCACAAATGGAGATGACATGGAACAGTGGTGAACCTTCCCAGGAGTGGCCGGCCTACAAAAATTATTCCAAGAGCACGATGATGACTCATTCAGGATGTCATATAAAAGAACCCAGAACAACATCTAAAGAACTGCAGGCCTCACTTGCCACAGGTAAGGTCAGTGTTCATGATTCTACAATAAGAAAAACTGGGTAAAAAATGGCATCCATGGGAGAGTCCCAAGGCAAAAGACATTGCTAACCAAAAGAACACAAAGGGCTTGTCTCACATTTGCCAAAAAACATCTCGATTATCCCAAAGACGTTTAACCACTTCAGGCCCGCGCTACCGTCGGATGACGGCAACAGCGCGGGACTGAATAGCCAACATGCCGTCATTTGACGGCATGTCATTCTGGCGTTCCCAGCGCGCGCTGTAGTGCGCGCTGCGGGGAAGCCCTGTGTTGTCCGTGTCCCTTGGACACGGCCAATCACAGATCGCGGCAAACGGCCAATCAGAGCGGCCATTTGCGATGCGATCTGTGGGCGAATGAGAGATGATCTCTCATAGATCATCTCTCATTGCCGGCTCACACAGAGACAATGTCCTGTCTCTGGAGGGGAGGAGCCCGATCTGTGTTCCTTCCTACATAGGGACACAGATCGGTCACCCCCCCAGTCACCCCCCCTCTCCCCACAGTTAGAACACACCTAGCATACACATTTAACCCCTTCCTCACCCCCTAGTGTTAACCCCTTCAATGCCAGTCACATTTATACTGTAATTAGTGCATATTTATAGCACTGATCGCAGTATAAATGTGAATGGCGCCAAAAATGTGTCAAAAGTGTCCGATGTGTCCGCCATAAGGTCGCAGTACCAATAAAAATCGCAGATCGCCGCCATTTCTAGTAAAAAAAAAAAAATAATAATAATTCTCTCCCCTATTTTGTAAGCGCTATAACTTTTGCGCAAACCAGTCGCTTATTGCGATTTTTTTTTTTTTTTTTACCAAAAATATGTAGAAGAATACGTATCGCCCTAAGCTGAGAAAAAAAAATGTGTGTTTTTTTTTAATTTGGGATATTTATTATAGCAACAAGTAAAAAATATTGTATTTTTCTTCAAAATTGTCGCTCTTTTTTGTTTATAGCGCAAAAAATAAAAATCGCACAGGCGATCAAATACCACCAAAAGAAAGCTCTACTTGTGGGGAAAAAAGGACGTAAATTTTGTTTGGGAGCCACGTCGCACGACCGCGCAATTGTCAGTTAAAGGGACGCAGTGCCGGAAGCTGAAATTTTACCTGGGCAGGAGGGGGGTGTAGGTGCCCAGTATGCAAGTGGTTAAGCAAATATTCTGTGGAATGATGAGACAAAAGCTGAACCTTTTGGAAGGTGTGTGTCCAGTTACATCTGGTGTAAAATGAACACAGAATTTAATTTAAAAAAATGATCATCATACCAACAGTCAAACATGGTGGTGGTAGTGTGACGATCTAGGACTGCTTTTCACTTTAGGGCCTGGACAACTTGCCATAATTAAACCATAAATTATGCACTCTACCAGAAAATTCTGAAGGACAATGTCTGGCCATAAGTTCATGACTTCAATCTCAAGCACAATTGGGTTATGCAGGTCAACGATCCAAAACACACCAATGCCTAGCTCTGAATGGCTCAAAAAAAACTAAAATTAAGGTTTTGAAGTGACCTAGTCAAAGTCTGGACTTAAATCCGATTGAGATGCTGTGGCATGACATTAAACAGGCCGTTCATGCTAGAAAACCCTCCAATGTGGCTGAATTAAAACAATTCTGCAAAGAAGAGTGGGCCAAAATTTCTCCTCAACGATGTGAAAGACTCACTGCCAGTTATCGCAAATGCTTGATTGTAGTTGTTGCCGGCAAGGATTGCACAAAGGTTTATATTTATATATAAACCTGCCATATGTGAAATGTATTATTTCACATATGGCAGGTTTGTACAGCTTCTTTCCTTTAATAAATGTAATCCTTTAAAAACTGCACTCTGTATTTACTTGAGTTCTTTGTGTACAATATTTAGTTAATAATAATAATTAATAATAATTAAAATAAATAATAATAATAATTAGTTTGAGGATCTGAATCATTTAAGTCTAACAATTAGGCAAACAAATGTTTTTTACAGCACTCTATGCCCCTCCCTGATGATTAGTGATCTGATAATTGATGGATAATTAAACAAGAAGTAGCAAAAAAGGTTAAGAAATCACAGATCCAAAATAATTATTGAAGCAGGTTAATGTTTGTCTATAGGACCTCAGGTATAGTTTTCTCTCCAGCAAGAACAGTCAGCAGCACAGTAGTGACATCACCAGATCTCATGAGACTATCAGTTACAAGGCACAGTGACTTGGGTATCTCATACTGTAAAAAAATAAAAGCTACAGATACGGTGGGTGCCTAGGCACAGAATGTATACTGTTATTTTCCAGGAGAAATGCTGAGAATATTTTATATTTTCCAGAGTACTGCTGAGGCAGAATTACACTTTTTAGATGTTACCTACTGTATAATATAGCAAATCTCCACTTTTTAACCTCTGGTTGACTTTAAATTACTGTTATAAACATCAGCAACAGAGAAGAAGTGGACCTACATGTATGTTTGGATATAGTGATCAGCTACAGGCAACATTCCCCAACAATGCTCTGACACAGAGAATCTACTTACAGCAAGATATTCCAGACCACTATACTTCAGAAATTCTTGGACCTTATCCTTCGGTAACTGACTGAATCGGAACTTGAACAGGTCCATTTCCTGCTGAATAAACCATCGTCTTAGGTCTTCACTGAAAAAGAAAATGATCCAAAGCAACCTCAGTTCTATTAACTGCATAATTTACAGTTTTAGTATTCAGCTCTTGCACCAGTACTAGGACTGATCTTATTCTGAAATTTAACCTGTATATGACAGAAATGTTGTTATTACATTACTAGTACAAAGCATAGCAAACATGCTTACAAATAATCTACAGCCTCTTATTTTCTGTAAATTGTATAAGCTACAAATTAAAAAATACTTTAAAAAGTCTACACACTCCCTGTTAAAATGTCAGCTTCCTTTGATGGAAAAAAAAAAAAAAAAAAAAAAAAAAAACCACAAATCATTTAAAGAAATGTTTCCACCTTTAATGTGACCTATACATTGTACAACACAGTTGAACAAATAACTGAAATCTTTATTTAGGAGGAGGGAAGTAAAAAAAAAAAATGATATGGTTGCATAAGTGTGCACACCCTTAAACGAATACTTTTGTTGAAGCACATTTTGATTTTATTATAGCACCAATGCCGCGTACACACGATTGGAAATTCCGACAAGAAAACCGTGGATTTTTTCTGACGGAATGTTGGCTCAAACTTGCATACACACGGTCACACAAATGTTGCTGAAAATTCCAACCGTCAAAAACGCGGTGACATACAAGACGTACGACGAGCCGACATCAATGAAGTTTAATAGGCATTTTGGCTCTTCTGCTTGATTCTGAGCATGCATGTTTTTTTTTTGCGTGGCAGAATTGCATAAAGAGAAGCGGAATTTCCGATAGGGATAGGGAAAAATAGAGAACCCGCTCTCAATTTTTTGTTGGCGGAAATTCCGACAGCAAAAGTCTGATGGAGCATACACACGGTCGGAATTTCCGGCCAAAAGCTCACATTGGACTTTTCTTGTTGGAATTTCCGATCGTGTGTACGCGTCATTATTTGGAACGGTTCATAATTACCTCAACCTTGACTAAGGCCCCTGTTCCAGCTGAAGAAAAACAGCTCCAAGGCATGATGCAGCTACCACCATGCTTCACGGTAGGTAGGGTGTTCTTTTAGTGATGTGTAGTGTTTTTACACCAAACATATCTTTTGAAATTATGGCCATCATTGTTCATCAATTTTGGAGGGACGTGCAGTTCTTGGTAATGTCACTGTTGTGCCATATTTTCTCTACTTGATGACTGTCTTCACTGTGTTCCATGGTTTATCTAATGCCTTGGAAATTCTTTTGTACCCTTCTCACAACTAACTTTTAACAATGCAATCCCTCTGATGCTTTGGAAACCCTCTGCAGACCATGGTCTTTGCTGTAGGATGCGACTAAGAAAATGCCAGGAAAGACCTACTAGAACAGCTGAACTTTATTTGGGGTTAATCAGAGACACATTACACGATGGCAGATGTGTACCGACTCCTATTTAATGTTTGAATGTGAATGCTTAATTCTGAACACAGCTACAACCCCATTTATAAGAGAGTGAGCACACTTATGCAACCACATTATTTTATTTATTTCTCCCCACCCCCCCAAAAGGTTTCAGTTTGTTTTTCAACTGAGTTGTACAGTGTATAGGTCACATTAAAGGTGGAAAAGTTTCTGAAATTATTCATTCTTGTCAAAAAAATTTTTTTTTTTACATCACGAAACCTGACATTTTAACAGGGGTGTGTAGACTTATTAAAAACAAATAGTCATGATGAAAAGGATAGAGGCATTAACATGGCTCAATCAGGATAAACATAAGAAACTAAAATCTACTAAAACACAAACATGTTATTAGAACACAAACTAAGCTTTCAACTTGCTTTCTTTCTTATTTATTTATTTTTACCCATAAATGAAGAGAGATCACAAAATCATCATATTTCTAAACAATGAACGGTGAATATTGCAAATTGCACTGCAGTCTTAAGACACACATGTGCCATCTGGTGACTGAAACTGGCAGAGCAACTGTTTAACAAACTGATCTTTTCCTTTTCTCTCTCCATAAAAAAATATTGTTTTTGTAAATTCTATGTAGGAAAATAACAGAAAATGCTCAGTTAAATGTCAGGGTGCTTTAAAAGAAAAGTATGGGGTATTTTTTTTATTTTTCAATCATACTTGCATAGGTAGATGTAGCATTGATCCAATGCTGCATCTGTCCCCTGGCGCCTCTAACACTGAAAAGCCAGGTGTCGGTCCAGGGATCTGGTGTATCCCGACTGTATGGTTGTAATGACACCGAGCCTGGACCGACTGACGTCAGCAGAGAGCAGACTTCAACCCTCTCTCTGCTGAAAACATGTCACAGGAGTTCAGAACAAACTGCACTTCTGTGATCCATAGGAGAAGTACAGCCAAACTAGCTAACTAATGTTCATTATCCACACATAATATTCACTTTCAGTGTGCATTATATGACTGCTGAAAGTTTCTAATAGAAAATATACAGGAACTTTTTTTTTTTTTTTTTGCAAAACATAAAAAAAGTTTCAAGCACATACTATTTACTAGTTTTAGTTGGTCAAAAAGGGAAACCTGAAATGCCTGGATACTTGTTTCCAGACATTTCAGGTTTCCCTTTTTTGACCAACTAAGGGCTCTTTCACACGGGCGGACCGTATGTCCGCTTTTTCATCCCACCGTGTACGGATGAAAAAGGGACATACATTGGTCCCTATGAGATTGCGGGAGTCAGCGGATGAACATCAGCCGACACCCAATCTCACCCAGTTCCGCAATCCTCCGATTCTGCAGACGGAGGAAAACCCTATTTTTCCATCCGTCTGCGGATCGGGTGAACACAGACAGATGGTCCATGTTCATCCGATCCCCCCATAGAGGAGAGCAGAGAAAAGACAGGGTACGGGGACCGCCCTGTCATCCGCCGGCTCAGCGGAGGTTTACAGGGCAGATCATCACTGATCCACCCCGTGTGAAAGAGGCCTAAAACTGTAATCATGTTTGTCGAGTTGTAATCCACAGCAACTAATTCATAGTTTCAGTGTAAGGTACAGACTTGTGCAGCACAACTTATGAGTGGTTAGTAATTTTGACCAATAGTGATTCAGTTCTGGGTTTCATGACATTAGCTCTATGGAGTTTGTTTTGTTCTTCCTGCGTTGGAATGGGCTTCATCTGGATGATATCCTTCCCCCCCCATGATGTAAAATAACTAGCTTTTAACTAACCCTACAGTGTGGGCATCTATCACTATAAGAAAAACAAACTGTAAGCTCCCTTGGGGTAGGGACTGCGGTCATAATTTCTGCACTGGGAAAACTGTCAGTGCTACATTAATGCTGTGGGTAACCACGCTGTCTTACTACATAACCTTACATAAACATCTTAACTTATTCCCTACATTGGTGCAAATCAATTATTTTGGAGTTATAAGCAAATAAAATGACCATATTTTAGGAGAGGGTTAGTTGATCCTAAATACGGGGTACCTTCTCTTTTAATAACCGCCCCAAAGCAAGTTTGCAGATCGATAAAGTTAATTGGAAATCAGAAGTCCTTTGCTGCATGCTTATTCTGGCTCAGTGGGGTCGATTTACTGAAATGGTTTAGAATCTTCGCTCAATAAAAAGTAGCTGCATTTACTGTGAATACCCAACCATATGCTTTGCACATGACTGGATAAATCAAGTATACATAGGTTTACTTTCTTAAAGAGAACATTCTCACATCCTTCAGTAAATCAGCCTCAATGACCCAGTGAACTGAAGCCAGGTTCTGCATGGCATCCAGACAACTGGCATGTTCAGAAGCATAGGACAGAAATGGCACCTTCACAACCCTCTCACAAGTGTTCTTGAAGAGGCAAACATTTTTTTTTTTTTTTCGTCATACTTACCTGAAAAATTCCTTTCAGGGAGTACATCACGGGACACAGAGCAACCATAATAATGACTATATGGGTTATACCCCACCTAACAAATAGTCAAACAGGAAGTCCTCGCCTATTTAACTCCTCCTACACAGGAAGGATCTCTTGAAGAAAAGGATTTTACAGGCAAGTATGATAAAAAAATAAAAAAAAATAATGATCTTCTTTATCGTACATCATGCCACCATAATAATGACTATGTGGGATGTCCTAAAGCAAAGCATTGAGGGGTGGGAGACACGATCACAGAAACTGGAAGCATGTAGGTATGTGTTTATGTCAGCGTTTTTCAACTCCAGTCCTCAAGGCGCACCAACAGGTCATGTTTTCAGTCTTTCCATTATTTTACACAGGCGATTTGATCAGTTTCACTGCCTTAGAAATCACCATAGTCGTTTCATCCAAGGGAAATCCTGAAAACATGACCTGTTGGGGCGCCTTGAGGACTGGAGTTGAGAAACACTGGTTTATGTAAATATGCATTTAGGCAAAACATGAAAGCGTGTGTCCATGGTAAAAAATCACACATTTCTGTTACCACAATTCGGCATACTTATAATGCAAAACTAGGATTTGTATAATATTGTAGCTTAAGCTTTGAATGCTGTAGTTGGGTTAGGCAAGAAGATGACAGTATTACCTAAGCAAGATTTTGAGTAGCGCACAGATGATATTTTTGAGAGGAGAGAGGAGAGAGGAGAGCCAAAGGGTAAAGGAAGTTTGTTAGCCAATAAGAACAGAAGGGTATACACGTGTTCCACCATTGAAACAGTGATAGTAAAGTAAGGTTTTTCTCAAACTGACTAAAGGTAAAACTATAACAAGAACAAATCAAAATGCATCATGGAATGTTGGTTTTGGGTGGAGACATGTATGCAAACAGAGTGCAGCTTATACGTTTTACTTTTAAACTACTGGTACCACTACTTACGACTGGCAATATGCAAGGCGTAGAATAAAATGTGATATATGGTCTTTTCTCCGTTGGTCATAGGCTTCATCATTGATGTCGTTCAGTGAAGACTGCATGAAAAAAAAAAAAAAAAAATGTAACAAATCAAATTAAGAATGAAACTTGTTTGCTTCTGACACCATAGATAGCTGTACTCTAGGTGTCAACAATGTACATCTTTCAACACTTGTCAGCTAGAATGGAAACTCTGGTGTTGGGGGAGGTAGGGTTTTTGGGTACTTGTTTTGCTTTTGAGGTTATTCGTATTTGGGCTTTACCGTTGGTCCCCTTGCTTGCGTCCTGTCTTTGTTCACTTAATTTAAAAGCCAAAGTTGTCCCATCCTGAAGGGGTAGGTTAGGCGACAAGAAAATGGCTGCCATATAACATCCTCTCCACAGGAAATGGCCGGCAGCTCCCAGCGATGTCACCGCCTGTGCACCTCTGAGAAGCAATACAAATTACATCTGTCCAATTCTGCCTGAAAAATGGAGGGACCCCAAGCAGAGGTGTGCGTGCCTCCACCTGAACTGCCAGCGTTTACCAAGGAGCCCCTGTGACAGCTCCTCACGTGCCCACTGGAGCGCACAAGATAGATTTCCTCACCCCTGTGCAAGCTCTCGCCATACAGGCGCATGTGCAGTTGTGTGTATACTGGCTCCATCCCACACGTTTCTCTAGGGTGGAGCCAGAATACACGCCACTGCACATGCGCCAACCAGCCGTTGCCATTTTGCTTGTGGGAAATGCCAGAGCTAGTTTTGTTTTGAATGCCTGCTTACACCACAGATATTGTAATTGCAACTCTTAACAAATCACGTGGTTTTAAATTCATTAACACTATGGAGAGCGTTTTTTTATTTTCATAGAAATGTCAATATATGAAGCCCCATTGTCCAGAATATGTAGCAATATAGTATAGTGCGACACTTACTGCTCTGCTGTAATCAGAGTGAGTGAACTGGAGGCTCTGTAGAGCCAGCACATGCTTACAAATGCTTTTAGGACTCTTCAATGAGGGTCATTAACATCTGGTAAGCCCCCATCTTACCTCCACTGTGGTGATTCACTGGCAATTGAAAGTCTGTTCATTCTGAGATATACCCTTTCACTGTGTCAATAGATCACCAATCACTTTGTATGGGACTTCTAGCACAGATTATTTTCATATTGTACATTATTGGTGATACATTACATGCTACACTTTTACTTTCAATAGATTTTTATTATTCATTGCAGAAGAAAACAAAACAGATTATTGAAATGACATATATTGAGTAAATTGACATTGTATTACATGCTGCACTTTTGTGCTCACTTTAGGACCTACCCTAGAGTGGGTAACCTATGGTGTCCAGGGCCCACCATGGCACATTGCTGTCAGTGACATGATGAGCAAGAAATATTCTCATGCTTCCAAGCATCGCTTCCTCAAAGACCAGATAAGCAAGTTATTTCTTCCTCGCTAAAGGAAATGCTGCAAAATACCATTCGCCAGCAAAGGAGCAATGTCTCACTTATTTGGCCATGAGGGAGCAAAATATAAAAACAGGCTCTGCTTTTTTTCTGTCGTGTACAGAGGATGGCTAGTGTACCATGGGCCTAAGAAGCATAGGAATGCATATAAACAAACACTTTGTAGCATTTCATTTTTACCCTGCAAGAAAAAAGGGTGAGTTGTGATTATGAATTCTAGTCTCTTTAACAACCCATTAATTACCTGACTGTCATGCTAATTTTCTTACTTCAATGTTTTAAATCACTTAGAGAAAATAAAAAAAAACACAACAACCACACAAGCATGCGGGTAGGATCTTACTGATATGAATACTTATTCCGGGGGGGGGGGGCAAAAGTGGACAGTCAGTGTTTTTTTTTTTTACCAATTTTAAGTTTTAAATAGTAATAACAATTTTTTTTGTATTATTTTTATCAGCCCTGTTGGGGGGGGCTCTTAGGTGAGATCGTGGGGGTCTAGACCCCTGAAATCTCCCCTTTGAGACAGAAAAAGGAACTGAGGATAGAGATTCCTCAGCCCCTTTCTCTGCAGCCTTAGCTGCACTGAAGATGAATGGAGTGAAGAGGAGCCGTTGTCTCCTTTCATAAACTAAAGCAGTTGTGAAGATGCGGGGTGATTATGCTCAAGTGGTGTATGCGTTTTAAGCAACACGGGTCAGTCCAGACTGTATTTTTTAGGGCGTAGCAGCCCAATTTTATTTAAACAAAAGTCATAGAAAATCTTCCCTCGCAGGGGGTTCCACCATCATTGTATAACAGACTTCAGCCTCCTGGCTCACTCACTTAGTCAAACTCCCTCCTCGAGCTTACTTGCTCAGCTTCATGCTGCTTAGTCACTCAGACTGTCACCTACAGCCTTAGGCTTCTAGAGACCGCCTGTCTCTCTCTCATGGAGCGGTCTCCACCTGAAAGCCCTTCCGACTCCTACACCAGGCCATCTGCCTATAGGGTGGAGCTGCTCCCAAGTGTGAGCCCTGGGCTCTCTTCTAGAGAGCAATATAAACCCAGCCCACATGTGTGCAATCAGTATTACTGCCAAAATCAGATATACATTGCTTACATGCACCTGCGACATAGGGTCGCATCTCCACACAGTTTACAATGCTTAGTTTTGAATGGACAGAGTCAGTGATCACATTCGGAAAAGGAAGGAGTCAGTAAATTACAGATTTACTGGCTCCTTCCTCCGCTCTCCATCCTGACAGATCCGGTACAGGGGGTACCAGAGCACGACAGAGGGGGACCCGGAGGAGCATGGAAAGGGGGTCCCGGAGGAGCACAGGGGACAGTCAGGAATGATCATTGTGGCGAGTTACAAGCACCGATCCCCCTGTATAGATTTCAAGCTGCCGGTGAAAGGGAGGGGCACTGAGAGGAAAAGTGGATGTCTGCTGCTTTATTGAAACATATACAGGGAGACCGGTACTTTTAACTCGCCCCACCGATTATCACTGACTGCCCAGATGTTGGGTCAAGCATCAGTGCATATTTAAATGCAAATGCTCGGTCGTGGCATTTTGATCTGCAAAATGAACAGTGCAATATGTTCTTACCGTATTATTGTAGGAACAAAGTGCAACACATAGCAAAACAAAATTAGGAAGGACTGTGCCCTTTTCCATCTTTCCAAACCCAATCGTGATGGGTCAGAGGTGTCCTGATGTAAACAGACAAGTCCATTTTACAGCCGACCACCCATAGGGCGATCATGGGTCAGCCCGTGTCTGCTGGACACAAACTGAACAATCATGGATGTCAAAAAACTAACATCTGTCAAGCTCAGCTCCGATTTAGCAGGGGATCTGCTCCATGTGAAAGAGACCTTGACCACAAAAAATAAATCCCCCACTGTCCGGTCATTCACAAAGCACAACCATCCCAAAATAGCAGCAGCAGCACACGAAAAACTATTGAAAAAAATCGGCTCGGGAGAATATCCCGCTGGATTCATGGACAGGTAAGTGTCCCAATATTAAAAGTCAGCAGCTACAGTATTTGTAGCCGCTGAATTCAAATTTCTGAGAGAGCCTAAAGCTCCTCTTTAAGCATTTGAAAAAAAACTTGATTGGTCTGTACTTTTACCTGAAATTTCTGAATTTGTTGGCGGGAACTCTAAGAAAATCCTAAGCATAATGCATTTATACAAGTAAAAAGTTTGTTAAAGAGAAAGCACAATATCCATGGAGCTAAAACTTTAATAGGAAATAAAGTGCATTCAAAGCAAGTATGATATACACATGGAAAGGTATAAACAAGCAAGAAATTTAAGGCTGGGTTCACACTGGTGCCAACACAGACATTGCATGTGGGTCGCACCGCATTGCTGTGCAGATAACATGTGATGTCTGTGCGATGCAATTCAGTCATACAGTTTGTATGGTTGAATTCGCATTGCATGCTGACCAAAATGGTACAGGTCCCTTTTTTTGGTCCGCACTGGAATATGTTCCTGTACCATTTCACAGTTCGCACTGCAAAGTCATTAACTTTATATTGATACCTGCAGCAGATCGCAGGTATCTTCTGCAGGTAGATACCTGCAGCAGTATCTACCTAAATCACATATGCACCTGCATGAAAAAAAAAAAACACTTTTGGAATTAGTGTAAAATGAAAAATGTATAATAAACATTGTTAATTGAGATGTTGTTTCACACATCTATACTCACTCGGTATGGAAACTTAAGTTTTCTAAGTTCATTTTCTAGCTTGGTGGTGTAATCTGTCGAAATCTTCACATAACTAACACCGAGATTCTCTATGGATTTCAGAACTAGAAATAAAAAATTTAAATACATGATCCTGTTTTATATTAGAAAACATTTGGAATAAAAAATAAATAAAAAATGTATGAAATATTTAATACACAATCTTTATGAGGTGGTGACACACTTTTTTGTTATGGGTGATTAACATGGGTTAAACACTTTTCTTATCACAGTGTGGACTTAATACCATGTACGAATGCATGCCTACGTAACCCATGAAGTGGGTCTGTTTACAGTCAAGTTACCTATATTGCATAAAACTTTTTGCATATTATATATAGGAATACTTTGTAGGTATGCATTAATTTCTATGAATTTTCCGGGATAGCAACATAAGATGATTAGTCCCAATCTCTACACATAACCATAGGCATGCATATTAACAAGCCCTCCCACCCCACTCATCCTTCAATTTTAATTTAAAGACTACTTCCACCAGTAAGAACACAGTCCTGGAAGAGGTTTAGAAATACTTTTTTGCCAGTAAGACAAACAGATTTTCCTCACTCATCTCCCATGACAGCAACATGAGAGGATAAGTAAAAATCATACCTCAGGGCAAGTCAAAACTGCTTAACCTTCATCCTAAAGGCTAGGTCTTGTTGAGAAAGAACACACACTTTTTAATGGATTAATAAAGGCATCTTGATTAGACCATGTTAGTACCAGATGACATTCGGTCCGTGTGTGCATAAGCCTGTTCAAGAGAAGCTTCCCAAATATCTGTCTTGTGTGAAATGGGCATGCCAGAAAAACATCTGCTGATCGGCAACCAAAAGCATTTGCAGCTAATGGCCGCTGACCAGTGTGTTCTGGCGGAGAGGCAGCCCCACTGTCTGAACACAATATCTCAGTGGGGAGATCACTATATTAACATTGCATAGTTAGTACAGAGCTCATGGCAAGCTCCCAGGGGCTGAACGAAAAAAAAAAAAAATAACCTCATAATTTGTACCAGGCGTTACAGTGCCTTATCAAGATTAAACAGAAGTCTACAGGCCACCTGCCTAAGCATCTGCTCCCACCCACCCAAGCTCTTATCCTCTCAACTAGGGTTGTCCCGATACCACATTTTTAAGACCGAGTACAAGTGCCGATACTTTTTTTTTTTTTTTAAGTACTCGCCGATACCGATTACCGATACTTTTTTAAATGTAATTTCTCAATATTTTTTTCTATTTTACAATTAAAAATGTCACAAATTTTTTTTGTTTTTTACAAAGCTTTCTTGGGGGGGGGGGGGGGGGGATGGATGGTGTCAGTGCGTTTTTTTTTTTGTTTTTTTTATAATATGTATTATTTTTTACAATTATTTGTATTTATTGCTACATGTTTTTTTTCTTAGCCATGTTGGGGTGAGACATCAGGGGTCTTAACAGACCTCTGACATCTCCCCTTTGAGACAGAGAAAGGGACTAAGGACAGTCCCTTTTTCAGCTGCACTGGAAATGAATGGACAGGAGACAGAGGCTTCTCTCCATTCATAAACTGAAGCATCGTAAACACAGGTTACAATGTTTCAGTTATATGAATGAACAGTGTCAGTGATCACTGACACTGTTCATTCGGAAAAGGTAAGAGCCGGGTTCAGCGGTTCTACCGCCCTTCTCCATCCTGACAGAGGGGCTAGAGGAGGAGGACATGGAGGGTGACACCACGGAGGGGGGGAGCAGAGCAAAGAGGGTGACAGCTGCGGCATGGAGGGGGGGGGGGGGGGAGCGGAGCACAGAGCCAGTTCAACATCTAATACACATAAAACTCAGAACTATGCCAGAATCAAAAATATGTTTATCAATGTAAGCTCTCTCCGATTATATAATAAATTATGTGAGGGTGACAGCTGTGGCATGGAGGTGGGGGGGGAGCAGAGCACAGAGCACAGAGGGTGACAGCTGCGGCACGGAAGGGGGGGGGGGAGCACAGAGGGTGACAGCTGCGGCACGGAGGGGGGGGGCGGAGCACAGAGGGTGACAGCTGCGGCATGGAGGGGGGGGAGCGGAGCACAGAGGGTGACAGCAGAACCAAGGAGGATAGCAGCTGCTAGCAGCGGCACGGAGGGGGGACACGGAGCATGGAGGGGGAGAGCAGAACGGATAGGGGGGAACTGGAGGAGGATACAGGTGGGTCAGGTATCGGGTGAAGTATCGGAGCACAAGTACTCGGGGAAATGCTTAGTATCGGTCCCGATACTAGTATCAGTATCGGGACAACCCTACTCTCAACCATTACATCCTTTATCTTCTTCATACTATATCACCTTTGTTAGTTGTTTCAAATATTAACATTGTTGTAGAGACCGGTCAACTTTCATTTGTCCTTACTCCATAAGCAGAGGCTTTTTAATATATTTTACAGCCAGTTCAACATCTAATTCACATAAAACTCAGAACTATGCCAGAATCAAAAATATGTTTATCAATGTAAGCTCTCTCCGATTATATAATAAATGATGTGATACATGTAAGCCAACAATGAACTTCAATAGTGTTAACAAATACTGCAGTTCTGTTGTGATAAATGTACTACATTAATGAAATCTTATTCTGTAAAAAGATTTAAAAAAAAAACTCACGTTTAAGTCTTTCAATAGCAAAGGTTTCAAACTCTGAAAGGGAAATATTTTCAGTCGGTGGAACCTGGTAAAACTGTAGGCTGAATGGGTAATGTTCACTCTTCCTTTCTCCAGTTAATCTGGGATTTATCTTCAGAGTCCGAGTCCTAGAGAACTGCATTGCCAAATGAGAGAGAAGCTGGAATACACAACCTGCCATTAGAAAGAAAGGCAAATTCAGTTAAATGGTTCAACCAGCATTTACTGCAGTTTTCTTAAACACTTAAAACCCCAGGACCCTGCATTCACTATATCTGGTCTCCCACAGAACATGGATGGCAATAATATAATAAAACTGCTAAATATCTTTTCTCAACAGTAGTCTTATGTAGGGGTCGACCGATATATCGGCCAATATTACGCTTTTTTTTTTTAAACCGGCATCGGCCAATTATTGCTTGAAAACAGGCCGATTGTAAGGGATCGGAAGCAGGGGCGTGCTGGGTGTAAATCCTCCCCCCCTGGCCGCCCACCGTCTATTCTAAACGGCTATAACGGCCGCTGTTTGCTCATTTTTTATTTATTTTTTCCCCAAGTCTGCAGCTGCCAATTGCCTGTTACTGGCCGCACTGCATTCTGGGGTTTGTATTGTGGAGGCAGAGGCGGGGCGCGCAGCACGTCAGGGGACAAATGGAGCTCTCCTTGGCCAGGAGAGGGGACGGAACAGAGCCAAGCGCTCTGCTTGTGGGCACTGACATTATTAATGACATTTTTGAGCTGTGGGCACTGAGCAGCTATGCGGTGGGCACCGAGGAGCTCCGTACTGGTGGGCATTAGTGAGATGCACTGTTTGGCACTGGTGAGGTGGCACTGGTTGACACTGAAGAGCCCCATACTGGTGGGCACTAGTGAGCTGGCACTGGTGGGCATTAGTGAGATGGCACTGGGGAGCTCTGTACTGGTGGGCATTAGTGAGATGCACTGGTGGGCACTAATGGACACTGATAGGCTGCACTGGTGGGCACTGAAAGACACCAATAGGCTGCACACCACCTCTCCACCCTAAACAATAACCTCCTCCCCACCCTAGATTTGCTGAGATGAAGGGGGGGGGGGAATCTGCCACCCCGATTTCTAAATATCGGCAACGGAATCGGCCAGAGAAAAAAGGATTTTTAATATACAGCTTACCTGTAAAATCCTTTTCTTGAAGTACATCACGGGACACAGAGCGCATAGCCATTACACTTGGGTTATATGGGTACCTTCAGGTGTGGACACTGGTGTAATCAATTTCACAGGAAGTTTCCTCCCTATATAACCCCCTCCCACTGGGAGTGCTTCAGTTTTGTAGCAAGCAATTCTCCCGAGGTTATACAATGTTCCCCAAAAGAGGGGTGGGAGCTCTGTGTCCCGTGATGTACTTCAAGAAAAGGATTTTACAGGTAAGCTGTATATTAAAAATCCTTTTTTCTTTATCGTACATCACGGGACACAGAGCGCATAGCCATTACACTTGGGATGTCCTAAAGCAATGCTCTATGAAGGGAGGGAGACCGTAAGGCCAAGAATAGCCAAATAAAAACATTGTCAGGAGAAAACATAGCTCCACCAACAGAAAAACCAGGGGGCGTGAACCGGGCCAGAGGATTCTATACTGCTGCCCGTAGGACCGCCTGCCCAAAAGCTGCGTCCGTACTCTTTGCAACGTCCAACTTATAAAATTTAGTAAACGTATGTACGGAAGACCAGGTTGCCGCCTTGCAAACCTGTGCCATAGAAATCTGATGGTGTGCCGCCCAGGAGGCACTCATGGCCCTCGTAGAATGGGCTTTAACTGATAAGGGAGGTGGAATGCGTTTCAGACCATAGGCCTGAAAAATCAGCTGCTTAATCCACCTAGCCAAGGAAGACTTGGCAGCCGGCTGACCCTTCTTGGGGCCATCCGGAAGAACAAAAAGCACATCTGTTTTCCGAATCTTTTCTGTAGCCTTGAGATAGACCCTCATGGCTCGAACCACGTCCAAAGTATGAAGCCGTCTTTCCTCTCTGGACTGGGGAGTAGGAAAGAAGGAAGGTAGGACTAGGTCCTGATTCAAGTGAAAACTGGATATGACCTTAGGAAGAAAAGAAGGTTGAGGCCGCAGAACGACTCTGTCCTTATGCAGAATAAGGTATGGCTCCCTGCATGATAAGGCTGCCAGCTCGGAAACCCTTTTGGCTGAAGCCATAGCCACCAAGAAAACCAACTTTCGGGTTAGTAGCACAAGAGGGATCTCTGTCAGAGGTTCAAACGGCTGCCCTTGTAAAGCTGACAAGACCAGATTTAAATTCCAGGGGCAGAGGGGAGCTCTAATAGGGGGATTTACATGCAAGACCCCCTGCAAGAAGGTTTTCATAAGCGAATGGGTGGCCAAGGGTCTTTGAAACCATATTGATAAAGCCGACACCTGCCCCTTTAGAGTACTAAGAGCCAGCCCTTTGTCAACGCCAACCTGGAGGAATCGCAAGATCCTGTCAATAAAGAACTTTCGAGGATGCCATTTTTGAGACTCGCCCCACTCCACATAGGTTCTCCAGACTCTGTAATAAATATTTCTGGAGACCGGTTTCCTAGCCTGAATCAACGTAGCTATGACCTGATCTGAGAGGCCTCTGCCCTTAAGGATTAGGGATTCAGCCGCCAAGCCGTCAAACTTAGCTGCTGAGAAGCAGGATGGCAGATCGGGCCTTGAGACAGTAGATCTGGGCGCAGGGGGAGCGGCCACGGCGCCCCGACTGACATCTTCACGATGAGTGCGTACCAAGCCCTCCTGGGCCAGGCTGGGGCCACCAGGATCACAGGCCTGCGCTCCACCCGGATCCTCCGTAGAAGGCGGGGAATCATCTGCAGTGGAGGGAACGCATACAGAAGAGAAAACCGGTGCCAAGGGCAAACCAAGGCATCGGTCCCGTAGGCCGAGGGATCCCTGGCTCGGGATATGAATCTGTCCAACTTTTTGTTGGATCTCGTTGCCATAATGTCCACGTCTGGGACTCCGAACCTTTGGCAAATCTCTTGGAATACCTGGGGGTGAAGCGACCATTCCCCCGGGAGCAACTGTTGACGACTCAAAAAATCTGCTTGAGAATTGTCTATCCCTGGAATGAACACCGCCGAGATGCAGGGTACATGGGCTTCGGCCCATGAGAAAATCAGGTTTACTTCTCTTTGGGCTGCTGGGCTCTTCGTGCCCCCTTGGTGGTTTATGTATGCCACCGCAGTGGCATTGTCGGACTGTATCCTTACTGGCAGACCCTGAAGGGGAAGAGTCCAGGCGATCAGGGCCAGTCGAGCAGCTCTGATCTCCAAGATATTGATGGGAAGCAGTTTCTCTGCCCCCGACCACAGCCCTTGCCGGGTCTGTTCCTCTAGAACTGCCCCCCAACCTGACAGGCTGGCATCCGTGGATACTATCTTCCACGTGATGGGGCAAAAGGATTTCCCTTTTGACAAATTTTGAGAGACCAGCCACCAAGACAGGCTGCGCCGGACCCTCTGGGAGAGCACTAACGGACGCTCTAACGCCTGAATGGACTTGTTCCAAGCAGAGAGAATGGCTGCCTGAAGACATCTGGTATGGATCTGGGCGTAGGGCACAGCCTCGAAGGCGGCCACCATCTTCCCCAGCAGTCGCATACATAGGCGAATAGTCGGCCTCTTTTTGCCTAAGATCATTTGAACTGTTTGAGCTATTGATCTGATCTTTGCTTGAGGCAAAATTATTCTCTGGCAGTCTGTATCTAGCCGAAGGCCTAGATATTCCAACTGCCTTGTGGGTTTCAATACCGATTTTTCTAGATTTACAATCCATCCGAATTCCTCTAGATGCTGAACTGTGCGACCTACTGCCTGATTGAGGTTGGAGGCTGAGCTGTCGATAACTAGCAGATCGTCCAAGTATGCCAAGACTAAAATGCCTTCTGTCCTTAGGACGGCTAGCACCGGGGCTAACACCTTTGTGAATACCCGCGGAGCTGTTGCCAACCCGAAAGGGAGGGCTACGAACTGGTAATGGCGGTGATGTATCATAAACCGAAGAAACCTGTGATGTGCCGGATAGATCGGCACGTGCAGATATGCATCCTTTATGTCTATAGATGCTAGAAAGTCGCCTTGATGTAGGCTGGCTGCCACCGAACGTATGGACTCCATACGAAAGGTCTGAATGTTTAGAAAGCGATTTAGGCGTTTGAGGTCCAAGATAGGCCTGACGTCGCCATTGGGCTTTGGTATTATGAAAAGGTTGGAGTAGAATCCCAGACCCCATTCCTGGGTTGGTACTTCTACGATTACTCCTTGGAGTAAGAGGCGATCTAATGCTTTTGCAAGAGAGGCCCTCTTTAATGGGTCGCTTGGAAGACTTGACCCCTGAAAATGAGGAGGGGGGACTTCCCGAAACTCTAGCTTGTAGCCCGTGGTGACCACGGATCTTACCCAAGAGTCGGGAATTCTGGCCTTCCACACTTCGGAGAAGAACCGAAGCCTTCCCCCCACCCAAGAGAGTGGGGGCGCCCCTTCATGAATCTGACTTGAGGACTGGTTTAACCAGCTTGCGAGACCATGGCCTCTTGCCTGTCGTGGCTTGTCCTTGTGGGCGGCTATTAAATGCCGAACGCCCGGGAGGCCGTCGATACTGACGGGAAGTTGAAGGGGCCGAGCCTGCGAAGGCCTGTCGCTTAAATGCGGGCCCACGTGATCTTTTCTTGATGGGCAAGAAAGAACTTTTACCACCTGATATGGTCTGGATATATTTATCTAGGTCTTCACCGAATAGTCTCCCACCATGAAAGGGAAATCCTGCTAAAAGCTTTTTGCAGGGAGCCTCTGCTGACCAGTTTTTTAGCCACAAAAGGCGACGCATATGAACCAACAGCAGAGATAAACGGGACGCCTGTTGAACTGAGTCCTTAATAGCATCTACTGCAAAGCAGAGAGCTCTTGGGAGGTCAGCCAATTCACGAGCTTGCTGAGCCGGTATGTCCTTTAATATCTGTTTAGTCTGATCCTTTAAAGCCTGACAAACGCCAATGGCTGCCACTGCTGGCTGAACCACGGCACCTACTGTGGTAAAAGAAGCCTTCAGTAGGGTCTCCAATTTTTTGTCGACTGGATCTTTAAACACCTGGACATTTTCTACGGACAGGTCAGGGATTTATTTACGCAGGAAATGGCTGCGTCCACGGTAGGGAGTGTCCATTTCTTTGCAAATTCTTCTTCCATAGGATAGAGAATGGTAAACCTTTTAGGAGGGATAAAAATCCTATCAGGTCGAGCCCAATCCTGAAAAATCACGCTCTCCAGAAGGGGGTGAACCGGGAAGGATGCACCACTCAATGGTGCCTTCAAGGAACCTAAAGAGGATACCGCGGGGGCTACTTGTTCTGACACTGGAAGTTTAAAAGCAGTGCGAACCAAATCCGTCAGAGACTGGATCCACAGACTCTCTGCTTGAAAAGCCGAAAAAATTTCATCTATAGTGGAATCTTCAATGTCTGATCCGTCAGGACTCAGGTCCGCTTGATCCCCCTGTGGGTCCAATTCCTCCGAAGAGAGGACCTCTGCATCTGAACACACCGTTTTAGGTGACGGGGATCTAGCCCGTTTGCCACCCGGCAAAGAGCGGGCAATTAAAGCAGTTAACCTTTTCTCTAGCCCACCCAAGGTGGATTCTAGCATTTCTTCCGTAACATAAACGGGAACGGGTTGATTGGGGGCCGCCTCTGCCCCTAGCACCCTCAATGGCTCCTGCACCATGCTGTTCGGTGGTCTATCTGGTGAGGGTGGGACCACTGGAGCCTGGCCCAAATCCTCTGACCCCGTTGGAGACCCCTTTACTTTTTTGGCACCTTTTGCAGCCTTAGCTGGTCCAGATCCCTTGGGAGCCATTGCACAACCTTGAGACACCCCTACAGCCAACACCCAACTGTTGTAGCTAGAAGTGAAACATTAATAAGGACAGGCTATGTAAAATCTTTTCAAAAATTTTCATACGCCTGAAAAGGCGGCAATACAGAGGAAAGCCCTGTGAGTATTGCCACACCAATGCCCGTTAGCTGGAGTCCAAGGTTGCCCGACTCAGACACTGCCAGATCTAAGGCTGAGTCCCTTTTGCAAAAAAAATTTTTTTTTTTTTTTTTTCCGGTCAGTGTGGACTTTTAAGTCCAGACCTGAAGATCCAAAAACCAACCACTGGGTGTCACTGTTTAGCCAGAACTGGCTCAGCTGTGCGCTTTGTGTCCTCACTCTCCACTGCTCTCAGGAGGGAATGACCAGCCAGGAAATGCTTTTCTGCTTTATCTGACACTGCCGCTGCTGGCCCGCCCCCCCCCACGCCCGCTGACGTTGTAAAAGGCGACGCACGCGCGCGCGCGCCCCCGCCCCCCCCACACTGAAACCAACATGGAGGAAGCAGAGAGCAGAGGAGAAGCCCGGACCAGCGCTAGAAACACAGACACCTGGTAAGCACTATCTTTGTAGTGCACACATAGAGGAAGCTGTCTCCCTAGGCTTCCCAGGAAACAGGAGTTTTGTCAGCACTTCCTCTCTATACACGTGGGGCTGCAGTATCTTGCTAACAGGCAAATCTGGGGGGAGTAGCAAAAATACATATCTTTTTAAAAGCATACATATATCTACATGTTATCTGGATAAACATTAGTACATCCCATCCTGCCTCAACAGACATAGTGGAGATAGTGGCTGATGCACAAGCATACCATTAGCCAACCCAGAACCCCCAGGGGGATACCTACTGTCGAACCAAGTCCCGCAGGTTCCCTCTTACCTGCTCCACGCCGCAGGGTATTGCAAAATGCAAGAGGCCCAGCCTTCCCCCATCTCCGTGGGTATCGTCTTGGACCTTCAGGGACCGGGGTCCTGTGCTAAGGAACCCACACCCCTGGACCTATATAGCATCCTGGCATCAGTAGCGTTTAGTTCTTGAAAGAGACTAAGGCACTGGAGCCCAGAATCCAGCCCTCCAAGGAGAGGCATTATAGGCAAAACCCCACTCCAGCAGGGCCCGGGTACCGTCACCTTGGCTTTGAAGCACTTCGGACGGATCCGGCTAGCTATCCTGGGTCCCGAGACCTCCGAGGGACAGCTAGACGTGACCAACACCTAAGACACTGGCGAAAAAACTGAAGCACTCCCAGTGGGAGGGGGTTATATAGGGAGGAAACTTCCTGTGAAATTGATTACACCAGTGTCCACACCTGAAGGTACCCATATAACCCAAGTGTAATGGCTATGCGCTCTGTGTCCCATGATGTACGATAAAGAAAAACCCATATCGGTCGACCTCTAGTCTTATGACTTTTATCAGTGTCTGGTTAAACCTTGTAGGAGGAGTTTTCTCTTTCTACTCTGACTGTCCTATGAGGCTGCAAAAACCCCAGACCCTCTGTCCAGACAGTGCCGATAGGCCCTGTACTGATCACATGAATCCTACCAAGAAAAAATAAATAAAACGCTCTCTAGTAATACGCACCAAACTGTGCATGTGCCCCCAAGGCTCTATACTAAATAGCGAATAGATTGAAGACTGTTGAAGAGGGGGAGGATCAGAGAAGACAGGATCAAAACAGACTTTTTACACAATGCGGAGGAATAACCCCCTTAGGTTCCACAGTGAGTATAACAAGCATGCTGTACTGCATATAGAGCCTGATTTTACTGTTTACTGTTTAAATAAACATGAACATTAACATCTCTTTAACTACCTCCTGCTTGCCGTATAGACAAATGATGGTGGTGGGCAGGATCCTCTCGTTCTGGGACAACGTCGCCCCACTCTCACCGCGCCCGTGGGGGCAAGCAGCTCACCGATCGAGAGCGCACTATGTCCACGGGAAATAGCTTAACCCCGATCTCAGTAAAGAGCCAATGACGCGGCTCCTTACCCATGTGATCAACAGGGTCTAATCACAGCTGCTCACATATAAACAAGGAAGTGCCGATAATCGGCTCTTCCCACCTCACACTGAGGAAAGAAGAGCTATTCAGCTGCATCTCCTCACAGGGGAGACTACGGAAAACAAGGGTGCTGATCATCAGTGCCCTGATCATTGATGCAGCCCCAACAGTGATGCCAGTCAGTGCCACCTTTTAGTGCCCATCAGTGCAGGGGAAAAGTCACTTATTTACAACATTTTCTGAAAAAAACGAAGGGAAAAAAAATATTTCAACAATCGCCGCCGGGCACACGGGATCGCTCGTTACAGAGCGGGGACCGGGAGCTATGTGTGTAAACACATAGCTCCCGGTCCTGTTAGCGGGGGAAACGCTGATTTTCTGTTCATACAATGTATTAACAGAAGATCAGTGATTTCCCCTAGTGAGTCCACCTCCCCCCCCCCCCCCTATACAGTTAGAACACACTTGACCCCTTCCTCGCCCCCTAGTGTTAACCCCTTAACTGCCAATGGCATTTTTATAGTAATCCAATGCATTTTTATAGCACTGATCGCTAAAAAAATGCCAATGGTCCCAAAAATGTGTCAAAAGTGTCTGCCATAAGGTCGCAGTACTGAAAAAAAAATGCTGATCGCCGCCATTACTAGTAGAAAAAAAAAAAAAAAGCCATAAAACCACCCCCTATTATGTAAACTAAAAATATGTAGAATACGTATCGGCCTAAACTGAGGGAAAAAAATAGTTTTTTTATATATGTATTTTTGGGGGATATTTTTTACAGAAACAAGTAAAAAATATTGCATTTTTTTCAAAATAGTCGCTCTATTTTTGTTTATAGCGCAAAAAATAAAAACCGCAGAGATGATCAAATACCACAAAAAGAAAGCTCTATTTGTGAGGGGAAAAAAAAGGACGCCAATTTTGTTTGGGAATCACATCGCACGACTGCACAATTGTCAGTTAAAGCGACGCAGTGCCGAAACGCAAAAAGTGCTCTGGTCATTGGGCAGCAATATGGTCCGGGGGTTAAGTGGTTAAGATGCCAGTGCTTCCACACAGGAGCCGAGGGATGGGTCAGCTTCGAGGACATCGCGGGCACCCTGGACAGGTAAGTGTTCTTATTTTAAAAGTCTGTAGCTGCTGACTTTTTGTTTCGCTTTAAATGGGGGGGCAATTTTTTTCCATAACCATTGAAACCTCATAATCTGATTGATTGAAATATAAATTGTATTCATGAACAAAGTATCTCCACACAAAACGATCGATAACTTTCCTCCCTGGTGGCTCTTATCTCAGTCCAGTCCATCTCCAGCAGAAGAGAAGTTACGGCTATTCAACAGTTTGCAGATTTCGTTGTTTTGATTGAGGACCGCTTCACAGCTGAATCGCACAGGAAAGCGTACCACATTCCCGGACAATGCGATTCTGCAGGCCATCCATTTGATAGGGATGCAAATTTCACCAGACCACACAAACAGTATAACATGTGCTACTTTATAAAACGAAAAAGTTGCAACAAATCCCATGGTACTACAGAACTATGTGATTTCCTGACCTCAGACTCAATGCATTTACAATCTACATCTGGCACGTTGGCAAGATTACAAAGGCTTGGAGACCAGCACACAAAATACACTTTTCCTGCACCACATTCTGGTGTGAATCGACCACACATCAAATACATAACAATATGAAAGCATGCATGGCCACCATACACGTTACAATCTGATTGTACAATTCATTTTCTACCCAGTCAGAGAGCATGCTGTTTTATGTACTTGTGGGGAGATCGTTCAGTCACACTGTAATGCATATAGTGAGCTTTAGGCACAAAGCAACCTATCAGAAAATCTTCCTAACTGAGCGTAGTAACCAGGACAACATCACACACCTTATTCTCTTCTCCTCTGCACTCTCGCGCCGTCAGATTGAACGCGGGAAAATGGAGACGACAGCCAGACCGAAGCAATCGCAACAACAGACAAATCGATTTAGCTCCTATTTCAAGGCAAAACAAGATGAAATGGCTGATTACAGAACACATCGATAGACACGTGATGTTCACATGACTGTCAGCCTAGACTTATCCCATAGGCTGACGCCGTGCCTAACAGAGCCAATAGCAGCACCTGATAAGCTAAGCAGGCAAAATACAGCGCCATTGCCTTGGTGGGAAAGAACAGCGGCGACATACTCTCTCTTTAATTGTATTATATACTTTTAATAAACGCAAAAAAGTCTTTGCGCCAAGAATATGGCATTACGTCGGTAGGCGGCGTCTCGTATGCACAGTACAGGGGAGGTCTTAGTAGAGCATCAGTCATCCATACACACTGGTCTAGAGGGATGTGACGTCATCACTGAGCGCACTTCGGATAGAAGGACTACGTTTCCCAGATAGCAGCCTGTCTTGTCTCATGGCAGGAGCGGGAATTGTTGTCTGTCCGGAGAGGTAAGTATAACCGTTTATTGCTGATGACAGCGGGTATAGTGCAAAGTTCCTATGTGGGAGAGATACCGGGAAATGAAGACAGGGGTGGACTGACAACCCATGGGCCCCCTATGTCTCTGTCCACACACAAAACACCACCTACTTATTGCACTGCACCCACATTCATAGCTCCCAACTGTCCTTCTGTCTTGTGGGTTTAACCAATCTTGTTTTTTGTACAATTCTCATTTTTAAGGGGGCGTGACAAGGGGTGGGTCCTATGCCTGCATGCTTTTGTTGATAGGTGTCTTTCATTCCGATCTCAAAAAGTTGGGAGGTATGCACATTACATACCTTTGTCACTACCCCTTTTAACGGCAATGTCAGCAGCTGAGGGTTCCTACCTACCTACCAAGCATGACAGGGTGTATAATTCCTGCTGTGAATGCAACATGTCACTGGCCACTGCAGTTAAAGGTGGTGAGTAAAAACAGGGCTCAAGTATGAGATTTTAGCACCCCTAAAACTGAAAATATTAACAAGCCCTTACTGTCCTGAGCCCCTTGCTGTTTAGGGAACCCCTGGGGCAAAGACAGCTGAGGACAGCTGAGATGCGGGCCCCTGGGGCGAGGACAGCTGAGATGCGGGCCCCTGGGGCGGGGACAGCTGAGATGCGGGCCCCTGGGGCGGGGACAGCTGAGATGCGGGCCCCTGGGGCGGGGACAGCTGAGATGCGGGCCCCTGGGGCGGGGACAGCTGAGATGCGGGCCCCTGGGGCGGGGACTGCTGAGATGCGGGCCCCTGGGGCGGGGACTGCTGAGATGCGGGCCCCTGGGGCGGGGACTGCTGAGATGCGGGCCCCTGGGGCGGGGACTGCTGAGATGCGGGCCCCTGGGGCGGGGACTGCTGAGATGCGTGCCCCTGGGGCGGGGACTGCTGAGATGCGAGGACATTTTAACCAAAACTGTATTTAACCACTTAAGCCCCAGACCATTATGCAGCTAAAGTACCAGGCCCCTTTTTGCGATTCAGCACTGCGTCACCTTAACTGACAATTGCGCGGTCGTGCGATGTGGTTCCCAAACAAAATTTATGTCTTTTTTTCCCCCACAAATAGAGATTTCTTTTGGTGGTATTTGATCACCTTTGCGCTTTTTATTTTTTGAGCTGTAAGCAAAAATAGAGCGATTAATTGTGAAAAAGAAATCAGTATTTTTTTACTTTTTGCTCTAATAAATATCTCCCAAAAAATATATATATATTTTTTTTTTTTCGCGGTTTAGGCCGATACGTATTCTTCTACTTATTTTTGGTAAAAAAAATGTATATCATGCTATCTAACATTTGTCCGAGGAAAATCCGACAACAATTGTCTGATGGAGCATACAAACGGTCCGATTTTCTGACAGCCTGTCATCACACATTTCCTGTCGGAAAATCTGATTGTGTGTACGAGGCTTAACCACTTAACGACCGCCGCATGTACATATACGTCGGCAGAATGGCACGGACAGGCACGTGCCTGCCTGGTCGGGGGGATGTATGCCCATCATTAGAAGTGGGTGGATGAAGGGAGGTATTCTAATGGTGGGCATACCCACCGATCAATCTTTTTTTTTCGTTCAGCCAACAGGCTGCATGAAAAAAAAGATTACAATACATGTCCAACAAGAACCATCAATGTACTGGTATATTGCTGGACTATGAATGGTTATACCAGAATAATGCCTGCAGGTTTAGGTATCATCTTGGTATCATTCTTTTCAGCCAGCGGTTGGCTTTCATGTAAAAGCAGTCCTAGCGGCTAATTAGCCCCTAGACTGCTTTTACATTCAGTGGGAGGGAATGTTCCCCCCCCCCCCCCCAAATATATACCCGCGCCATTGGTAAAGCATTTTATCACACCGATCTTGGTGTGGTCAGATACTTTGAGGGCAGAGAAAAGATCTAGGGTCTAATAGACCCCATTAAAAAAAAAAAAGAGTACCTGTCACTAACTATTGCTATCGTAAGGGATATTTACATTCCATGAGATAACAATAAAAATGGTAAAAAATAAATAAAATGGAAGGAACAGTTTACAGATAAAATAAAAAAAGCAAAATAAATATTTAAAAAAAGCACCCCTGTCCCCCCTGCTCTTGCGCAAAGGCGAACGCAAGCATCGGTCTGGAGTCATATGTAAACAACAATTGTACCATGCATGTGAGGTATCACCGCGAAGGGCAGAATGAGGGTAGTAATTTTAGCAGTAGACCTCTGTAAATCTAATGTGGTAACCTGTAAAGGCTTTTAAAAATGTATGTAGCTTGTCGCCACTGCGTGTTTGTGCACAATTTAAAAGTATGTCTTGTTTGATATTCATGTACTTGGCCTAAAATCATCTTTTTTATTTCATCAATAATTTGGGCAATATAGTGTGTTTTTAGTGCTTTAACATAAAAAAAAGTGTTTTTCCCCAAATACTGTGTGAAAAAAAAATGCAACTCCCACCATTTTAATCTGTAAGGCCTTTGCTTTTAAAATATATATAATGTTTGGAGGTTCAACTTAAAGCGGGGGTTCACCCCAATTTTTTTTTTAACATTATATTCAGCCGAGTTGTGAGAATGGCATTAGGCAGTTTGTTTTTTATTATATTGCCGTACATACCGTATTTTCACCGCGGCTTCCGGGTATGTAATCTGCGGGACTGGGCGTTCCTAATTGATTGACAGGCTTCCGACCGGCGCATACATCGCGTCACGAGGTTGCCGAAAAAAGGCGAACGTCGGTGTGCAGGCGCCGTATAGAGCCGACTCGCAGTCCGGCTTCTTTGGGCAACTCGTGACACGCTGTATGCGCCGGTCGGAATCAATTAGGAACGCCCAGTTTCGCAGATTACATACCCTGAAGCAGCGGTGAAAATACGGTATGTACGGCAATGAAATGAGAATGACATTAGGCAGTTTTTTTATTTCATTGCCGTACATACCATATTTTCACCGCGGCCTCTGGGTATGTAATCTGCGGGACTGGGCGTTCCTAATTGATTGACAGGCTTCCGACCGGCGCATACAGCGCGTTAGAGTTGCCGAAAGAAGCCGGACTGCGAGTCAGCTCTATACGGCCCCTGCGCACCGACGTTCGGCTTCTTTCGGCAACTCGTGACGCGCTGTATGCGCCGTTCAGAATCCTGTCAATCAGGAACGCCCAGTCCCGCAGATTAATACCCGGAAGCTGCGGTGAAAATACAGTAAGTACGGCAATGAAATGAAATAAAATAAAAAAACTCCCTAATGTCATTCTCAGAACTCGGCTGAATGTAAGGTTTTTTTGGGTGAACCCCCACTTTAACTTTATATATATTTTTTTTTGCTTGGGTTTTTCTATTTTCTAACCTCTTTTAGCCCCTCTAGGTTTTTGCTTGCGGGAGAATCATCAGTGGTAAAATGCCATATTTTACCTGGATTTCTTTTTGCGCTATGATAGGTTGTGTACATTTGTGAAAATTATCCAACAATGCCAATGATTTTTATTTGTGTCTTTCTATCCCTAGGGTATTACTTTGACAGCTTCACACGTCCTTTATGATGGATGCTAATGAAAATGACGTGGTAGAAAAAGAAAAGATTATACAGAAAGACCATATCAGTGAAGAGGAGGTGGAATTTGTAGGTGTAAGTATATCATTTGGATGTGTGCCGACTGATGGCCACATGTGGCTTTTCTACTTTGTTGTATTTTAAGTGCTTATTTAAAGCATAAGTTAACCTTTTGGGAAAAAAATAACTGCACATATTTTTGTAAGGAAAAAAATTGTGCATTTCATTATATTTCAGAGGTGCAATGTCAGTCTCCTGCAAACATGCCTTGCAGCTTTCACCTCCAAAAGGGGTTGACTGTTTACAAGCTGCTGGGCTTGTAAATGATCTACAAAAAATGCTCATCAGTGACCTTGCAGTTCATTGAGGACTAACCACAAGCCATTAGCCGCAATATTATTTTAACAGTGATTCTTATTTTAATATGCAGGAAGGACCTTCAAGACCTGTCCTGGAATGTATTGATCTGGTTAGTGATGATGAGTCGCAGCCTTTGTATCAGCATGTAAGTTTGTTTTAATAAAGTCTATATCACTATGCTTACTGGGCTACTTGTTGAAGCAAATTGATACGGGGGCAGATACTGCTCCAGAGAAAACTCTTCTCTGAGCACTTTTTCCCTTGTTAACAGTAGTGCTTTTCTTACTTCAAAATCCAGATGCAAACATAGTGCAGTGTACAATTGTAAAGTGCATCGCTGTGTAAAAATATTATCTTTTCTTTATTGTGCATCATGGGACACAGAGCAGCCATAGTAATTGCTATGTGAGTTATACGCCACCTATAGGTGTATGTACACTGGCAACCCAAGACAGGAATTCCCCCTCTATATAACCCCTCCCACACAGGAAATACCTTCCTTTTTTTTCGCCAGTGTTAGTCACGGTTGAATTGCTATGCTAAAGAAGAAGCCTTGTTGCGGAAATCCTCAAAGGAACACTAAAGGTTCGTTTTTTTATTAGATCAATTGATTGCTGTAAGCTAGAGCATTTAAATATCACTTACCTCGTTTTTTCCTTTTGACCTCCAAAATGCCATTTCCTGCCTCTCCTCTTCTTGCTTTCCACCAGCACCTGCATGATGGAAAGCAGACTGTGCTCACTCCCTCCCTATGACTACAGCCCTGCGTGAAGGTGCTCTCTTATCCCTCACAGGCATGAAGGCTAAGCCTACTGGGAACTGTAGTTCCCATTAGGCCGTGATGTAGCAAGAACGAATGCGCACTGCAAACCAGGAAGTCAGTGAAAATAATGATTCAGGAGTGACAGAGGTGAATAAAACAGCTTGATTTCAACAGGTATCAAACTAGTTATAATGCAAAACATAACTTTTTACTTTATCAGCTACTGTCAGACTTTAGTTTAAGAGGAAAATATTTTTGTCTTTACAACCCCTTTAAGCAGAATCAAGGGGCTATGCAGTCGGATCCATCCTAGATGCCAAAAAGCAATGGCCAAAATGGATGGTACCCGAGCCTCGTAGAAGAAAAACAGTGAGGTCACTTGCCTGTAATGCTCCTCTGAGGGCTGAACCCTAGGATCTGGCACCTTGGTCGCATACCTAAATCAAAGCTTGTCCTGGCAGGGTGCTGTATGCATCCAAGGGTGTGGACCCCAGTATGCAAGGTTCCTAAAAAAAACATTACCGGTAATTCTAATGTTTTTTTTTTCTGTATGTATGACATAAAGACAATGAAGACAATAAAGAAATTATTAGAAAAAAAGCAGTATTTTTTGCTAGAAAATTACATGGAACCCCCAAAAAAATAATAAAATATATATTTTAGCAGAAATCTAGAAAATAAAATGGCGTTATTGCAATATTTTATGTCACACTGTTTTTGTGCAGTGGTCTTTCAAACACAATACTATGGTAAAAAAGACACTTTTTAATTAAAATAAATGGTAAAGTTAGCCATTTTTTTTTTTTTTTTTTTGTGTGTGTAATGTGAAAGATAATGTTGCGCTGTGAAAATTGTGATCTTCATTCTAAGCCAAAAAATTGTGATTCTCATTTTAGCCAGAATCGTGCAGCAAACATAAAAACAGTAAATTGTATTTTATGTTTGTTTTTATTTTTTGGAATAAAAGACACTATTATTACATTTTAAATGTATTTTTTTTTCTTACTTTTGGGGGATTTTTGTTTTTACTTTTTTAGAGGGATCATGTTGACCATCCGATGAAAAGCGTGACTGCAACCCTTGATCGTCTAGCACGCCGTGTTGAGTTGCAAAAACAGAAGATAGCAGAAAAAAACAAAGCATTTCAGGTGAGAAACAGAAGCAAGCCAGAAAAGCTAATATGCAATGTCTAAGTTGAAACAGGTAAGATGCATATTAAGTTCATCGTATTTCCAGGATGGAAAGTGATCCTCTAGATACAGTTAAATTGCTATAAAAGCCCACATGATCATTCACACTAGGCATTTAGTCCTGGTAGATGGGGCTGTTGTCCTCTTTCAAGCCTCTGCCCGCAGCCTGTTAAACTCTCAGAGGCTGACATCTGCCGTAGCTAGGTGTATCTGGACGGTGAACCTAGTACTATTTATGTTTGAGGCAGGGACAAATGCTCAGAATGCAAGCAATTATAATTTTAGACATTCATTCCTGGGCACATAGGGGGAGATTTACAAAAAACTGCAGGACTCAGAATCTGGTGCAGCTGTGCATGGGAGTCAATCAGCTTCTAACTTCTGCTTGTTCAATAAAACTAAGCTCTGACAATAAAACCTGGAGGCTGATTGGTTTCTATGCAGGGCTGCACCAGATTTTTCATGCTCTACTTTTTCACCTATGCGTTTTTGCATGCCATGTTTGCACAGGCTGCTGTGCCTGCATCTCTGCAAAAAAAGGTGCATGTGCCTCTTTAAAAATGCGGCTGCAGGAAAATTGCTTGGTCTTTTTGACCATGCGATTTTTTTTTTTTTTTTTTTTATTTATTTTTTTTTATATATTTTCTTTTTTTCTGTGGTTCAGGCACACACTGATTTTTAAATGCGTGGGGGTGTTATTCAGAATGCATGGCAGCCCTGTGCATTTCCGCAGAGCAGTGGGTTTTCCCTGCCGGTATGGGAATCCCTACAGCCACACGCAGAAGTGCGAACCTAGCCTTCATAAATATGTCTTGCACTGCTCTAATAAGTACGTCGAGGTGCACCGTCCAGCCACAGCAGCTGTTGGCCTCTCATTGTTTGACAGGCTGCCAGCAGTAGGACTGAACCGTGCTCCTGTGCCTTTCTTCATAAGACACACAGATCACTGCTTAGCCCTGCCAATCCCCTGCCTCCTTATTGGCCACAGTAAGTACGGTCGCACACACTTGAATGGGAAAATATTTATGGGGAGGCAATTGACAAATATATAAAGATGTCATAGGAGGAAAGGTTTTACTTCCACAGTGGAAGATCCCAAAACCCCCCTACTCAGGAGCCTCTATTTCTTCAAAACACAAAGCACCTAATTATGCAACACAGGCTTAACCACTAAAGACCCGGACCAAAATGCAGGACCTTGCCCCTTTTTGCGATTCGGCACTGCGTCGTTTTAACTGACAATTGCGCGGTCGTGCGACGTGGCTCCCAAACAAAATTGGCGTCCTTTTTTCCCCACAAATAGAGCTTTCTTTTTGGTGGTATTTGATCACCTCTGCGGTTTTTATTTTTTGCGCTATAAACAAAAATAGAGCGACATTATGGCGTACACTTCGGACAATTTTGACACATTTTTGGGGCAATTGTCATTTTCACAGCAAAAAGTGCATTTAAATTTCATTGTTTATTGTAAAAAATGACAGTTGCAGTTTGGGAGTTAATCACAAGGGGGCGCTGTAGGGGTTATGTGTTCCCTGTGTGTGTTTACAGCTGTAGGGGGGTGTGACGTCATCGATCGCATCCCCCCTATAAAAGGGATGACGTGATCGATGCTGCCGCCACAGTGAAGCACGGGGAAGCCGCGTTTACACACGGCTCTCCCCGTTCTTCAGCTCCGGGGACCGATCGCCGCACTCCAGCGTGTCACGGGAGCACGTCGCGGGCGCGCGCCCCTGACCCACGGCTGGGTACTAGTACCGACGTAAATATACGTGGATGTGCCCAGCCGTGCCATTCTGCCGATTGTATATGTGCAGGAGGCGGTCCTTAAGCGGTTAAACCCCTAAGTCTTGTTTTTGGCATAAGACTTTGGGCCTGCAATTCATCAAGTCTTCCAAAAGGCAGGAGCACCCTCGCTCTTAAGAGCAGAGGGACATCTGTTACAGCTTGCTTATCGCTGGGTCACAGAAATCCCAAACTGTGACCCAGAGGTTGAAGCTCTACCTCCTCAACACTTTTCTCACTGACCGTCAGATTTTCAGAGTGCTCTGAACCATTTCTTGTTGAATGGAGTAGATGTGCCCTTACTCCAGTGTTTCTCAATTCCCGTCCTCACGCCCCCCCAACAGGTAATGTTTTCAGGATTTCCCTCAGATGAAAAGGCTGTGGGAATTACTAAGGCAGTGAAACTGATCAAATCACATGTGCAAAATAATGGAAATCCTGAAAACCTGACCTGTTGGGGGGGCGTGAGGACCGGAATTGAGAAACACTGCCTTACTCCCACAAGACAGGTTAGTCGTGCTGTCTTTTGGACTATCCTCTGATCCTAGAGTACTCGCAAAGGTCCTAGCACCTCTCCTTGTCCTTAGAACTTGGGCATTCTGGTCACTGGTTATCTGGATGAACTTCTCATCAAGGACCATCTCCCTTCCAAAGTCTGCAAACTTTCACAGGACAATTCAGCTGCTCCAGGTTTTTGTTTGGGTAATCCATTTCCAAAAACCCGCTGTCCAGCTTTTTTAGTCTGGAATACTTGGAGTTGGTCCTGGACAATTGTGAAAATTTTTTATTTATTTTTTGTCTTTCTTTTGCCCTGAGATTTTTTTTTTAAAGCCCACGCAAGAATTGAGGTCAGGAGACATCTTGCAATGAGATTATTCCTAAGAGTTCTAGGCTTTTTGGTAGCCTCCTTTTGGGCTGTACCATTTACCCAATTTCATTTGAGACCTTTCTAACACATCGGGTCTACCTTGAACAAACATGTTTTCTCTTTTGATCTTCCATGCTCCTATCTAGCCAAGCAAGCAATTCCCTAACTTGGTGGATGATAAGTTTCCATTTCACTGAA
Source organism: Rana kukunoris (assembly GCA_029574335.1). Taxonomy (NCBI): domain Eukaryota; kingdom Metazoa; phylum Chordata; class Amphibia; order Anura; family Ranidae; genus Rana; species Rana kukunoris. Next base: position 251,102,431 of record CM056052.1, on the reverse strand, counting down.
ATGTGATAATGGCAGATGAGTCTTTCAGGTTGGGTAGGACGTGTTCTAGCACCTCATGGGGAAAATGTTTCTTAGTGTAAGAAAAACTGTCCGTCGGCATCCTGGAGCTCAAAGCAATTAGGGTAAGACGGGAACAAAACGGGAGGCGACACCTAAGTGCAATATGTTAGTCACAATTTATTGGGTTAAAAAAGAAATGCACTTACAAACATGTATAAAAAAACAGGCTCATCTGTGTGCTGTAATCGCAGTGCAGTCTGGTCTCCGGTGCATCCAGGCTCACGGGTAGGCAGAAGAGTGTAGTAATTCATTCTGTAGTAATCGTGAAGCCAGCCAGAACCAGCATGGAACACAGCCGATGACGTCACAGGAAGCGGAAGCAGAGAGAGAACCTTCCGGGCAGTATGAGGAAAACCACTGAGAATCCCTAGATTTTCTCAAGGACAACCGATCAGGGCACAGTGAAGAGATTGCCATGGCCTTACATCAGCCATCAAGGGGGCACCTGGAATTGTGCATCCACTGTTTGGCATTCTCTGTGGTCCACATATAACAGACAACTGAAAAGCAGGGTCACCTTAGCTGTCATTTGTTAGATATGTGTCACAGTGGATGTAAACTGCAATTACTCCTACTTTTGTGTAATATATATATATATATATATATATATATATATATGAGGGACTGAACCGGAATCCGGTTCGGGTTTTACAGCCTCTGGGGCTGGCTAGGGTTCCGGTCCGGATGTTTGGGTCCACAGGCAGCTGTCCTTTAAATGACTAGGAAGAGAGCACAGGAGTGCTCTGGTTTTAAGACTCAGGAAGGGACCTGAGTGAGGGGAGTGCTGAGTGCTGGACTAAAAAGGTTTGCTTTACTGCATGTTTTGTGGGTAACGGGACCAGCCCTGCACTGTATAGAGAGGAGACTATTTGTTTAGTTAGCGCCGGACGGCAAGGATTTAATTTATTGTTTTATTTATAACCTGCAAACCATTTATAAATTAAAACCTGGCATCCGCCAGACTTAGTCCGCAAGCAGGCACTTTCTTTCTATCATTCAGAAAAGGTGATCCCCACAAGCTAATCTCCCACAAAATATATATATATATATATATATATATATATATATATATATATATATATATATATATATATATATATATATATATATATATATATATATATATATATAATTTGTGTGTATGAAAACAGTTCAAAAGTTGCTGCACATATTGATAGATATATTTAATGTGTCTTTTGTGTGTGTTTTCTTTCATAATTATGCAGGACAAGTTAAACTCCCAGCGTGCACATGGGTTGCAAGAGTTGGCGCTTAACAAAGATCGGCCTGGTGCAAGTGCTGCAAGAAGTTGTGTCAACCAGTGGCTGAGAATGCCGGGTGAGTAATTATTACATTTAGTTAAGGTATCTAATTAAATATAAAATCGATCCTAGGTTTCTGACAATAGTTTTCATTAACAGAAGTCTGATGATTTTTGTTTTATAACAATCCCATTCTTACATCAGTGTCATCAGTCTCCCATACATCAGTCCTCCACTTCACATCACTGTTTTCCTTTTGAGTAGTGTTTTCGGGTCCATTTCACGTCACCTCCACCCCTTCACTGTAGTGTACTTAATCCCCCTTTAACAAGCCCCCTTAATTCATTCATAGTAGTCCAAGACTGCGTTCACGTCAACCCCCCCCCATATCACACCCTACCCCTCCAGTAGTAAGTATCCTCTGCCTCCTTTACTCTTCTAGCTTGGAGAGGGAGGCAGGATCGTGATAAGTAGTGCGGGAAGCACAGCTGTAGATGGAGGGCAGGGGCAACACAAATTTGCTTTCCATGTTAACCAGCAGGTGATTGGTTGCTGGGACGCGAGGCAGTCCTAGCAACCAAATTGCATGCTGGATAGTATGAAAAGCTTACCATTGGCAGCTTCTGCTCCCACCCCTATCCAATAGGGGTGCAACGGATCGGCACCCCGTTCTGGTCGGCACACCACGCGATCCGCGGGGCCTCGGCCGTAGGAAAGTCGCCGGCTTCGGCCTAGCTCCGGCCATCTTGCTCCACCCCAGTGGAGACTGTGTGTTGGCCAGTGACCTGACCCGGATGTGACACTCCGCCGCTGCACTCCAGTGAGCTCCTGTCTCCTCATCTCCCCAGCATCGGAGGTTCACCATGATCCCGCTGCAGCGTTGGATGGTAGCGACTGCGTGAACTACATCTGGACGCCCGTTCTCCCTTTAGCACCAGAGCCGCACCGTTCCCTCTTCATGTGGAGACAGTAGCTCTGCACCTGCCAGTAGGAGATAGACTGTCTGTCCTGGGGTGCATGGCTGTCTGCACTGAGCAGAGATGGGGGGGATAAACCTGCGAAAGACAGTCATGCTGATTGCACTAATGTATCTCGTTTTAATCTGCAAACCAATGATATTTTAGGGTGAATATGTTGCACCAACTTATAGGGTATAATCTGAAACATTGTCCCATACATCATATCCAAACCCCCCTTTATCTAAATTGCAGGATGAACCTACAGGTAAGCCTAGATTTAGACTTACCTGTAGGTGGTCGGAATATCTCCTAAACTTCCACGGTTTAGGAAATATTTACAATGACAGGCGATGATGTCTATGGCTCAGGCGCACTTTAGAAATGGCGGTCACGCCGTGACTGGCGGCTCCCAACTCATTATGCCTTTGTCTTGCAGGTGTTTGTGTGTGTGTGTTTCTTTTTTTGTATTATTATTATTTTTTTAAGTGGGTTTACACCCACTTTAAAGTGGTTACAACCACCCTTACATATAACCGGTGAAGTGATTGGCCTCAGGTGATACAGAGATGATACAAATGTTGTATCTGTCTATCTTCAGTCTTCTCTTTCCTACATCTGTTTAAGTCCCCTTTCACACTTATACAACTTGTCTCACGATTTTGGACTGCAAATCGTATGACAAGTCATTCTCCATTCTTTTCAATGAACACCATTCATACTGGCACGACTTTAAGTAGTGCCGACTTCAAAGTAGTCCTTGTACTACTTTGGTCCGATTTTTGATGCCGCTTACACAGGCATTCATTGAAATCGCGGCCGTGGTAAAATTGCGCGACTTTGAAGTCCTACAAGTGTGAAAGGGGGCTAAAGTGATGAATTATAAAGCTTGTCTGAGAGTTCAGAAAACAGGGATAGAAAGCTGAAGTTATACTTTGATGCCGTGTACACACGATTTTTTTTCGGGTTGTAAAATTTTTTTTTTTTTAAATGTCATTTAAAACGATCGTGTGTAGGCTTCAGAGCATTTTTCGGGTTCTGAAAGGCGACAAAAAAAAATTCGAACATGCTCCCATTTTTTCACGATGTTTTAAACAATGACGTTTTTACGGTTGTAAAAAATTATCGTCTGTGGGCTTTAACGACGTGAAAAACCCGCGCATGCTCATAAGCAAGTTATGAGATGGGAGTGCCCGTTATAGTAAAACTACTGTTCATAATGGAGTAAGCACATTCATCACGCTGTAACAGACAGAAAAGCGCGAATCGTCTTTTACTAACACAAAATCGGCTAAATCAGCCCAAAGGGTGGCGTCATCCGCATGGAACTTCCCCTTAATAGTGCCATCGTACGTGTTGTACGTCACCGCTCTTTGCTAGAGCGTTTTTTTTTTCATGATCGCGTGTGGGCAAGGTTGTTTTAATGATAAAGTTGGAAAAAAAATCGTTTTTTTCTAGAGGCTGAAAAATTTTGTTTTACAACCCGAAAAAATGATCGTGTGTAAGGCTGTTAATCTGCTGGAGATCTCTCCCGTTACCTATTTTTTCTTTATTGTACATCACGGGACACAGAGCGGCAATCCATTACTATGTGGGTTATAGAGTCTACCTTTAGGTGTGGACACTGGTGTAATTAACTACACAGGAAGTTCCCTCCCTATATAACCCCTTCCCATACTGGGAGCTCCTCAGTTTTTGCATCAGTGTCTAAGGTGTTGGTCACGAATGAACATGTGCTCTTAGGAGCTCCACTGGAGGGATCCATGTTGGATGTAAAAAACCTCTATAAATCCGGATCCATCCAAGGTGCTTCATAGCCAAAGTGGACGGTACCCGGGCCTCGGTACGAAGAACGAGGTTTAGCCTATAATGCCTCTCTGCGGAGGGCTGGCTCCTGGGTTCCAGAACTTTGTGCCTTCTGAGGACCAAATGTTTTTTTCTGCTGCCAGGATGCTATATAGGTCCAGGGGAGTTGGTGTTCCTGCCAAGGACCCTGGTCCCTGAAGGTCTAGGACAATACCCACGGTGAAGGGGGAAGATTGAGCCTCTTGCTTAGCAATACCCTGCAGCGTGGAGAAGGTAAGAGGAGGGCCTACGGGACCTGGTTCGACAGTAGGTCCTCCGTTGGGGACTATGGGTCTCGCCTATATTATGCTTCTATGCATGGGAAATGTAAACCACTATGTCTTCTGAGACAGGATGGCTCAGGGCACCCATATACCTCCCCTAGCCCGCATGCAGCCTGGCCCACCAGGTCTGTTCAGACAGGATTGCTGCAGTACCTATATATCTCCCCTTGAAGGGGCCGGTACATAGAAAAAAATCCTATATAAAAGATTGTCTTCCATGAGTAGCTGCAAGTCTTATCTGTTTTTCCACTACTATGGGCAGTAGAAGACATGCCTGATGTTTTCGCTTACCATGCTTTCCAAAAACGGAAGCGTAAGTGTTAGCCGATCTATTGTGTGTCCCACTTCCTCCGCTTCAGGCTCTACCATGTTGCACGTGCTCACCGGCTCAGTGCAGTCGCAGAGAAGGCTCTTCATAAGGGCCCGGACGTCAGAGCTCTGTAAAGCTAGGGGGACACAAATGTAAGCACCTTGTGTGAGTTGGATACAGATTCATCTAAGACGCCTACTCGCATCTAGCTGTGCAGATTAGCAGGCATTGTTGTCAGACTAAGTTCAGCTGTTGATGAACCTGGGTTAAGTGCCTCTGCTTTTAGCTTAGGACTTGGTCTCCCCATTGAATAAGGTCAGGGGTAGGAATATAAAAAGGGGATCGCCACCTGAACCTGGTGGCCCCTTATTCTCCTCTGTAGAGACTTAAACAGTTCATAGATTGAGCCATCAGACCTGTCAGGCAATGCAGCCTCCCCCCAACACTGCAGCCACTCTGCATGTGTTTGTTTTTTGCATCGCATTTGTTGTTCTACAAGAGGTTAACTGCTAGGTTCGCAGCATCCTCACAAGAAACAACAATTTTTTAAAAAGGGGTGTGCCCCTTTTCCTGCTTTAATCCTGAAACAAAGGGATTAGAAGGCCTGGGATAAAGCTTCACTGTCAGAGGACAGGAGACAGGAGCTGCAGCCTAACAAGGAGAAGCTGTCAAAAGCCCTACAGGTTCTGATATTTTCAGAGATTCATGCTGCATATATCTTCCCTCTGCCTAGTCGGCCAAAGCCTCTAACTTCTCCTTGGAGTGTAAAGAGAGGTTTACCTATAGGTGGCTAGTAAGACCTCCATATGGTCCTCGGCTTCAGGCTAACCAAATGCATCGGAGGGATGCACAGTTGCGGGTACACATTGCTAACCTCTCTTAATTGAGGAAACGCACATCTGCAGAGGAAAAATTCCTCTTTACCAGTCCACATGTTGCATAAGATACATGAGTTTGGAATGCATGTGGGATAAAAACAAGTAACAGAGCAGATTCTATTGTGGATCGCTTAAGCATACATGTTACTGTCTGTATGGTGCTGCATGTTTGTATGTATAAAAATACTGTATCACACGTGGTTACCTGATCACCCAAATCCTGGATTACCCGAGGATATTTGGTCACACAGAAGGGCTTGTTTCCACAAAAGTGCCTAAGGTCGCATAAAAGATGCTTGTATGCATAAAAATGCTAAATCACACATGATTACCTGATCACCCAAGTCCTTGTTTCCCCAAGGATGTTTGGTTGCACAGAAATGCCTAAAATCGCATAAAGTTGCTTGGATGCAAAAAAAGAGGCTAGATCACACATGGTTACCTGATTATCAGCGTCCTGGATTACCCAAGGATGTTTGGTCACACAGATAGGCTTGTTTCCACAAAAGTGCCTAAAGTCGCATAAAGATGCTTGTATGCATAAAAATGTTGCATCACACAGGGATTACCTGATCACCCAAGTCCTTGATTCCCCAAGGATATTTTGTCACGCAAAGAGGCTTGTTTCCACAGAAATGCCTAGAATCGCATAAAGAGGCCTGAAGGCATAAAAAATGCTGAATCGCACATGATTACCCCATCACCCAAGTCCTGGATTACTCGAGGCCTAAAAGATCGCTTAAAGATGTTTAATGCAAAAAGAAGCTGGATCACACATGGTTGTTGAATCAACAGAGTCCTGGATTACCCAGGGATACTTGATCACATAGAGAGGCTTGTTTCACAGAAATGCCTAAAGTCGCATTAAGATGCTTGGGTGCATAAGGATACTGGATCGCACAGGGGTGCTTGGTCACACAAGAGTCCTTGGTCACACGAGGGTTCTTGTCCGCACAGTAGTGCTTAAAATGCATGATGTTGATCGCATGGAAGATGCTGAATCGCATAAGGATGCATGGTTACTTTAAAGTTGCACATGGTGGCTTAATTAAGCAATACAGGATGCCTTGTGTTTGCATAGAGATACGTGTCTGCATGGGTTCATGTTGCACATTGTTGCATAACACGTTTATAGCGCGTGCTTTCTTGCAAGATGCTCGTTCCAGAGCACACATGCTATATGCATGTTTGGTGTGAGACATATTTATATGATTTCATGTTTCCATGTACACACGCTTCCATTAAGGCATATGGCTTTAACTCTTGCCACATACACATATGGGGAGCCAGTTGCATATGTGTTTACTTGGGACTGCAGAGGTTGTCTCCGTTTCGCAGGGGAACAGCACTATCTCCAGTTGGTGGTCTTGCCCTTTTGGGTTAGCCTCCGTGCCTGGGTTGTCAGGGTGCTAGGGCCCGCCTCTAGCAGGTCTGTAGGCCCAGGGTATAGCAGTAATGGCATCCCGAAGCAAACTCCTGCTGATGGATCAGTCAGTAGCATGGCTGGACCTAAGGGTGTCCAGCATGGTCAAGTATCTGGATCTCCTGGGTTAGGATTCCAGTCTAAAGATACATTCTTCATTGACAAGAAGCTGGGTATGTTTTGCACAAGGAGAGTCTTTTTGGCCTCAGACAAGACCATCGCTATGAGAAAGCTGGTCTATGTGGTTACGGCAAGGAACAGTTCCTTACTTTTGGCCTTCTGCTTAAGGCACTAGGGAAGATGCTGGCTTCATTCAAGACAGTTCCCTATACTAACTTTTATTCAGGACTGTTATAAACAGTATTGTGTCGGCCTAGAAAGAGTGGATCTTGACCTAGCATTATCCAAAGAACCCAGTCCCAGAGATATGCTGGAATTCCTCTTGGTGGTTCTTAACTAAAAGGTTTGCCAGGTCAGGAAGAGACCATGGCCCAGGGGAAGTAGTCAAGCTCCAAGAGAGCCGTATCTGTCAGCTAGAGCTACCGAGGGAGCATCTGGCTTAGGGGCCTGAACGTTCAGGTGGCTGGTTGGTTCGGTCAGAGTACAATCAGACTATGCCATACTAAGTGATTTACTTAATTTACCAAGGAGGAGCTTGTGCCTTGCCTTTTGACATTCGTCATTTCATGAAATACAGAATTGGCAGGCGATTTGCTGGAGCCATCAACAAGTGTCTCCGGGAGAATGACTTCTACACCCCAACTGTTTTCCTGACCAAGGTCCACAGAAATAGTACCCTGTACATAAGATGTATTGGCGTCCAGACTCAACAAGAAATTGAACAGCTTGGGGTCAAGGACAAGGGATCCACCCGCATGCGGGGCAGATGTGTTAGTAATCTGGTGGGACCAGTGGTCACTGGTTGTGTCTCTCCCCCCAGTGCCGCGGCGTTTGTAGCTTCTATGCAACATTAGACGAGGACGGAAGCTGGCCTGATTACTCCGGCATAGCCCTGACGACCTTTTCTGTGCAGGAACGGTAGGGGTGGTAGTAGAGGACCCACGGTCCCTTACATCTTGTCCAGGCCTACTTCGCAATGGGGTATTGCATCCTGTCTTGCAACAGGTGAATTAATGGTCTGGCTATTTTTACCCCTCATTCTTCAGGCTCGGGGCTTTCCGAATCGGCGGCACTTCCTTGATTCATACAGGAAAGCTGGCCTCCAGGACCAGATATCCTGGTGTGAAACCAGATGGTGGCATCCTTGGAAGTTTGTCAAAGATAGAATTCCTGCATTTGGAAAGGAGACGGAGCTAACCTTAAGTTACATCAAGGATCCGATCTCGGCCTTGCTTCCAAATGTCACTTGCTTCACACTCTTTGTTCCAAGCCATTATACAAGGGGTGACGTGCATAAGTCCACCAGTTTAGTCGCCCTTGTGCTCGGAGGATTGGCTCTAGATTTGTCGGCTTATAGGGTCAGCTCCGTGTGCCGATGCACCATATTTCCCTTCAGCCTTTAACAGGGGAATTGGTGTTCTTGGTTGTGGTAGCCTCTAAGAGAGTTTCAGTATTGGCAACTTCTTGGTATAAAACCATACTTAATTATTCTTACAAGTAGGGTGATGTTAATCCTCGCCCAGCCTTATTTACTAGAAGGATCTAGTGTTCATTTGAATCTAGATATTCTTACCTTCCCCTTTTTTCTAAACCTTGTTTTGGGAAGGAAAGGTTATTGATTTTCTCTCAGTAGAGATGAGAGCAGTTAAATATCTATCTGAAGGTTCAGATATAGAAAGCTGAAGTTTTTATTGTGCTGCCAGAAGACCCTAGATGTGGGCAGGCAGTGTTCAGTTCCGCTATTAAAATGGTTACACTCTCTCTCCTTGGAGTAGAAGGGTCAAGGCCTGTCTGAAGCGGCTGCTCGGATACGGAAAGCTGATGTTGCGCTACCAGGAGGCCCCAGGAAAGGGCAGACAGCGTCTAAAATCAACTGTTTTTAAGGTTGATTCATCAGCGCATTATTCAGGCTTGTGGTTCAGAGAGTGGGACTCCCCCTGTTTCTTGGGGGGGGGGGGTGCTCCGTACCAGGATAGTAAGCGCTTTATACGCGATGCTTTACCAAGCCTTTATGACGCAGATTTTCAGGGCCGCAACTTGGCGTCTGTGCTTAGGTTCACTGATTCTTGTCAGATGTACATAGGAGGGCAAAAGGATGCAGCCTTTTTGCGCAGCATGCGGCAGGCAGCATTATAGATCCTCGCGTCTGATGGCGGCCTGCGTTGTTTGTGTCTCCCTCCCCTCAGTAAGCATTGCTTTCGGACATCCCACATAGTAATGGATTGCCGCTCTGTGTCCCGTGATGTACGATAAAGAAAATAGGATTTTTTTTATGACAACTTACCTGTAAAATCCTTTTCTTGGAGTACATCACGGGACACAGAGCTCCCGCCCCTCTTGTTTGGGGATATTGGGACACTTATTGCTTTGCTACAAAAACTGAGGAGCTCCCAGTATGGGACCTGCCAGAAGTGATTCATTCTGATAGAAAAGAAACAAAGCAGCAGACAGGAATGACACTTGGTGCTCTTAATTGAGACAAATACACACTATAGAGTGATATTCTTTGTTCATATTTCATGTCTAAAGTTTACACCCACTTTAAAGCTGCACTTCTGTGGGGGGCATGGCAGGATGTGAATCGCAGCAGACGTGTCAGTAAAGAGCTCCCGAGCATCCTAATCAAAATCCTTCTCCATCGGACTGCCTACACGTCTAGGGAGGCCACCAAATGGCTCATCCTATCCACATTGCTGCCGAGCACCCCCAGGGGCTATTCCTTGATCGGTGGCCCCTTAGTTGAGCATTGCGTTTTGCGGCCTAATCCGCGGTCCTACTGCTGCTGAGGATCCGTGCGTGGAGTGTCTGGATCGTGGACCGCAGCCCTCGGTGTTCCTGTGATCCGCCACCTTCTTGCTTACTAGGCCGGATTCCCCTATACGGGCAGCGCTGTGGAGTGCGGGAGGTGAGTCCACGCTGCTCTCCTGGCTCCCTCCTGCCTCCCTGTGGACCCGGCTGGATTGAGGAAGTGCAGCAGTGCAGGCGGAGAAGGCCTGTGATCCTGAAACCATATCCTCTCTCTGGCCTCCACAACACCCCCTGTCCAGTGCCCTGAGTGAGTGTCTGCAGACATCCTAAGAGTGTGTGTGTGTGTGTGGTGACTCCCTTGGACCCTTGTTTATAAACTCAGTACTTCCCATTACAGAGGCATTTCCTGCAAGGAGACAGTCCAAGGGGGGGGGGGGATGTGGGGTGAACAGCCCCAGCTCCGTGAAGTTGCTTCTCTCCCCTCCAAACTAATGGGCCCCAAAAACAAGGATGTAAACAAGACCGCGCAGAGCTGCCCACCTATCCAAGTTAGCAAACTCTTGTCGGGAGGCTGCAGGCCCTACTATCTAAGCTTACTATGGAGCCTGGGACATCCCTGAATGCAGTTCCTCCTGGCCCCCCCTCCACTCAGGATGGCATGGCTGTGATCCTGGCTGCCATTGAAGACGGCAAAACATCCATGCTCATGAGAATAGATTGTTTTACGGAAGAATACAATCTCATAAACGATCTAGATAAAACCAGGGGTTGACTGACCAAATCAGAATCCTGAATAGCTGCCATTGAGGCCCTCACGGCAACTCGCACCAATACAATAGCTGACTTATGCACAATACAAATGCTTGTCACTAATTTGGATGACGCAGAAAACATGGCGAGACGCAACATTGTCCGTGTCCTAGGCCTTCTGGAGTGTAAGAAGGGCTATCGGCCTGCTGAATTTGAGGAGGGGTTCTTTTAAGAACTTGCTTGGCTTTGCCGATGTTTCCCCAACTTATGTTGTGGAGCGTGCCCATCCGGTTTCCACGGGCGCATCTATGGAGCAAATCCCCAACCCTTCCTTGTTAGTTTTTTCTTTACAGAGATCGCAACAGGATTCTCTCCGAGGCCCGTAGACGCCCCACACTTTCGTATGGCAGTTCCCAGACTTTTCAGCTGCAATGTAAGCGGAAAAACTTCAACGAAGTCCGCAGGAGCCTACGTGAAAAGAACATTAAAGGGGTTGTAAAGGACTGCACTAAGGTAAAGGAAGCTATTCAGAGGAAAAAAATTGTACCTTTTACAATATTGATCATAAGCTCAATAATAGAATGCAATGCCAAGCTGCGGTTTCCAAAGCGAGCAAAGTGATTTCTTGTATTAAGAGAGATATGGACTCCAGAGTAAGACCTCATCTGGAATATACAGTTCAGTTTTGGGCACCAGTTCTCAAGAATGGTATTGGGGAACTGGAGAAAGTGCAGAGAAGGGCGACCAAACTGATAAGAGGCATGGAGGAGCTCAGCTATGAGGAAAGATTGGAGGAACTGAATTTATTCACTCTTGAGAAGAGGAGATCAAGGGGAGATATGATCAACATGTACAAAATATATAAGGGGTCCATATAGTGAACTTGGCGTTGAGTTATTTACTTTACGGTCAACACTGAGGACAAGGGGGCACTCTTTACATCTAGAGAGAAAGAGATTTCACCTCCAATAAGAGCTGTGGAATAGACTCCCTGCAGAGGTGATTCTCACCAGCTCAGTAAAGTGCTTTAAGAAAGGCTTGGATACTAAATGTACACAATATAACTGGGTACTAATACTTATAGGTAAAGTTGATCCGGTGAATATCCAATTGCCTCATGGGGGATCAGGAAAACATTTTTTTCCCTGCTGTAGAAAATTGGATCATGCTTTGCTGGGTTTTTTTTTGCCTTTCTCTGGATCAACTGTGGGTATAGAATTGGGTATATGTGATTGTATGATTATTATTTTTTCTTATGGTTGAACTTGATGGACTTTTTCAACCTGACTAACTATGTTTACGTTTGCAATGCGATCTGTGGGCGAATGAGAGATGATCTCTCATAGATCATCTCTCATTGCCGGCTCACACAGAGACAATGTCCTGTCCCTGGAGGGGAGGAGCCCGATCTGTGTTCCTTCCTACATAGGGACACAGATCGGTCACCCCCCCCTCCCCCCACAGTTAGAACACACCTAGCATACACATTTAACCCCTTCCTCACCCCCTAGTGTTAACCCCTTCAATGCCAGTCACATTTATACTGTAATTAGTGCATATTTTTCTTTATCGTACATCACGGGACACAGAGAAGCATAGTAATTACTATGTGGGTTATGGAGTACCTTCAGGTGATGGACACTGGCACGCCCTTAAGGCAGGAAGTTCCCTCCCCTATATAACCCCTCCCATACCGGGAGTACCTCAGTTTTTTCGCTAGTGTCTAAGGTGTTGGTCACGAGTGAACATGTGCTCCAAGGAGCTCCACTGGAGGGATCCATACTGGATGTAAAAAGCCTCCATAAATCCGGATCCGTCCAAAGCGCTTCATAGCCAAAGTGGGCGGTACCCGGGCCCCGGTTGAGAAGAACGGGGTTTTGCCTGTAATGCTCCTCATTTGAGGGCTGGATCCTGATTATTCAGTACTTTGGTCAATTTCCTAATACCAAAAGTTTACTGACGGGGTGCGATATGGGTCCAGGGGTGTGGTGTTCCTGTCCATGGACCCCGGTCCCTGAAGGTCTGCAGACTTTGCTCTCCGTGATGGGCGAAGATTGGGCTCTGTGTGTGCAGAGTCCTGCAGCGTTGGATCAGGTAAGTGAAGGTGCTTTAGGACTTGGTCCTGAAAGTATCCTTCTTTTTTTTTGAGCCATTATGCTTGCCTAAGCTATCTGTCTGTGCCTCTCTAAAAATGTTGTTGTCCTGAGTGCTGTGGGAGGAGGGGTGTCTATGCTCAGTCAATTAGCCCCTCCTGTGCAGGTTTAGCAGAGTAAAGTTGTCCAAAAAGTTTGGCCACAGTTTTCTTACCTGGTCCTCACATGGTAGCTGTGGTGGCTCCAACCTCGTGCACAGGCGCGCCTGCGTCTCGTGCGACATAGTATGTGTCATAAGCGCACGCGCAATCACACAAATTTATTGGCTGCATCGGTGCGCACGCGTGTGCGCGGCGTGCATGGGGCTGTAGAGGCGCGTGCGGCAACATGTGCGCGCGTGCGGCTACGTGTGCGCGCAGCCTCGTGATGCACGCTCAGGCAGCGGCGCGTGCGTGCGCATGCGCGCAAGGGGTTCATCTCAGCTGTTCTCTATGAGACTTGAGATTGCAGGACAGAGCAGGTCAGGTGACTTGCACCTAGTCCATAAATGCTCAAGTCCACTTCACCCATTCTGGCTGACGGTGGACACAGAGAATACTTATGCACAAACTTTCAGTATTAGTGCTGGTTGTTGGACAGTGACACTTGCTTAAGGCGCATAGTGGGCTCTGCACCTTGCCGACCATCAAATAGCAGCGTCAGTGCTGGTCTATAGGTCCGCAAGTAGTTGCACCTGTTGTGAGTAACTCAGCTTTATTATGGCTAAAGGCTCAGGGACTAGAAGTACAAAGAGATCTAAGGGATCGCCATCAGGCTGAGAGGATCTCGGGCATGCTCCTGCGGCTAGTTCCTCTCCTAAAAAGTTGGAGGAGGCCCAGGGTGAACCATCAGGGCTGTCAGGTGCCTCATCTGCCCTTGTCCCGCCTGCTCCAGTTTTTGTGACACAGGAGGCTTTGGCCTCAGCCATGGGTGGTCTGGAGCAGAGATTAGCGACTTTGATTGCATCCTCTCTCTCAAGAGAAAAACGCACAAGGTCTCCCTCTGCAGAGTTCCTCAGCACGGAACAACTATCCTCAGAAGAGGTTGATTTACCCTCTGGGGATCAGGCAGAGGGTCATTCAGAGGTCTCGGACTCTGAGGATTCCACCCTGGGGGAACCATTTTCGGCGTCTCAGTCCGAGAAATTATGGGTCCAGTCCCTCACGGAGATGGTCCGTTCGGCCTTCAAGTTGCCCCTTTTAGAGCCAGCATCAAGTTCAGTCTCTTCTTTAGGCTCTTTAAAAGCTTCTCAAGCTAACTTTTCCTTCCCGGTTCATCCCCTACTGGAAGGACTTATCTACAAGGATTGGGAACATCCAGATAGATTTTTTCTTCCTCCTAAGAAATTTTCGGTTTTATACCCGATGGGGGAACAATTCACTAAAAAGTGGGGTATCCCCACAGTGGACGCAGCCGTGTCCTGCGTAAACAAAACCTTGACCTGTCCAGTGGACAACGTTCAGGTATTTAAAGACCCGACAGACAAGAGATTAGAGACGCTGTTAAAGACTTCGTTTTCTACAGCTAGAGGGGTAGTCCAGCCTGCTATTGCAGCTATTGGTGTTTGCCAAGCCTTAAAAGACCAATTGAAAGGGGTCTTGAAGGATATCCCAGCTCAACAGGCTCAGGAATTGGCTGACTTTCCTAAGGCATTATGCTTTGCCATAGATGCCATCAAGGACTCTATACAACAGTCCTCCCGTCTCACTCTCTCTTTGGTTCATATGCGCAGATTACTCTGGTTAAAGAACTGGTCGGCTGAAACCCAGTGTAAAAAGTTACTGGCAGGGTTTCCCTTTCATGGAGAGCGTTTATTTGGGGAAGATCTGGATGCATACATTCAGAAAATTTCCAGTGGCAAGAGCACACTGCTACCAGTGAAGAAAAGGTTTAAGGGTCCTCCCTCCTTTAAAAAATCCTCCTCTCCGATCCCTAGTGCTTCCGCTACTAGGCAGTTCCGACGGCCTCCCGGTCGGTTTAATGTGGGTGGGAAGCCGCAGGGCCAGCCTCAGGCTTCCAAAAAGCTTTGGGGCCGTAAACCCACCAAGCCGGCCTCTAAGTCAGCATTATGAAGGTTCACCCCCACTCAGCAGGGTGGGGGGAAGACTTCAGCTGTTTGCGGAGGCTTGGCAAGGGAGGATCCAAGACAATTGGGTTCTCACTACGGTTTTCGAGGGCTACAAGCTGGAGTTGAGCGAGTTTCCTCCACCTCGCTTCTTGGCCTCAAGCGTCCCGAAAGATCCGGGAAAAAGAAGGTCCCTGGCATTGGCCTTGGATCATCTATTATCCCAAGGGGTAATCAAGGAACTGCCACCGGAAGAACAAGGTTTGGGGTTTTATTCAAATCTTTTTACCGTCCCAAAACCAAACGGAGATGTAAGGCCCATTCTGGACCTCAAGGCCTTAAACAAATTCCTAAAGGTCCAGTCTTTCCGGATGGAATCAATCCGGTCGGTGGTTGCCTCCCTACAAGGAGGAGAGCTTTTGGCGTCCATCGATATAAAGGACGCATACTTACACATTCCCGTCTTCCTCAAACATCAGAAGCTGTTGCGCTTCGCGGTAAATCAGCGCCACTTTCAATACGTGGCCTTGCCTTTTGGTCTGGCCACCGCACCTCGTGTATTCACGAAAGTACTGGCCCCACTCTTAGCCGATCTAAGGTCTCAAGGCATCTCTATAATAGCCTACCTAGACGATCTGTTGTTGGTAGACCGTTCAATTGCCGGTCTAAACTCAGCAGTGCACAGAACCATGGAATTCCTAGAATCCATGGGTTGGGTTCTCAACCTAAACAAGTCGGCCTTAGTGCCGGTGCAAAGGCTCGAGTATTTGGGTCTACTCATAGACACAGATCAAAGAAAGATTTTTCTTCCCCAGAGAAAGATCGATGCTCTAAGGGAACTAGTTCAGCTAGTCAAGTCAAGGCGTCTGTCCTCTATTCGCCTTTGTATGCGGCTACTGGGGAAAATGGTAGCCTCTTTCGAGGCCATCCCATTCGCTCAGTTCCACTCAAGGGGACTTCAACACGCCATCCTGTCTGCCTGGAACAAAAAGGTTCAGGCCTTAGAACTCCCTTTGTCCCTCTCCCGGTCAGTTCGGCAGAGCCTTTGTTGGTGGCTGGTTCCCCAGAACTTACTAAGGGGGAAGTCCTTTGTTCCCATCTCTTGGCAGGTTGTGACCACAGATGCCAGTCTTCTGGGCTGGGGTGCAGTCCTGGAGGGCCTGTCTCTTCAGGGAAGGTGGTCAATCACCGAAAGGTCATTGCCTATCAATCTGCTAGAGATTCGGGCAGTCCATCTAGCCCTATCAGCTTGGACGGACAAGTTGAGGGGTCTCCCAGTCAGAATTCAGTCCGACAATGCCACGGCTGTGGCCTACATAAATCACCAGGGGGGCACAAGGAGTTGTGCAGCCCAAAGAGAGGTGAATCGAATTCTGACCTGGGCGGAGAAATATGTCCCCTGCATATCTGCGGTTTTTATTCCGGGGATAGACAACTGGCAGGCAGACTACCTAAGCCGCCAACAGTTGCTCCCAGGGGAGTGGACTCTTCACCCCGACATCTTCCAGGCCATTTGTCAGAGGTGGGGAACACCAGATGTGGACCTCTTTGCTTCAAGGTTCAATGCGAGGGTGAACAACTTTCTGTCCCGGACAAGGGATCCACTCGCTTGCGGCACGGATGCGCTGGTGTTTCCATGGGACCAATTCTCCCTGATGTATGCGTTTCCTCCACTGCAATTAGTACCCCGCCTCCTTCGCAGGATAAGGTCGGAAGAGAAACCCGTGATTCTGGTCGCTCCGGCATGGCCCAGAAGGGCCTGGTACTCAGAGGTCATAAGGATGTCCGTGGGGCGTCCATGGACCCTTCCGCTTCGTCCAGACCTACTGTCTCAGGGGCCGGTATTCCACCCTTCCTTACCGTCTCTGAATTTAACGGTCTGGCTGTTGAGTCCCATATCCTGAAAAGGAGGGGTCTCTCTAAGTCAGTAGTGTCTACCTTAATGCCAGAAAGCCAGCCTCCCGGCTTATTTATTACAGAGTTTGGAAATCTTATGTGGCCTGGTGCGAAACAAGAGGGTGGCATCCCCGGAGGTATATCATTGGCAGAATTCTAGATTTTCTGCAGATGGGGGCAGACATGAAGTTGGCTCTAAGCACCATTAAGGGCCAGATCTCGGCCTTGTCAATTTTGTTTCAAAGGCCACTAGCTACACATTCTCTGGTCAAAACCTTTTTACAGGGTGTGATCCGGGTTAATCCTCCAGTCAAAACCCCCTTGTGTCCATGGGATCTGAATCTGGTTCTTTCTGCCTTGCAGAAGCAACCTTTTGAGCCTTTGGCTCACATTCCATTGGTCCTTCTAACCAGGAAGGTGGTTTTTTTGATAGCCATAACCTCTGCTAGGAGGGTATCGGAGTTGGCGGCCTTATCATGTAGGGAACCATACCTTATTTTCCATAAGGACAGGGTGGTCCTACAGGCCTCACCCGGCTTTCCTTACGAAAGTTGTTTCTAACTTTCATCTGAATCAGGATCTAGTTCTCCCTTCTTTTTTCTCAAAACCTAGTTCGGCAAGGGAGAAGTCTTTGCACACGCTAGACGTGCGTAGGGCAGTTAAGATCTACCTTAGGGCTACTGCTCAGGTCCGGAAGACGGACATTTTGTTTATCCTGCCAGAAGGTCCCAGATGTGGACAGGCAGCATCAAAATCCACTATCTCCAAATGGATTAGACAGGTCATTACTCAAGCCTATGGCTTGAGGGGAAAGGTTCCCCCGTTTAAGGTTAAAGCACATTCCACTAGAGCGGTGGGTACTTCCTGGGCAGTGCATCATCAAGCCTCCATGGCTCAGGTCTGCAAGGCCGCGACGTGGTCGTCTGTCCATACTTTCACAAAGTTTTACCAATTGGACATAAGGAAAAATGAGGAAAGCGCCTTTGGGCGCAGTGTGCTGCAGGCTGCAGTTTGATTCCTCATGTCTGATGGCTCATGTCTGTCTCCCTCCCCTCATTAGCATTGCTTTGGGACGTCCCACATAGTAATTACTATGCTTCTCTGTGTCCCGTGATGTACGATAAAGAAAATAGGATTTTTATAACAGCTTACCTGTAAAATCCTTTTCTTGGAGTACATCACGGGACACAGAGCTCCCGCCCCTCTAATTGGGGAATTTGGGACACTTATTGCTTGCTACAAAACTGAGGTACTCCCGGTATGGGAGGGGTTATATAGGGGAGGGAACTTCCTGCCTTAAGGGCGTGCCAGTGTCCATCACCTGAAGGTACTCCATAACCCACATAGTAATTACTATGCTTCTCTGTGTCCCGTGATGTACTCCAAGAAAAGGATTTTACAGGTAAGCT
Source organism: Rana kukunoris (assembly GCA_029574335.1). Classification (NCBI taxonomy): domain Eukaryota; kingdom Metazoa; phylum Chordata; class Amphibia; order Anura; family Ranidae; genus Rana; species Rana kukunoris. Next base: position 251,084,293 of record CM056052.1, on the reverse strand, counting down.
GTTATAAAAATCCTATTATAGCACTGATCGCAGTATAAATGTGAATGGCGCCAAAAATGTTTTAAAAGTGTCCGATGTGTCCGCCATAACGTCGCAGTACCAATAAAAATCGCAGATCGCCGCCATTTCTAGTAAAAAAAAAATAATAAAAAATAATAATTCTCTCCCCTATTTTGTAAGCGCTATAACTTTTGTGCAAACCAGTCGCTTATTGCGATTTTTTTTTTTTTTTTTTTTTTTTTTTTTTTTACCAAAAATATGTAGAAGAATACGTATCGCCCTAAGCTGAGAAAAAAAATGTGTTTTTTTTTTTTTTAATTGGGATATTTATTATAGCAACAAGTAAAAAATATTGTATTTTTCTTCAAAATTGTCGCTCTTTTTTGTTTATAGCGCAAAAAAAAAAAATCGCACAGGTGATCAATTACCACCAAAAGAAAGCTCTACTTGTGGGGAAAAAAAGGACGTAAATTTTGTTTGGGAGCCACGTCGCACGACCGTGCAATTGTGAGTTAAAGCGACGCAGTGTCGGAAGCTGAAATTTTACCTGGGCAGGAGGGGGGTGTAAGTGCCCAGTATGCAAGTGGTTAAATTCCTCATATCTCACAAACCACATCTTCTTCTCTTCTTACAGGAGACTCACCTCCTGGGGAATAACAATTTTTTTTTCCCTCAACAGAGCATGGGTGCAACAAGCGTTTCACGTTACTTACTCTAGTTATGCCAGGGGGGCCGCTATTCTACACAAATCTCTTGCTTATAAGGCGATACATGTATGTTCGGCTCCGGGAGGCGGATGCATCATTTTAGTTACCAATCCCCAACGTACGTCCACTGTGGACCTTGAGTCCTGGGCTCACACTTTTGACTTAACAGAGATCTTGAGACATTAATTCCATTTAGATCGTTTTTACTCTGCATCACACAAATCTGGCTACTGCATTGATTTGGCGTTTGCTGTGGGAGTGGGCAGATCCCTAGGCGTCTGGAATTTAAATGGTCTAATAACGAGAGGGTGAAGGAGCTGCTACAGGACTTGTGGTCCCCAAACTCCCCACTACTGGGAGGTGAATGAATCTACTGCATCCCCTCAGTTGTTGTGGGATGCCTTTTTAAAGCTTTTACCCGTGGTCAATTTATCTCAGTCATTGAAACTGCAAGAGTCAAGTATAACTCACGTTTATCCTTGCTGGAGCAGGTTGACTCAGAGGCAGCTTCTGAATTCTCGTCCTTCCCTATTGGGGACAACTTACTCTACACTCTCACAGGCTTGTAGGGACCTGGAACTTCATCTCACCACCTTCACCACGCTGATGCTGCGTTACAGGCTGGCATACTGTTTGAGTCTGTGGACAAAAATGGCAGGTTGCTGGCAAACCTCGTAGCTCACTCCCAGCGTATGACGGTTTTGTTTCTGAACTGCTTTCGCATGCTGGAGAATCTATAACCAACATCTTTGAGATATTATGAGTTTCAACTTAATTTATATATATATATATAAATTATCAGGGCCCTTCTCCATATCTCTCATTTTTCCTGACCCTCTGCACACTTTTTTTTCTTTGTCGACCCTGTCGGGTGAGGAGGCTACTTCACTAGACGCCAAAAAAATTCTATCCACGAAATGGAAAAAGCAATTAACTAATCTCCCTTTTAATAACTCCCGTGCCTGATGAGTTACTGGTAAATATACAAATCGAACATTTCGCTCCCAGGCTAAGCAAGGTCTTCTCAGAGACCCATGTGTCCCAATCCTTACCCCATCTATGTATCAGGAACATATACTCTTACCCAAGCCAGGGAAAGACCCCAAGTACTGTGCTTCTTTTAGGCAGATTTCCCTTTTTGAATTACAAGCGCACTTTTTTTGGAAAAAAAAAAAACACTTTTTTGAATTAAAAAATAAGACAGCAATAAATTTGGCCCAATTTTTTTATATATTGTGAAAGCTAATGTTACGCTGAGTAAAATGATACCCAACACGTCACGCTTAAAAATTGCGCCCGCTCGTGGCATAGCGTCAAACTTTTACCCTTAAAAATCTCGATATGCGACGTTTAAAAAACTCTACAGGTTGCATTTTTTTAGATACAGAGGAGGTCTAGGGCTAGAATTATTGCTCTCGCTCTAACGATCGCGGCAATACCTCACTTGTGTGGTTTGAACATTGTTTTCATATGCGGGCGCTACTCGCATATGCGTTCGCTTCTGTGCGCGAGCTCGTCGGGACGGGGCGTTTAAAAAAATGTTTTTTTTTGTTTTCTTATTTATTTTAATTTAGTTTATAATTTTTTACACTGAAATAAAAAAAAATAAAAAAATGATTACTTTTATTCCTATTACAAGGAATGTAAACATCCCTTGTAATAGAAAAAAGCATGACAGGGCCTCTTAAATATGAGATCTGGGGTCAAAAAGACCTCAGGTCTCATATTTAGGCTTAAATGCAGAAAAAAAAAGTCATTTTTCAAATGTTAGAAAAAAAAAGTTTCTTTTAAGACGCTGGGCGGGACTGACGTTTTGACGTCACTTCCGCCCAGCAGAGCTCTGGGGACGGGTGGGGCGATTTTCCCTCACTCGTATCCCAACACAGCTGCCGACAGGACCCGATCGCCTTCGCCGCCACCGACGGCTCCGGTAAGCGGCGGAGGTCGCGGGAGAGTGGTGGGAGGGGGGGCCCTCTCCCGCCACCGATAACGCCGATCTCGCGGCGAATCCCCCCGCGGAGAGCGCCGTTATCGTGTACAGCACCGCCCACTGCAAAGATGGATACCTCGGTTGTGGCAGCAGCTGCTGCCGTTACCGAGATATCCATCTTTGAAAATAGGACGTACTTTACCTATGGGGCGGTTAGCAAGTGGTTAAAGAGGCACTGGCGTTGCTCTCCTTGTACTCTCCCATGACAGGGTTGAAGGTCAACTGGGATAAATCTCTGATCCTGCCCATAGATGGGGACACTGAGGCCAGGGCAGACCCAGATTTGCTCCTAAAATGGACTGCTTCTGCCAAATATTTGGGGGTAGTGATTTTCCCCAAAATCATCAGACTATGTGATCCTAAATTTACTGCCACTAGTAAATCTAACAAAGCAGCGTTTAGTAGCGTGGTCCCACCTCCCTCTCACTAGTGGGTAGGTTTAGTCTTATCAAAATGAAGTTACTACCCTCTATATTGTATATTTTTCGCCTTTGGTGTGGATCCCTAGGTAATATGTTATGCAATTTGAGTCTGCAATGACCTTATTTCTTTGGGGAGCTCAAAGGCCTAGGTTTCGGCTGATGGTCTTGCAAAGGCCATGGACCGAGGGTGGTTTAGCATGTCCGAATGTATTTACATATTACCTTACAGCTCTGCTTACTCAGACCCACAACTGGTTGGTAGCTGATGAGACCAATGCTGCCGTGGTGCTTGAGGCTGCACATCTCTGCTCTTATGTAGCACTATGTAATGTACTATAGAGAGGTAGATTGGCCTCGCTCCCTCTCACTCAATCTATGACTGCCGTCATTAAGGTATGGCAACTTCAACACTCAGGGCCCTCTAATACTTATTCACCACATAAGCCTCTATGGCATAATCCCTCCCTAAAACAATCTTTCTTGATTCCTGACCCTATTGTGTGGGCTTCTAGGGATAAAATATTTTGGCCAAATTTTTGAAGGGGGTGTACTCCAGACATTCAACTCCCTTTGTTGAAGTGAAATACGCCCTCCTCAATTCATATCTGTTCAGATACCTTCAGCTGAGGCATGCCTTTTTAGATGCAATTTGGCAATCGGCCCATAACTTTAACCTTGTCCAGAATTGAAGCCATGTTACAGGAGGATAGTCTAGGTAAACCACTCTCATTAATATTTAAATCTCTTCAACCCTTAGTTCATGTTGGCCTCGACAAATTGTTGCGCTAGCGGGAGGAGGTCCCCAGTGTTAGATTTCAAGGCCTGGGAGGATGTTTGGGACTACCCAATGCAAAGCTTGGTATCGTCCAGAGACAGATTAATCAAATTTTAAGATTCTTCATAGAGTTTATCTCTCGCCTCAACGACTACATAAGCTTTATCCCTCAGTGTCGGTGCTGTACAGCTGACACTGCCACGTTCCTGCGTGTGTTTTGGGAGTGCCCGGGCATAAAATTATTTTGGACGGTGGTTTCCTGATGTATTTGCACAGTCACCACAATTGGTGTACCACTATCTATTGATGTTTGCATTTTAAGTCTTGTTCATCTACTGGCTACCTCTAAAGCTGAGAACTTTGATAGGCCTCTTATTGTTTTACACGCATAAGACTATACTCCTTAAATGGAAATCTACCTTGAATTATTGGAAGAATATTGCCAATAAAATGGTTCCATTGTATAAATTTACATATGAATCTAGGGGATGTCAAAAAATTCTCGAAAGCATGGGATATTTGGACAGAGTCCAGGGCTACTGTCGGATACTGGCTGGATTTCCCCTTTCAGGATCATTTGGAGTTGGAGGAGCTATATTATATCTGTCCACAATTTTCAGTTGTTCCTTCACTGATCTGTTTATAGTGAATGATAAATAAGTGTTCTTTTTCCAGGTCTCAAGCCAGGTAATGTGAGCTCTAGCCGCAGAACTTTCTCCCAGCCAAAGGAATTTGGCCCCCTAAACAGAGAACCAATCGCTTGTCCTGTAATGCATTGTAACAGAAAATTTGACAACCGGCAACTGCTGTTTGGTCATCTAAAAAGGTAGGTTTATTTTTTTAGGCCCAAAATATCTATTTGTATATGATTGTTGTTTGAATCAAAAGCACATCTAGGGCATACCATAGACGAGCTTCTGTCTCTCTTCTTTATGTCAAACGTAGTTTGACAGCTTTGTTTATCATTTTGGTCTGTGTCATTACTCAAGCCCAGTGCATCCAGTAGGTCAGTGAGCCTTATCTCTTGCAGTACTAGCTTTTAGTCTTCTTATGTAACACCTTAACAAACTCTTGAAATTTTTACACGATCGCTGTTGGCTCACATTTATATAATTATATACTGTATTCTCTCAGACTGTCATAGATAAGTGCAGATGTTTGAGAGTCTAAGTATATCGTTTATATACCTCCCACAGCAGTATTATAATAGTTCTAAACTTTCTGTGAGCTCTCTGCAAATGAATGGTCTCCTCCTGTTCTGCAAACCAGTAGAAAGCTGTCGCTTCCTTTGCACTTATATTGTATGAAGACTGCAAAAGGGGATGTTTTCCAACTTCTGATAGGTCATGGTATATCGACTGCTTAAGTCATGATGTGGTTTTGGAATAAAAATTATTTAAGGAGGCAAATTTCTTTGCCCTAAGTAGATGAATGTATCTTTTGAAACCCATTTCGTTTGCCAGTTACTGTTTTTATAGTTTATGTACCTTTTTTTAGGTTTGATCACTCCCCTTGTGATCCAACTATTTCTCTTCATGGAGTGGGTGATAGCTCATATGTTTGCCTTGTGTGTCAGGAAAGATTTTTAACCACCAAAGAATACTCTGCTCATTTGGCTACAAAGGTAAGGGGGGGGGGGGGCGGGGGGAGATTACACAGTGGTAAAGGTGCACTTTATCTCCTTTTTATGTTAATTCCACCAAGTGTTTATTTTCTCTTACAGGGAGCCTGTGACCATGCAGCATATAGCCTGTATGTTGTAAATGGGGATGCATTTTAGTATGCAAATGCGTATACTGACAATGTGCTTAAAGATTTAAGGTTTTGTTACGCTGTGTCTTTAAAACTGGTACTGCGACCTTATGGCGGACACTTTTGACACATTTTTGGGACTATTGGCATTTTTATTGCGATCAGTGCTATAAAAATGCTTTGATTACTGTAAAAATGTCACTGGCAGGGGGCGAGGAAGGGGTTAATTATGTTCCCTAGGTGTGTTCTAACTTAAGGGGGGGTTGGGACTGACTAGGGGAAATGACAGATCGCTGTTCATACATTGTATAAACATGCGATTGGTCATTTCTCCCCCTGAAAGGACAGCTGTGTTTACACACACACAGCTCCCGGTTCTCGCTCTCTAATGAGTGATCGCGGGTGCCTGGCGGTGATCGCGCCCGCCGCACCAGTGGCGAAAATGCGAAGTCACGTAATATTACGTGATTTTGCGCAGCCGAGCCGACCTGCCGCTATAAAACTGCGGCGGCTGGTCGGCAAGCAGTTAATGAAGGTACAACATTTAGCAACTCAAATGGTTGATGATTCAAACAAGCACATCAAAGTATGCAGGCATTTTAATGTTGTACCTTGTATTAAATGTAACCATATTGCTACACTTGGAGGCACCTCTTTTCTCATTCTGTAGCTCCCGCTGGATTTTGCTTCTAATCCCCTTGGGTAGGCTGCCATTTGTGAATGGATATTTTATGGTTATACAATCTATCGCATTGCCAAAATCATTTTATAAGGACTATAAACTGAAGGATTTATGAATAAATGTTGTGAAACAAATCTGAGTTTCCATGATTTCTTATGGTATATGTTTTGATATACAAGTGCTTTGTGAAAAGTAAACAGAAAAAACAAACACTATAAGCATATAATGTGTCAGTCCATTAAACAGCGCTGTGAGAAATAGTGAAATTCTCCTGAGGTGTTTAGAGAAGCTCACAGTGAATAATAATAATAGTATAAATGTGAGTGTAGATAAAAATCAATCCGTGAATATAAGACAACAGTCCATAAAAAGTGATCCAAAAATCTTCAGAGGTCTTCCACCACACCAAAAGTGAACAGTGCTTCCACCACCCGTCAGAATGGTCACTCACCAGAACTAATTGCCTCAGCACTCGCGTACCTAGGCAGATAAGCTTGTAATCACCATAAGAAATCTTCCAAAGATCATGTGGGATCCTATACAAGAAAAAACAGAAACTGCGCTAAACCAAAAAAATTATAAGTAAACTAAAAAGCAGCGGCAATCGTGTGAAAACACAAAGTAATACAATTTGGCAAAACCGCGCTCATACAAACAAAAAACAAAGTACGTTAGATGAAGACTGCTAGGCAACAGTCTCCTGTGTTTATACAAATGATATAACACGGAGCATCTCTCATTAGCATAGGGTGATGCCCAAAAGCTCTCCTGTAAGTTAAAAGATTAGCAATACATAAAAGTAAACATAAAAATAATGTGTATCCCAGAAAATGTTAATAAGGAAATAGCACAAAAGTTCATATAGTCCTTGCAATTGCTGTGTTAAAGTGTAATTGAAAACAGTCTCAGGAAATAGAACAGCAGTAAAATCCTAATGGTTCACACCACCGCAGTGACGAGATGACAACATCAAAGTGATCCCTTCATGTGGGATCCTATGTAGTGCTCCAAATTAGTTCAACGTGTAGGGGAAAAAAAGGAATTGTACAATAGTGTGATATCGTCAAGCAGTTTTAATAGCACACCAAAAAAGCAAATCCAAAGGTTAAACTCACAAACAAACTCAAAATATGAGCAATGTATCACAGCAGTCACCGTCATCCTACAGACATCTTTGCAAGGTATAGCACTTGGCCACGGCGGACCCACGATCAAACAAAAACGGTTTTACCACTTGGCAGCTTGAATTTTTGCTGAAGACTGGTTCTCCTAGTTGGTAAATGGCTCCAAACACTTCACAGCAAGCACAGCAGTCAATCAATCACTGACTATGTAGCCACGCCCCGACATGTTTCATCATTGATGATTTAATCATGGGGTTGGCCACATAGTCAATAACCCTCCCTTTTAAAGTCAGTGTGTAGTTTGAATTCCCCGCCTTCCTTGACGTTCGGCGCGTGCGCAATCCCCTATTCCTAAGTGATAGGCAAAAATAGCTTACCCATCGCTCCCCATAACAGCAGGCGGCGCGCCTACGTTCCGATGACGTCATGCGTCACGCTTAGGCTGTCCCGCCTCCCATGACTTGCGGCGCGTGTGCGCTCTAGGTTATCTGATTGGGGGACGAGCTGGATAATCAGCCAACGTTCCCGGAAACCCCCCCTATGATCATGTGACATTAAGCGTCGCACATAGAGTCTAGGGCGGAAGCGCAAGTTCCAATGCCGGATGCCCGCCTCCATTACTAAGGGCGGAAGTGTTTGAAAACATTGCGGGAGCGCTAATAGAAGGTATATAGGTGTATAACTAAAACTGATCAGGTGTCCCCGTGGCCAAAGACTACCCAAATCATAATTTAAAATTCATATATGTTTTACATAGGGAACATACATTATATCAACAATAACATACTCAAAAACAGTTCCTAAAATGACTGGATACATTGTAGAAACTATACACCAAATAAATGTATGAACATTAGTAAAGGTAAAATGGGTATATTATATAGAAGATATTACTTAATCAATGGATGAATGATTAAAGGCATTATTTGCATAATGTCTAATGCATGCATAGGCTCACTGGGTGAGTGCCCGTAAATAGAATAAAAATTAACATTAAACTTGAGGCGCAAGCAATCCCAAAAAACGGATGAGAAAAACCTAAATATAGGGATCTACAATTTGAGCCAAGCAGTATTGGGGCCGAAAAAGAACTCAACATTTTGAACACAGGGTTGAAGTGTGCGCCGAGAAAAATCATGAACAAGTTTGATATTTACATTGACACACATAAATTTATCAGATCATTAAATATGAAAAAATATTTTCTCTGCCACCCTGTTGAATCTGTTGTGAGAAGTCACAATCCCACTAACAGAATAGACAGTGGTCTGAAGAATAGGTCTTTGTTCAATCCTCAGAATTCGAACAACCATTACATTGAAGTCTTCAAAAATCTAGTGCTGAAGGACATAGAGGAACTCCCACAAAAGAAAAATGTGAACCCCCAGTACATTAGACAAGGCATTAAAGCTTTAGAGACCAATAAACAAATCATTGTACGTCCGGCTGATAAGGGGGGGGGGAGTTGTAGTACTAGATAAGTCCTTTTATCTTGATCAATTATCCACTCTATTGAATGATCGAACGACCTATAGAAGATTGACAACTGATCCAACTGACTCTTACAAAATGCAGCTTGAATCGCTTGTCAATGCAGGCTTCCAGTCGAATACTCTTAATGCTAAAGAAAAAGCTTATCTGGCACCTTCTGTATGCAGGATCCCAGTCATTTACACGCTTCCCAAGATACATAAACATGCAACTGTACCACCAGCTCGCCCAATTGTTAATGGGATTGGATCGGTAACTGCGAGACTTGGCGAATACTTAGACAAGTTTCTCCAACCCAGTGTTCGTGAAACTAAAGCTTATTTGAAAGACACCACTGACTTACTAATGTCTTTGGAGAAATTAAACATCAACACAAACTCAGAAATCTTTCTAGTAACAGCGGATGTAGCATCCCTGTATACTATAATCCAACATGATGATGCTGCACTTGCACTCAATTGGGCATTGAGCAAGAGGGATGACATCCCCCACACCCAGAAGAGATTCTTGGGTCAAGTTCTAGAGTTCTGTATGACCCATAATTATTTCTGGTTCAATGGTTTCTTTTTCTCCCAACAAGTAGGTGTGGCAATGGGCGCCAAGTTCGCTCCCAGCTTGGCGAACCTGTTTATGGCTGAGTGGGAGGATAGACGAATCTTTAGAAATCAGAAGCCACAACTAATCTTCTACCGAAGATTTATTGACTATCTTCTAATTATCTGGGAAGGAGCTGAACCAGATGTTAGACTCTTTTTGGAGGATCTCAATGATAATAATATCAAACTTGAATATGTCATTAGTAAGTGCTCAGTGAGCTTTTTAGATGTTCTGATTGAATACTCTGAAAAGAAATTAATAACAAAGGTGTTTTTCAAAGCGACCGATCAAAATAGCTACCTATCAATTCGGAGTGGGCACCACCCGGCCTGGATCAAGAATATTCCAAAAGTCCAATTCCTACGGGTACGACGGAACTGCACAGAAGTAAATGATTATGTAGAACAGTCTTTGAAACTAAAAGGGAGATTCATCCATAAGGGATATGATGAATCTAACCTGGATTTTATGATCCACCAAGTTGCAAATATACCAAGAGAACAGTGCTTGAAAAAGAGGGAGGTGAAACAAACTGACACACAACATCAACTGAGCTTTCTATCTGGGTTCCATAACCAATATAAAGAGATAGAGACCATCTTTAGGAATTACTGGCACATTCTGGCTAGAGATAGACACTTGGGGGAGATACTATCAGATGAACCAAGATTCATTTATCGCCGAGCCCCCAATTTTGGTGATCAAGTGGTACGTAAAATTCTTGACCCACCAGATCAACGCCTCAAAATTAATCTTAAAGGCTTCTTCCCTTGCAGAAAGTGCATATGTTGTCGAACCGTGAAGGTCCACAATAGGGGAAAAAATGAAGTAACAAGCTCTGATGGGAAAGTATTTGCCATTAAAGAATTCAGTACGTGTAACTCCTCTCACATTGTTTACTTGCTTTGGTGCCCATGTGGGTTACTTTATGTGGGTAGAACTAAAAGATTGCTGCGAGTGCGGATAGCTGAACACTTGGCCAACATTAAAAAAGAGTACACGGATCATAGTGTCTCCATGCACTTTAAAAAGAAACACAACAGTGATCCATCTTTGGCACAATTTTGTGGGATCGAATGTGTTTACCCCTCTTGGAGGGGATCTAATAGAGTGAGTGATTTATCCCAACGTGAGACCCAATGGATTTTTTTGCTCAAATGTTTATGGCCTAGGGGCCTTAATATAGAGGTAGACGTTAATTGCTTTATTAATAACTCTTAGAAACTTTATCCACTCTTCAGTACCTATTGGGGAGATTATTTCCTTCAGGTTTATCCTCCAATTTAGGTTTAGTTTTATTTTCATTTTGATTTTATAGTTTTACTATTTTTATTTGTACATATACAGATATAGTTTCACCTTGTCCTGTAATTATGCTTGGCAGTACGTTAATCAGTTTTTAACTGTATGCACAAGATGGGGGAAAGTATATTGATACCTTGCATCCCTTATGGGGATGGAGATGCTCTCTGGTTACTTATATACTCTTCTGAATGGTAGAGCAGGAGTTTTAATCTCAAAGTTTAATGTTAATTTTTATTCTATTTACGGGCACTCACCCAGTGAGCCTATGCATGCATTAGACATTATGCAAATAATGCCTTTAATCATTCATCCATTGATTAAGTAATATCTTCTATATAATATACCCATTTTACCTTTACTAATGTTAATACATTTATTTGGTGTATAGTTTCTACAATGTATCCAGTCATTTTAGGAACTGTTTTTGAGTATGTTATTGTTGATATAATGTATGTTCCCTATGTAAAACATATATGAATTTTAAATTATGATTTGGGTAGTCTTTGGCCACGGGGACACCTGATCAGTTTTAGTTATACACCTATATACCTTCTATTAGCGCTCCCGCAATGTTTTCAAACACTTCCGCCCTTAGTAATGGCGGCGGGCATCCGGCATTGGAACTTGCGTTTCCGCCCTAGACTCTGTGTGACGCTTCATGTCACATGATCATAGGAGGGGCTTTCCGGGAACGTTGGCTGATTATCCAGCTCGTCCCCCAATCAGATAGCTTAGAGCGCACACGCGGCGCAAGTCATGGGAGGCGGGACAGCCTAATCGTGACGCATGACGTCATCGGAACGTAGCCGCGCCGCCTGCTGTTATGGGGAGCGATGGGTAAGCTATTTTTGCCTATCACTTAGGAATAGGGGATTGCGCACGCGCCGAACGTCAAGGGAGGCGGGGAATTCAAACTACACACTGACTTTAAAAGGGAGGGTTATTGACTATGTGGCCAACCCCATGATTAAATCATCAATGATGAAACATGTCGGGGCGTGGCTACATAGTCAGTGATTGATTGACTGCTGTGCTTGCTGTGCTGTGCAGTGTTTGGAGCCATTTACCAACTAGGAGAATCAGTCTTCAGCAAAAATTCAAGCTGCCAAGTGGTGAGACCGTTTTTGTTTGATCGTGGGTCCGCCGTGGCCAAGTGCTATACCTTGCAAAGATGTCTGTAGGATGACGGTGACTGCTGTGATACATTGCTCATATTTTGAGTTTGTTTGTGAGTTTAACCTTTGGATTTGCTTTTTTGGTGTGCTATTAAAACTGCTTGACGATATCACACTATTGTACAATTCCTTTTTTTCCCCTACACGTTGAACTAATTTGGAGCACTACATAGGATCCCACATGATCTTTGGAAGATTTCTTATGGTGATTACAAGCTTATCTGCCTAGGTACGCGAGTGCTGAGGCAATTAGTTCTGGTGGGTGACCATTCTGACGGGTGGTGGAAGCACTGTTCACTTTTGGTGTGGTGGAAGACCTCTGAAGATTTTTGGATCACTTTTTATGGACTGTTGTCTTATATTCACGGATTGATTGATTTTTATCTACACTCACATTTATACTATTATTATTATTCACTGTGAGCTTCTCTAAACACCTCAGGAGAATTTCACTATGTCTCACAGCGCTGTTTAATGGACTGACACATTATATGCTTATAGTGTTTGTTTTTTCTGTTTACTTTTCACATTTATGCAATTTTGAAACGGCAGCTAGGTTCCTCACTTACTTATCTCCTTGTGCGCAGCGGTGGGTGATTAGATAGGGAGCGCATTGTTCAGATCACTCATTTTCTTTTCTATACAAGTGCTTTGGATTACAAGCTAAAGTGTATTCTGCTACATGTCTGAGGAAAAAATACTGTAAATTCCAACAGTCATATTGCTGCTCTCTGTGCAAAACCCTGTTTTTTTTTGGTTAACTCGAGGGCTCTGTGCTGTGATTTTCTAAGCAGATCAGCCGATCAAGGCCATAAATCGTTGACCGGGACCTGCTGATCTGACTGACTTGTGCCGTATCGAATGACGGGACAGATTCGGCAAGGAGGATGTGCATGTGCCCTATAACCAGAAATGCCAAGTAAAATCATGTACATTTGTGATCTGGCGCAACAGTGCCACCCATCCACTGTGTGTGTGTGTGTGTGTGTGTGTGTGTGTGTGTGTATATAATTTGTAGGGGAATCAGACTGTTTAATGCACAGGCTATTTCCAACAGAAGAAAAAAGGGCATCTTGCCATCAAACAAACAAAATAAACTTCTGCTCTACCAAGCCTTACTGTGTCTGTAGTCTGACGAGTCCTTTGGTTTGGTAGTAAGTGTCCTTACAATCGCACATACTTGTATCCTAAATGAGGGATAAGCAGCCATGCTTCAATATGCCTCCTCACATGGAGACACACACTCACTAAGAGCTAGGACCAGCTGCCTTAAGACCTGAAAGGAAAACATTAAAATGCGGTCCACGGACTTGGGAGTCTGTCCCATCCAGAGCTCTATCAGACTCCCAATAAAACCAGCCACAGAATGGACTTTACTAACAGAGTAAAGAACTATCCTTCTTTACCCTGAAGTCTGCTAGAATTATTTTAGATTATAAATCTTAAGAATCTATGGAGGAACATATATCCCATCAATCGCTTCCCATGTCAGGCGCGCCGCTAATATATATATATATATATATATATATATATATATATATATATATATATATTAGCGGCGCGCCTGACATGGGAAGCGATTGATGGGATATATGTTCCTCCATAGATTCTTAAGATTTATAATCTAAAATAATTCTAGCAGACTTCAGGGTAAAGAAGGATAGTTCTTTACTCTGTTAGTAAAGTCCATTCTGTGGCTGGTTTTATTGGGAGTCTGATAGAGCTCTGGATGGGACAGACTCCCAAGTCCGTGGACCGCATTTTAATATATATGTGTGTGTGTGTGTGTGTGTGTGTGTGTGTGTGTGTCTTAAATTTATTGCAAGTCCTCTTAACCCGAAGACAGGCAAATCCTAGAATACAATTCAAGTAACGTACTTCTCAATGCAGCTCTCAAACAAGAGAAATGTGCATTTCTGCCACTAGACGGCCCTGCAGGGCAATGGCTCCAGTTTAGTTTGCTTGTGGGTCCCATCTTGTACCTCCTACATTTTTTGAAATACAATAGAATAGGGCAGGCATGGCCAAAGTCCGGCCCGGGGGCCAAATGTGGCCCCCCTGTTGATTTAATATGGCCCCCTGGGGATTTGGATATATATATATTGTTTGTGGCCCCCAGGGCCACAAAAGATATATACTGTATTTATTGGTGCTGCCTTGGAGGGAACAGGGAGGGGGCAGGACGAGCCCCGTCAGATTACATGAAGAGAATCTCCTGTTTACTCAGCAGCGTCTCTATTGGAAGTCCCGTCTCCTGGGATGCCATTGGACGACTGTTCTGTCTCTCATAGGAGGCAGGACTTTGTATTAAAGAGGCCACAGAGTAAACAAGAGATTCTCCTGTTTGTAATCTGTCGGCACCTGTCCCAACCCCCTCCCTCTGCCCTCTGAGGCTGCAGATGGGCATCGTTCAGGCTGCACTGATGACAATGGTAAGGCTGCATTTATGGCACATGTAAGGCTGCATTGATTGCAATGGTAAGACTGCGTTCATGGCGCATGTGAGGCTGCATTCATAGCACACGTGAGGCTGCATTGGTTGCAGTGGTGAGGCTGCATTCATGGCAATGGTAAGCCTGTGCGTGTTATACGCCGATAAATACGGAATATCCAAATAACACGCCCAAGCTCATCCTTAGTCCTAAGCATCACTCTGGGATTCGTTGGGGCCGCAAAAAAAATATATACAGTATGTGCAAATAACACGCCCAAGCTCATCTCTTCACCACACACAGGCACAAAGGCAAGATAATTCTTGTTGGGACGTGTATTAGTGCTTAGATGAACACACTTAGACCACATTTTAATGGTTCAAAGAATGTCAGGCAAAATAGTCAGCCCTTACGCATGTTCACTTCATCAAATCTGGCCCTCTTTGAAAAAAGTTTGGACACCTCTGGAATAGGGGCTCGGCAGAGCTGGGGGATTACTTCTGAGCCAGAGATCTGCTAAACAAGGGTAATGAGTTGGGGGTTCTACTGAGGCACTTTAAAATGCATAGAAAATCAACACACACAGGGCATTTGCCATGCTTAAAAAAATAAAAAATAAAAAAAAAGTATAAAATAAAGCATGTTGAAGTAGTAGGCACTTTGGTGTGTGTTGGTCAAAGCAAGTGTAAATGAGCCCTTATTATCCATATTTACATGCATTTCTATTATTTATTTATTTTCCTCTTAGGTAAAGTTGGCTGATGGTCATGAACAATCTCTTCCTCCATTAGTTGTCCAGTGTTTTGCTTGTCCTAGATGTTTTCTACTTTTTAACCAAAGAGATGAATGTCTGAAGCACATGTCAACAACCAATCACTTTGTACGAAGCATCGCACTTGGTGGTATGTATGTTGAGTATCATGTTTATCTTAAACAGTTAGTGTCTTTTTGTTTTATTTGCCACTTTTTCAGTATGTGGTTTACAGTTTTGTTGTACCTGCTGTATTTTATTTTAGACCTGAATAGTAGGGATTGAGTGGCATCATATTGTGCTCAACAAATAAAAGAAAAGGGGGCATATGCCTATCTAAAATTTGTCAGTACTTCATGAACCATAAACTCCTATACCTTAATGGCTGTGAAGGTTAATTATCCACATCATGATGTAGCTAGTAGTGGTTAGTCCTATGCTTATGGTAAAGACATTTCATAGTTCATCTAATAGTCACTACTTAATTTTCAATGAGTGTGAGGAAAATTCCCTAGGGATTTATATCCACCCAGGTATGCTTTAATCCAATTGCCATAGCTTGTGATGTAGCAAGAAATGCAAAAAAAAGTGTACATTGGGAAGGAAGACAAAAGAACCTCACCACAAACAAATGGCCCAACATAGGAGGGCAAAGACTCGGCAATCTTCCTACACTTTAAAGTGGTTCTAAAGGCTGAAGGTTTTTACCTTTTATGCAGTCAGAGGTGTCTCTGGGGGCACTCAGCAGGGGAAAGGGGCCAGGACCGCAGGTGTGGGAGTGCTTAGGATGATTGACCACAAGATGGTGCTGGTACCACTGCACAAAGCAGGTAAGTATGTACAGTACAGACCAAAAGTTTGGACACACCTTTTCATTCCAAGAGTTTTCTTTATTTTCATGACTATGAAAATTGTAGATTCACACCGAAGGCATCAAAACTATGAATTAACACATGTGGAATTATATACATAACAAAAAAGTGTGAA
This sequence comes from Rana kukunoris, assembly GCA_029574335.1. Classification (NCBI taxonomy): domain Eukaryota; kingdom Metazoa; phylum Chordata; class Amphibia; order Anura; family Ranidae; genus Rana; species Rana kukunoris. The sequence goes on along the minus strand of CM056052.1, from coordinate 251,068,103 downwards.
ACAACTGAAAATATGTCATATTCTAGGTTCTTCAAAGTAGCCACCTTTTGCTTTGATTTACTGCTTTGCACACTCTTGGCATTCTCTTGATGAGCTTCAAGAGGTAGTCACCTGAAATGGTCTTCCAACAGTCTTGAAGGAGTTCCCAGAGATGCTTAGCACTTGTTGGCCCTTTTGCCTTCACTCTGCGGTCCAGCTCACCCCAAACCATCTCGATTGGGTTCAGGTCCGGTGACTGTGAAGGCCAGGTCATCTGGCGCAGCACCCCATCACTCTCCTCCTTGGTCAAATAGCCCTTACACAGCCTGGAGGTGTGTTTGGGGTCATTGTCCTGTTGAAAAATAAATGATGGTCCAACTAAACGCAAACCAGATGGAATAGCATGCCGCTGCAAGATGCTGTGGTAGCCATGCTGGTTCAGTATGCCTTCAATTTTGGATAAATCCCCAACAGTGTCACCAGCAAAGCACCCTCAGACCATCACATCTCCTCCTCCATGCTTCACAGTGGGAACCAGCCATGTAGAATCCATCCGTCCACCTTTTCTGCGTCGCACAAAGACACGGTGGTTGGAACCAAAGATCTCAAATTTGGACTCATAAGACCAACGCACAGATTTCCACTGGTCTAATGTCCATTCCTTGTGTTCTTTAGCCCAAACAAGTCTCTTCTGCTTGTTGCCTTTCTTTAGCAGTGGTTTCCTAGCAGATATTCTACTATGAAGGCCTGATTCACACAGTCTCCTCTTAACAGTTGTTCTAGAGATGTGTCTGCTGCAAAAGGTGGCTACTTTGAAGAACCTAGAATATGACATATTTTCAGTTGTTATGTATATAATTCCGCATGTGTTAATTCATAGTTTTGATGCCTTCAGTGTGACTCATAGTCATGAAAATAAAGAAAACTCTTTGAATGAGAAGGCGTGTCCAAACTTTTGGTCTGTACTGTACATGTTTGTTATTAACACATTCCTGCCCAGCCTATAGCAGAATGACGGCCGGGCGGGGGCTTTATTGTTCTGATTGGACATCATATGACCTTCAGAACGGCCCATTGCATCGCGATCTTGTTAAAGAGCCTATAACGTAGGCAGCGGGTGGAGTCATTTACGCGGTCACGTTGCTTCGCTTCCATGGAAAAAAAAATAGCCGGGCAACAAGCCTGACCACCTGTCCAGGGGTTTTCAGCATTTTAAAGTGGAGTTACAGATGTTTCTGTGTTTGTATAGCTGCTGACTTTTAATAAACACTCACCTGCTCCGTGGTCCAGCGATGCAGGTTCCCAAAGCTTCCATTCACAACCCCGCCTCTCTGGCATCACTACTGTGGGTACCCAGCTGTGAAGGCTTGTGTGAGCACTGCGCATGTGTGAGTTGTGGTGCGCTTTCTGAATGGCCAGGCGATCTCTGGGACCTGTGAAGGCCCAGAAGATAGCAGGGAGGGAGGGGCCAGACGAACCCACTCTGCCCAGCCACCCCCCCCCCCCCCCCGATGACATGCCAAATGCGGCATGTCAAGAGTCCTTAAAGTGGAAGTTCCACTTTTGGGTGGAACTTAACTTTAAAGGTAGATATGGCTAAATTGGTGGATGCTAGCTTTGTGCCAAGCTTTTTCAGAAAGCAGTATGATTCACCCTATTTTGATGATGGGGATTAGCTTGTTTTTGTTGGGAATTTCGCCCACTACTTGATTTTATGTGCTGCTTATGGACCTCCCATTGGTTCTAGTTATTCCATTGATCAAAGACAATGGGGTTGATTTACTAAAACTGGAGAGTGCAAAATCTAGTGCAGCTCTGCATAGAAACCAATCGGCTTCCAAGTTTTGTTTATTTTTATTTTTTTGTCAAAGCCTAATGAACAAGATTAGGTTGGAATCTGGCCATCATGCACAGCTGCACCGGATTTTGCACTCTGAAGTTTTAGTAAACCAACACCTATGTTTCAACAGTGAATGATAAAGTCAAATATTTCTGCTTGGTGTAAAAAAAAATCTCAAAGCTAATTTGAAAGGCCCTGCTCTTGCCTCTATTGTGCTGGGCCTGTTGCCATTTTTTATGGTTTATTCTTGTACTGCTAGCTGGTTGTTAAACCTCCAAAAGACACTGCCCTTTTATTTCCGCTGGGTTTTGTTTTGGGCTATTGATCAAAGGCTGGGTCTCAAACATGGAGAAAATAATATTGTGATGAGTAGAATGTTTTTTTTTTTTTATTGCAGCTTACCAGTGTCCTTAGATGTTGTAGCTGCATTTTATATTTTTAAGTTCCCTTTTATCCTTTTTTATCTTCACCTTGTTTTATCTTGCTAGCAACACGATTCTTGTCCTATTTTGCTCACTTGAAGAGGAAGTAAACCCTGATGGGTTTTACTTCCTCTTTATTTCCCTGCAAAGGTAAAGCATAATGGACTATTATGCATCACATAGTAGCCCATTATGGGAGCCGCCAGTCACATGCATGACCACCGCTCGAAAAGGCACAGCGCGCCCTTTCCGCATACCCCGATAACATCAGCGCAGAAGCCAACAGCGTTCGGGGACATTTGTAAATATCTCCTAAACTGTGTAGGTTTAGGAGATATATTCAGCACCTACAGGTAAGCCTAAGGCTGCATTCACATCTGAGCGTTTTGTCGCCTGAAGCGCGACGCTCAATGACACTAGAGGGGAAAAATAACATTATTCTCTATGGGGATGGTTCACATTTCCAACGCAAAACGCTGAACGTCGAAAGAACGCCGAACGATTAATTTCAAACAAGTCCCGGACCCTTTTTTGTCGCGCGAATCGGGCGGCTTGGGCGTTTTACATTGATGCCAATGACCTGTACAAAACCATGGGGAAAACGCTGCGTTTTTGTCGCGGCAAATCGCGGGGGCAAATTGCAATTTAAAATCCCCGCAAATTCGCCTACGCTTAGGTGTGAATGCAGCCTTAATATAGGCTTACCTGTAGGTGAAAGTCGTTGTACAAGGTGCTGTGTCCAGCCCCAGTTAAATGTCCAGTGTGCATGGGGCCTTAAATTTAAAGCCTATTTCTAAGCTTCCCTTTTTGAGGGGGTTATTTTAATGTAATTGTATAGGTAAAGATATCTGAATAAGTAAATACGGTAACTAGTAAAATCATCATTTATTGGCTAATTCCACCTCGGTGCATCTGATTCTGTTTCAATAAACACTTTCTCTTTTTGTAGGTGAAAATGGAGTTCCACGCCCACTACCTATTCCATCTTATGCGAAGAGAGTCTTGATTGCGCTTTGTAAGGACATTCCATTTCAAGTTGTTTGTACATCTTGTCGTTGCGAGCTGCGTTCTCATCTGGAAGTAACTGCACACTTCAGGTGGGTGTGCGCGGTAGCTGTAAGTTAGGCTGGATTCAGACCAGTTCAGTGCAAATTTCAGCTTCATTCTCTGTGCAAAGAGAAAAAGCAGATGTTCAGCGCTTCCTCTTCGTTGTAGCTGTGGAACAGCTGAGGGGGAGAGAATGCCTGTTCACAAAGGAACGCATGTGCGAATCGGATGCATTCCCATAGAAGAATATGTGCCTCCAATTCGCACTGCCTAGAAAACGCACATGTTCTGCGAATTGGATACAGTAAAAGCCGCATTCAATTTGCATAGGTGTAAATCGGTAACATGGTTGGCTATCCCTCCACTGGAAAGGCTTGGTTTTCTGGTTCCAGAAACATAACTGTCTGACTGCACAGATATTGCAAATATTTTTGCAGTAACTGTAAGAGAAAAGTACTGTATATACTCGAGTATAAGCCGAGGCACCTAATTTTACCACAGACTGGGAATACGTATTGACTACTAGAGTATAAGCCTAGGGTGGAAAATGCAGCAGCTACTGGTAAACTATCTGCAGCCTTGTGTACCTTTTTTGATTACGGTCTCCTGCAGTGTCATGCACTTTTAACTGTTTGGAGGCCGTCCACTCGTCTGTGATAGATGGAACACTGATTTAGTTTCCCTGCATTGTATCAGTGTTTCGTCTATCAAGGAGGAGGCGGGGCTTTTTTTAAGTGGACGGCCGCCAAACGGTTAAGACTGCATGAAAAATGTGCTGAAAAAGTCGGCTTATACTCAAGTATATACGGTATGTCTAAGGATATTCATAGTCACTGAAGCTTTAGAACCTGCTGGCGTTCTTGGTGTGACTTGCATGCCAATTTCAGCACTTCCTTCCTTTGCTGTTTCCAAATTGTCAGAAATTTTACAACAATTCATAATGAGCATTAATTCTGATCGGAAGTGGTTATTGCCCCTAAGATTTTCTTAAATTACTTGAGCATAGTTCCAGCATTAAATCTTGGGTTCTAACAAACGCTGACCTCAAAGCCCAACTGAAATAAAAGAAATGTAAATAGACCAGGTATGCCTCCATTTTTCCTAATGTTTCCTCCACTGTTGTGCAATTGGATTGAAATATGACTGTGCAGGCCAAAGGAACCATAGCAAAAGGGATGGCAGCCATCCTAGTGAGGAACACATGTATAAAAAGTGTTACATAATCATCTCTTATGCCTCACAGGCATGGAGGCTAAGCCTAATGGCAACTGTAGTTCCCATTAGGCTGTGATGTAGCAAGAATAAATGTTCACCAAAAAAAAACAGGAAGTCAATGAGAATAATGATTCAGGAGTGACGGAGGTGAATCAAACAGCTTGATTTCAACAGGTATCAAACTAGTTATAATGCAAAACATTACTTTTTACTTTATCAGCTACTGTCAGACTTTAATTTAAGAGGAAAATTTTTTTGTCTTTACAACCCCTTTAACCGCTTGCCAACCGCCCGCCGTCGTATTACTGCGGGACGGCGGCACTCCTGGGCGAGAGCCCGTAGCTATATGTCTGCTTTAAATCAGCCGCTAGGGGGCGCGTGAGCGCCGTCGGAGGCGGGTCCCGCGCGCGTGCCCGGCGGGTACGATCGCCGCCGGGCACCTGCGATTGCTTGTTACAGATCGGGGAACGGGAGCTCTCGTTCCTGTCAGCGGGGGAAACACTGATCTTCTGTTCATACAATGTACCCCCCCCCCCAAAAATGTGTCAAAAGTGCCCACCATAATGTCGTAGTACTGAAAAAAAAATGCTGATCGCTGCCATTACTAGTAACAAAAAAAAATATTAATAAAAATGCCATAAAACGACCCCCTATTTTGTAAACGCTAGAACTTTTGCGCCAACCAATCAATAAATGCTTATTGCAATTTTTTTTTTTTTTTAACAAAAAATATGTAGGAGAATACACATCGGCCTAAACTGAGGAAAAAAAATGTTTTTTATATATTTTTGGGGGATAGTTATTATAGCAAAAAGTAAAAAATATTGCATTTTTTCAAAATTGTCGCTCTATTTTTGTTTATAGCGCAAAAAATAAAAACTGCAGAGATGATCAAATACCACCAAAAGAAAGCTCTATTTGTGGGGGAACAAAAGGACGCCAATTTTGTTTGTGAGCCACATCGCACGACCACGCAATTGTCAGTTAAAGCGACGCAGTGCCGAATCACAAAAAGTGCTCTGGCCATTGGACAGCAATATGATCCGGGGCTAAAGTGGTTAAGCAAAAGCCACCTCTTGCACTGGTGCATGTTTACTCAACCAGATCTGTGGAAGTATCCTGGGCCCTTAGGCACTATTTCCAGACTCTACTCACTGAGTTGGGTAGGGGAGGCTCCCTATGGGGCAATGTCAACAACAAAAAAATTACATAAGTTGCAATTCTCTTCTATGCCAATGAAACCAGGAAGTTATTACTGGTGTTTGTTTTAATTCCACCTTGCTCCATAGCTCATTGGTTCATAGCTCATTAGTTGTGTGTATGTATTTTTTTATTTTTTTGCTCAATTGTCTTTTTTTTTTTTTTGTTTAGGACGATATGTCGAAACGCTGGTCCTGTTTCAGTTTCGGAAAAAAGCATAGCTGATGTTGCATCTGTTTTCCAGCTAAAGGCTTTCTGCCTGACTTGTAAACAAGGTCTAAGTGATAAAGCACGCATTGCAAAACACATTACAAAAGCAAGTCATACTGTCAAGAAGATTATTTCTATAGAGGAATCAATTCTAGCATTCTGCTACCTAAATGATGGAACAAGAACACCTTCTGACTTCTGCCTGTTGGCCTCTAATGCTAGACTGAACCACTTTATGCTTAAAAGAAACCTAAACAATACCGATGACAGCATTGTTTTGTCAAAGCATGTACAACAAAATGAAACTGATGGTGGTTTAAAAAAAGAGGCCGACATAATGGTGACTGCTTGGTTCTGTGAATGTTCTCAACAGTTTTCAGCTGAAAAAGATGCTGAAACACACATTATGGCAGCCAATAGGATCTCTCACAAGTGCACAGTTTGTGGCAAGCTTGCTGATGACCTTGCCATTATTCGCCTTCACATGTGCCGATTTCATGGTGGTGGGCGCTTGGACAGTTTTCTTTTTTGGTGCCAGATGTGTAAGGTTGAGCTGGCAAGGACGGAAAATGTGTTGATGCATATTATAGATTGCCACGGTGGTCATTCTTTTTTCTATGAACAGGAGGTGCCAGAGGAGCAACCAACTTCCTTAGAGATTGACCCGAGATCTGAAAGTCCAGCAAGTAATGCATCCCCATCACCACAGCAGTCTGAGGGTTTGTGGCAGTGCCATATTTGTGAGGAGACTTTTGATAATGAAGAAACGGTTCTACAACACTGCCAATCCTTAAGCATTCACCAGTTTCATAAATATTGCTGTGACACCTGCAAGAGGAAGTTTCTTAAAATGGAGACTTTTCTGCGGCATTGTCAGCTTCAGCATGATGGGGACATAAACGTGAAATATTTCTGTGGGCTTTGTAAAGATCTTTACTATGATGAAGAAGCTGCCTTCCTTGGCCACTATGAGAGTTTTCACGCTATGGACTATAGTTATGTACCAAATCAGGGGCAATCAAATGTTAAAATTCCAGATGTTGCACCGACCACATCCAGTGAGCCTGAAAAGCATCTGACTTGCGGCTGTCTGGAAAAATATTCTCTAAAAACAACAAAAAAGGCAGATGGCAATCTCTGCTTGGATAGACTGTTTGGGAAAGGAAACCTCTGGTATAGCTGCTGTTTATGTCGTGCAACTGACCAAACCTTTGAAGGCATCAATACACATCTTTGTAAGAACGAGGGGCAGTCTAGTGACAAAAATGTTGTTATTAAGTGCAGCATTTGTTCAAAATCTTTTTTAAACCCAGAAGGTGCTCAAGCTCACTACCATATGAAACACTGTTTCTTGAAAGAGCCAAGTAAGAATTATAATTTCAAAACTGATGAATCCATAGGTGAAGTGTTTACATTTACAGCTAGTGGTACTTCAGTTAGTAAACCGCTAGCAAGACTGAAACACACAAAAGAATTTCACCATAAGGCTGAGACGAAAAGCAAAATCCCACCAAAAACTGAAGTTATGGAGATACAAAACCATGACACAGGTATTACACTTTGGTAAATACTAAAATGCGATTCAATTGTTAAAACAATGAATATTTATCAAACATGTATTTGAAAGAAATGTTTGCTAATTTGCTTGCCACTCCTTATTTTCAGTGACTTGGAATTAAAAAAAATAATAATAATGCAGGAATAGGGCTACTACTTGACAGGTGTATCACACAGATCTCCTCTCCATCACACAGATCCCCCCCCCCCCATAAGATCACAGACCCCCCCACCTTATTCACACAAGAAGCAAAGCATGACAGGTCCGGACAAAGCATGGGACTTTTCAAGTGAAAGGCAAATTTTGATTGATTGCTGAGACCGCCTTTCTGCCTAGTAACCAATTACCTGCTTCTTAACTCAAAGTCCCACCCTTTGTCTGGACCTGTCATGCTTAGCGTCTTGTGTGAATAATGTAGCAGAGGGAAAGTGCTACGATCTTATGAAAGGGGCAGTCTGTGTCATGGGCTGGGTAAATCACCTTCGCGGGCCGTAGTTTGAGGACACCTGCATTAGTAGGTGAAACGATATTGATATATGTACATTAACTGTGTCACAGCTCCCGTTCACATCGGTGCAATTTGACAGGTCAAATCGGAGCCTATTGCCAGCCTAACACAGTGCTTGGTGTCGGATTTCTCGCGCTCGGTGCGATGGGGAAAATGTGTTTTTTCTATTGCAGCAAGTGTGAGATGTACAGTACCTTGTTGCCGATAACCAGCACGATGGGATCGCGCTGGAAACACATTCTCGCGACGGGTACTGTATCGGGAAGAGGATAATGAGTCAATCATTGACTTCTCCTCTGTGCCATACAAAGGGGAAGATCGCTCAGTCATTTCCTGTCAGGCTGGGAATGAATTAACGGCACAGTTTAGGTGCCATTAATGAGGGGCAATCGCGGGTGACGTCGTTAACACGAAAAAGACGATTTTAGGTGGAAATACAGCTGTGAGTACACTTTCATCACAGGCAGCGATTAACTGCCTGTGTTATCTGCTACATGATGAGATTAAGTTGTCTCGGAGGGTTTACAATCATCTTAGAGAGGCAATGGTGGTGGGACTCACCTGTGGTATGTACGTAATGCTGGTAAACACGCAATGGAAGATACTGGTTGCACAGGGTATTTGGAGAAAAACGCATGTGAAGAGATACATTTTTCGGGACATTCGTCTGTTGTTCATATGTTTACGCAATATTAAAGATTTGGACTATGGTTCACATTTTTACAATGTATGCACAATAACGCACAGTTTCTATCTTATTAATATCGATTTTTTCTTTTCGTCGCCTAATTTTGGCTATAGCCTCTGCAACAAAGATTCAGGGGTAATGTTGCTGTACACACAGGATGGAGGCAATCTAACATATTGTAAAAATACAGACACAGTGGTGTTGCATGGCTTTTTTTTATTTGTATTTCATTTGTTTACATGTGAAGCTACAACTGAACATAGGTAATTGCTTCCTTATTGTTTTATTATTGGGTTTGTGCAGAGATTGATTTTGATGATTTTTTTACATACTTTGATTTCTCACTGAAAAAATACGTAAAGTAATGACAAATATACAAATCTTCCTCTCTAGAACTGCAGGATTGTGAATTGCCAGATTTGGATTTCCTCGGAACAATGACCCACATTGTTTTTATTGACTTGGACAACTGGGCCCAGTTTTTTACTCGTCTGCCAGGATACCTAAACCAGGGAACATTTGTGTGGGGATTTCAAGGTGAGCTTTACTTTCATTTTGCTTTTTTTTTTTAGTTTAAGAATAAAGACTGCCACACTCTTCCTCCAACTGACAACGAATGGGGCACTATTCCTCCCACTGACAGCAGTACATTTTCTTCTCCCACAAGCTAGTCTGCCGCCCCCGCTCTAAGTTTGAAGGATCATAAACTGGCCCTTTCCCTTCTCGTCTTTCAGGACAGCCACAATAGAGAGATAGCCTCCTCCTCTTCCTTTAGGAAACACTGCACAGCCTTTAAGAACTCTCCTCCCTCTGCCAGACCTCAGTTCTTAGTGTTTCCTCCGGTGGGGAGACACTGCAGAGGAACCTAGGCCGGTGCAGTCAGGGGACTGTGGCTGTTTTTTCTCCTACCAAGGGAGCAGGGGCCTCCTAAGGAAAAAATCTTTTTTGGCCGGTACTCACCGCCAGACGCACCCCAATCCTGGTCGAGCGCGGCAGATAGCTTGAGGGGGGACCCCTATCGTGTCCACAGGACCATGGCGGGGGAGGCCTCCAGGACGCCCTGTTTTTTTACAGGCCGCATACTTTTTTCCAAATTCGCGGGCTGAGTGGCGGGTGACGTCATCAACGGCGCGTCGGAAGGCTCCCCTTTGATCCGCGACTTCCGATTCCGGGTCGCGGCGCTGATAGAGGCCCAGCGTGTTTGCTGGAGGAGTCTGAAGCTTGCTGGGGCAAGTTGACACAGCGCAACCACCCCAGGATGTCGGCGACTTCTCCGGAAGGGGGCACGACCAAGGACGCTTCCTCCAGCCAGCCTAAGGTAATAGTTCCCTGGGGAGGGGTCCCTAAACCTTAGGCCTGGTCTTTCCCCCCCACTATTCCCCCTTGGTGGTTGGGGGGGGGGGGGGACCATAGGGGAACCTAGCAGGAGGGTCTGTTTTTAGAGTTTCCCCAGGGTTGTAACCCATATGTTTTTTTGTGTTTTAAAAAAAAAAAAAAAAAAATGTGTTTCTTTTTTGGATGTTAATGTGTGGGGCCCCTTGTTCCTATGTCTTTCAGAAGAGCCTGGAAAAGACAGGGAAGACTCACGGTTCAAAAAAGAAATGTGCCTCCTGTAGGGACACTCTTCCTGAGTCTTGGTCCAAAGTGTTGTGTAGGGAATGCATTCACTCCTTGGTCAGGGAAAGGGATGAAGAGCAGGAAGGTAGCCTAGCAGCCTCTGTTAAGGAGCTTTCCTCCACTTTCGCTTCCTTCAAATCTTTGTTTGAAAGGCTGCAACCTCCCACTGTCCCCACACAGGTTACAACCCAATCAGTTGAACAGGGTCTTGCTCCTGTCACACCTGATCATACAGCAACGACAGTTGATCTTGCAGGCCCTTCCCAGGCAGTACTCTCAGGGGAGAGTGTGGCCTCGGGTTCTCAGGCAGAGTCAGATGATGAGGACCAGGATGGGGATTCCAGGAAGCCCTCGAGATATAAACTGTCCCTTGATGAGGTTGAGGACTTGTTAGGGGCCATTTACACGACTCTGGGCATTCAGGCCGAAAGTAAACCTCTTAGCCTTCATGACCAAATGTACAAAGGTCTGGGGGAACAGAAGAGAAGGGTTTTTCCTGTACATGACCTTCTAACTGATACTATCAAAAAGGAGTGGCAGGACCCTGAAAGGAAGCCCTTTTTTTCCCAGTCCCTTAAAAGGAGGTTCCCATTTTCTGAAGATCCTGCATCCATTTGGAACAAAGTGCCTAAATTGGATGCGGCGTTCTCCCAAGTATCCAGAAATACTGTCTTGGCTTTCGAGGATATGGGAACTCTTCCTGATGCAATGGACAAGAGAATGGATTCCCTCTTGAAAAAAACATGGGACTCTGTTATTGGGAACCTCAAGCCAGAATTAGCTGTCACAGTGGTGGCCCGTAACTTAGAACATTGGCTCTCTAAAATCCAGGAGCATATTGAGGCCGGGACGGATAAGGAGACCATTTTGTCCTCCTTCCCTACAATGTTACGAGGCATCGCTTACATTGCGGACGCATCGGCTGAATCCGTCCGCATGTCAGCCAGGTCGGCAGCTCTGGCCAACTCTGCCAGGAGAGCCCTCTGGCTCAAAACTTGGCCAGGGGACCTAGCTTCCAAATCCAAGCTGTGTGGGATACCTCTTACAGGGGATCTCCTGTTTGGCCCGGGTCTTGAGTCAGTCTTGGATCGTACAGCTGACAGAAAGAAGTCCTTTCCCCAGAGACGTAAGGCTCCAGTAAAGGGGAGGGGGTTTCGTCCCCAAAGGCACTCGGGGGTCCCAAAGCCAGAAGTTCAGAAGAGAATCTGGACGCCTAGGGGAAGGGGCAGAGGAGCGATTTTTCGCCCTCCTGACCAGCCCGCAAAAAAAGTGACTCCCAGGTCAGGGTGGGGGGAAGATTGGGGGCCTTCCTCCCACAGTGGGAATCAATTTCCCCCAACAGGTATGTCCTGGCGATAGTAAGGAGGGGGTACTTCCTAGAGTTCTCTTTTCCTCCCCCCCAAAGATATCTGGTCACTCAACTTCCCAGAGACAGGGAGAAATCAGAGGCCCTGACTGGAGCCTTAAAAGAGCTAAAGAACCAGGACGTGGTCCTCAGGGTTCCAGCGACAGAGGAAGGGAAGGGATTTTACTCACACATTTTTGTGGTGAGGAAACCCTCAGGGAAGTACAGGTTAATCCTAAACTTGAAACCCCTAAACAGGTCCATTGCATACAAAAAGTTCCGTATGGAATCAATCTTCACGGTCAGGGCCCTCCTTCCACAGAATTGCTTTATGGTCTCCCTGGACCTCAGGGACGCGTACCTGCACATACCCATCGCAGAGGGGTCTCAGAGGTATCTACGCCTAGCGATAGACCTAGGAGGGGAGGTGATGCATCTTCAGTTCCAGGCTTTGCCATTCGGTCTATCCTCCTCACCCCGCGTGTTCACCAAGGTCCTGGCAGAACCCATAGCATTTCTGCGTCTTCAGGGAGTAGGCATCATAGCCTACCTGGACGACCTGCTCCTTTTTGCGGCTTCTCCAGAACAACTATCTAGAGATCTGGAATTAACCAAGAGGACTCTTATCGGGTCTAGGGTGGCTGTTAAACTTAGGAAAATCCAGCCTGTCACCGTCTCAACAAATTTCTTACTTAGGGTACCTTTTGGACTCCACCCTCCTAAGGGTCTTTCTCCCCAGGGAGAAGGCCCTGAAATTAGACAGGGCGGTGGCCACCCTACAGGGCAGTCGGCAAGTGTCGATCAGGTCTCTGATGTCGACCCTGGGCCTGCTTACGTCCACCCTTCCGGCTGTCCAATGGGCAGGCCTTCACTTTCGGCCCCTGCAAGCTTTCCTCCTGAAAATCTGGGATCACGATCTGGAGCGGCTACATACCCTAGTGCAGGTCCCAACCCAGGTAAAGAGGTCCCTCTGGTGGTGGAGGAAGATTTCCAATTTATCGCAGGGTCGGCTATGGCATATTCCGGTTCCTCAGGTGGTAACCACGGACGCAAGCGGCAGAGGTTGGGGGGCTCACTTGGGGTCCCTTCCAGCGCAGGGCGTATGGAAAGATGCCGAGTTGGGGAAGTCCTCCAATTGGAAGGAGCTGATGGCGGTCGGTCTAGCCCGCAGATTCTTCCAGGAAGAGCTTCAGGGTCACCACGTCCAGGTTCGGTCGGACAATGCTTCGGCTGTGGCCTATCTGAACAAGCAGGGCGGCACGAGAAGTGTAGTCCTGTCGGCCATTACATCAGGGATTCTTCACTGGGCCGAAGCAAACACCCTGTCATTATCAGCGATCTTCCTAAGAGGGATAGAAAACAGGACGGCAGATTTACTCAGCCAAAGTCAGCTGAGAGAGAGCGAGTGGGCTCTCAGTCAGGAAGTTTTTCATCTCCTAGTCAGGAGGTGGGGTTCTCCGGAGGTAGACCTGTTCGCGTCAAAAGAAAACGCGAAAACCCCTTGTTTTTTCTCCCGGAACAAAGGAGAGGGAGCAAGGGGGTAGATGCCCTGTCCCAGAGCTGGGGGTTCGGGATTTGTTATGCCTTCCCACCTCCAGTGCTTCTACTGGCAGTTCTAAGAAAGTTCCAACTGGAGAACAACTCTCTGATTCTAGTGGCACCTCACTGGCCGAAAAGGGCTTGGTTCTCGGTCCTCAAACAACTGACCATGGAACCTCCCTTCTTCCTCCCATCCACAAGGGATCTTCTCTCGCAGGGTCCAGTCCTTTGCCCATACCCACACAGGTGGAGCCTAGCGGCGTGGTTACTGAGGAGACCTTGCTAAGGTCTAAAGGGTTTTCTGAAAGGTTAACTGCCACCCTTCTTAGTAGTAGGAAGAAGGAAACCTGCTCGATTTATAGGAGGGTCTGGCTTCGCTTTAATGCATGGTGCCTAGAATATTCCTGTTCAGTGCAGAACCCCTCTTCAGTATTGGAGTTCCTACAGGTTCCTACAGTGTGGGGCAGATAAGGGTCTTTCAGTCAGTACCCTTAAGGGTCAAGTTTCTGCCCTTAGTGTGTATATCTAGAGAGTCCACTGGCCAGTAACTCCTGGGTAATGCGGTTCTTCAGAGCATTATCTAGACAGAGACCGTCCCAGGGGCCCCCCTTCCCCAGGTGGGATTTATCCTTAGTTCTTCAGGCCCTAACAGGGTCTCCCTTTGAACCTCTAGACGGATGTCTGTTGAGGGAGTTGACTTTAAAGACAGTCTTTTTGGTTGCAGTGACTACTGCTAGGAGGGTCAGCGAGATAGAAGCCTTGTCAGTTAGACCCCCTTTTTGTATTGTTTTTCCGGATCGAGTTGTTTTCAAGACTGATCCGGCCTTTTTACCCAAAGTATCTTCTAGGTTTCATAGGAGTCAGGAGGTGGTGCTACCCTCTTTTTGCCCTAATCCCTCAGGTGAAAGGGAAGTTAGGTTTAGTAAGTTGGACGTCAGGAGATGCATCCTACACTATTTAGAGCTGACCAAAGATTTTAGGAAGTCAGACTCTTTTTGTTTTATTTTCTGGAGTTAAGAAAGGACAGAAAGCGTCTCGGCGCACAATCGCTAGATGGCTTAGACTAGCTATTGAACAAGCATATGCCTTGTCTGGTAAAGAGGTCCCTACAGGAATTAAGGCACACTCTACTCGGGCAGTGGCTGGAGCCACGCCACAACAAATATGCAAGGCAGCAACTTGGTCCAGCTACACCACCTTCGTCAAACATTATAGAGTAGACTTGGTGTCGGCAGGCGACCAGGCCTTTGGGCGAAAGGTCCTGCAAGCCATAGTCCCGCCCTAGTTGGTGAGTACTCGATTATCCTCTCTATTGTGGCTGTCCTGAAAGACGAGAAGGGAAAAATGGAGTTACACTTACCGGTAACGTCCTTTCCAGTAGTCTTTCAGGACAGCCCTGGTTACCCGCCCGAAGTTATGGAAGGTTTGTTTAATACAGGAACATAGTATGATGTTGATGTTTAATGATGGATTACTAACATGTTCTTGTGTCTCCCCAGCTGACCGGAGGTGCTCGTATAAAAACTGAGGTCTGGCAGGGGGAGGAGAGTTCTTAAAGGCTGTGCAGTGTTTCCTAAAGGAAGAGGAGGAGCCTATCTCTCTATTGTGGCTGTCCTGAAAGACTACTGGAAAGGACGTTATCGGTAAGTGTAACTCCATTTTTTGTTTGGAATGTTGGAGATCCCAGACCTAGGGTAATACTTGGTATAATACTTATTGAACTTGGTGTTCAATAAGCTGCTCAAATTAACTCTGCATCACTATGAAATCCATGCTGTACATAATTTTCTTTAAGCCACTGCATACATCCTTAAAGTAAATCTGTACACAATAATAATACAAAGTTATTTTAACCACTTCCCACCCAGCCTATAGCAAAATGATGCTCGGGCAGTGGTTCCGTTATCCTGACTGGATGTCATGACGTTATTCAGGATAATGAACTGGCACACACCCATCATTGGTTTGGTATGTCAGTCTGAGACACCGCACCACCGATCTCGGTAAAGAACCTCTGACGGAGTCTCTTTAGCACGTGGTCAGCTGTGTCCAATCACAGCTGGTCCCAGTGTAAACAGGAAGAGCATGTATTGTCTTTTCCTTTTATCGAGTCTGCATGGGATGTGTGTGCTGATTGATTAGACACCCCCCCTCCCCGTGGCCACCAGGGATGCCAATCTGTGGTCACAGATGCCAATCAGTGCCCATCAGTAATGCCTGCCTGTGCCTTCTCTATCAGTGTCGGCTATCAATGCATATCGGTGCCACCTCATTGGTGCAGTATTATCAGTGCTCATCAGTGGAGTACAAAATGTACTTCTCAATCTCAAACCTATGGTTACAAAATCTCTGCTGAACATGATCCTCCTTGCGTCAGATTATGTGACTAATTGTCCGAGCTTTTGCTTGTGCATAACTTTAAGACAATGTTACAGCTCTTCTTTTACTAATAGCTTTATGATGACATTTGCATTTTAGTCCACATAAACAGTTACTCCACTTTTGTGGGAAAAAAATATAGAAGATAAAAAAAAATAGTATATTCAAAAGATATGGAAGAGCAAATCACTTTTTCTTGCATGCAGAAATGTGTAGGAATATACAACAAAGTTTGTTTTTTAAGTGGAGTTACTCTTTTGAAGGATTTGTTACTGTGAAGATCATAATTATAGAACAATGATTCTGTGGTGTGGTTAATTTCATTTTATTAGGCAGATTAACCAAATATTGTGGTGACAAATTGGTAAGATGAGCCTGCATACCAAAAGTTGTCTTTATAATGGCTTCTTATGCCGCGTTCATGACATGGAAAAATTACAATTTTTTAAATGGTCATTAAAAACGATTGTGTGCGGGCTCCAGAGCATTTTTTGTCGACATGAAAAATGGGCATTAAAAATTTAGAACATGCTCTAAATTTTTGTGTAATTTTTCACGTCGTAAAAAACGGTCGTGTGTAGGCTTTAACATGAAAAAAACGCACATGCTCAGCAAGTTATGAGACGGGAGCACTCGTTCTGGTAAAACCAGCGTTCGTAATGGAGATAGCACATTCGTCACGCTGTAACTGACTGAAAAGCGCAAATTGTCTCTTACCAAACTTTTACAAACACAAAATCAGAAAAAACGGCTGAAAGGGTGGCGCCATCTGAATGGAACTTCCCCTTTATAGTGCCGTTGTACGTCACCGTGCTTTGCTCGAGCATTTTTTTTTTTCACAATCGTGTATGCAAGGCAGGCTTGACAAGAATCGCGTTGAAAAAAAAAATGTTTTCTAGGACATGAAAAATGGTTGTGTGTATGCAGTATAAGATTTATTTATTTTCATTTAATAGCTTTGTGTTTTAGACTTTATCAGTGTTCTCAATATTCTACTTACATTTGTAGGAGGGAAGGGCACATGGAAACCTCCAATACACTGCAAATTTTTCACGCATCTCAACAATACTGGCTGTTTTTTCCTTCACCCTCGCTGCTCTGATCGTAAAGATGCTGCCGACTTCGCCATATGTATTCATGTATGTTTCATATCATTATTTACTTGTTTTATATCATGGCTGACGTTGCAGCTGGTTTTCTTTGCTAAGCAAAATCTGCCTCTAACATTTATAAAGTGTTTGGACCCCCTGCAAGGCCGCAAAGACGTGGCCTCAATTACTGGCCGCGGCGGGGGAGGTGGGGGCGCACGGAGGCACATGATCCCCGCCAAGCCCTCGACGGCCAGTAATTGAGGCCACAGCCTTGTGAAGTCCCAAGCTCTTCCTTCTGTTAGCTGGCGCCATCTGGTGGTGGCCGTTGGTATTACACATTAAACAGCAATTCTAATGTGTAATTTCACTGTTGTAATTGTAATGTGTGTATGTATGTGTAATTTCACGATTTTTAATTGTATGTTTATTTTTTTTATATATATATATATATATATATATATATATATATATATATATATATATATATATATATATATATATATATATATATATATATATATATATATAATATTTTTTTTTTTTTATTTATATTTTTAATTGTACTATATTTTAATTGTATGCATATTTTTACTATTTTCACTGCCATCTTCTTCCCTCTAATTAAAACCCCCAAACATTATATATATTTTTTTATTCTAACACCCTAGAGAATAAAATGGCAGTCTTTGCAATCATTTCTGTCACGCCGTATTTGCGCAGCGGTCTTACAAGCGCACTTTTTTGGGGGAAAAAATACACTTTTTTGAATAAAAAAAAGACAACAGTAAAAGTTATCCCTATTTTTTTTTTATATTGTGAAAGATAATGTTACGCTGAGTAAATTGATACCCAACATGTCACGATTCAAAATTGTGTCCGCTCGTGGAATGCCGACAAACTTTTACCCTTTAAAATCTCCTTAGGCGGTGTTTAAAAAATTCTACAGGTTGCATGAGTTTTAGAGGAGGTCCAGGGCTAGAATTATCGCTCTCACTCTAACAATCGCGGCGATACCTCGCGCGTGGTTTGAATACTGTTTACATATGCGGGCGCTACTCACGTATGTGTTCGCTTCTGCACAAGAGCTCGTCGGGACGGGGCGCGTTTTTGGGCTCCTAACTTTTTTAGCTGGCTCCTAGATTCCAAGCAAATTTGTCAAACCCTGGTTTAAAAAAAAAATGTTATCATTATTCTACACTCAGTACCGCATAATGACAAAGTTAAGACCCTTTACTCTTTTTGGGTATGACACAACAAACTTTGCACATCTGGATTGGTGCATTTTCTGCCATTCTTCTTTGGAAATCCTCTCAAGCTCAGTCAGGTTGGATGGTGACCATTGGTGGACAGCCATTTTCAGGTCTGTTCAGAGATGTTTAAGAGGGTTCAAGTCAGGGCTTTGGATGGGTCCCTCTAGGACATTCACAGAATTGTCCCTAAGCCACTCCTGTGTTGTGCATAGGATCGTTGTCATGTTGAAAGGTCAACCTTCAGCCCAGTCTGAGGTCCCGATAACTGTGGAACAGTTTCAGCTATCCCTTAACCCTGGTCATTCTCCCAGTCCTTGCTTCTGAAAAACACCCCCACAGCATGATGCGGACACTACCATGCTTCACTATTGGGTTGATATTGAACAGGGGATGAGCGCTGTCTGGTTTCTTTCAGACCTAACATTTAGAATTTAGGCCAGACAGTTCAAACGTGGTTTTATCAGACCAGAGAATCTTATTCCTCATGGTCTGAGAGTCTTTCAGGTGCTTTTTTTGCAAACTCCAAGTGTGCTTTCATGTGTTTGCACTGAAGCAAGGCTTCTGTGTAGCCACTCTGCCATAAAGCCCAGATCAGTGGAGGGCTGTGGTGAAGGCTGCTCTTTTAACTGTCCCATCTCCACACAGGATCTCTGGATCTCAGTCAGAGCTCCCATCAGATTTTTGGTCACCTCTTTCTAAGGCCCTTCTCCCCCAGTTCAGTTTGGCTGGGCAAACAGCTCTTAGGAAAGTCCTGCGTATGCCTAACTTCTTCCATTTGACAACTATGGAGGCCACGGTGTGCTTGGGAACTTTCAGTGCAGCAGAAATGTTTTGTAGCTGTCCCCAGATCTGTGCATTGCAATAATCCCCTCTCTGAGCCCTGCAGGCAGTTCCTTTTTTACCTCATGGTGTTTGCTCTGGTACAACATGTATTGTCAGTTAGAGAGGGGTGTGCCTCTTCAAATCCTGTACAATTATTTTATGTCACCACAGTTGGACTCCTTTCAAGGTGTAGAAACGATGGAGGAAGGGGAGGCACTTGAGCTAAATTTAAAGTGTTGCCGTAAAGGGTCTGAATATTTATGTCAATGTGATATTTCACAGACCTCTCTAAAATTCAGTTTTTACTTTGTTATTATGGGGTACTGAGTGAAGATTAATGAGAAAAGAACTTAAACAACTGTAGTGTAAGGCTGCAACATGACAAAACTGAAAAAAGGAAAGGGGTTCTTAATTTATGAATGCACTATATATGTTACATACAGGTCGTTTTCTTCCTTTTACGTTACGCTAACCTTTTGGCATTGCCTTGCCTTTTTCAGATTTTTCTTAAATTAGAAGATGAATTTAGATCCTCCTGTAATGTTTTAATTGCAGTTTGTCAACATAGGTGAGAGTTCCTATCCCAATGAAACCCAAGGCATTGCTTTTATCTGAATGTCCTGTAACTAACCCCTGGGGGATTCCGCAAAAAGAAAAATGGGGGAAAATGTACCGCAGAGAGGGGGGGGGGAGCTTGGCCAACAG
Source organism: Rana kukunoris (assembly GCA_029574335.1). Taxonomy (NCBI): domain Eukaryota; kingdom Metazoa; phylum Chordata; class Amphibia; order Anura; family Ranidae; genus Rana; species Rana kukunoris. The sequence goes on along the minus strand of CM056052.1, from coordinate 251,048,688 downwards.
CAGTGTTCTGGGCATCATCTGGAGGTAAGGCTCCTTTCACACGGTGCGGACCGTTTTTCGGTCTGCTCCGTGTGTGTCCGTCGGCTCAGCGGGGGGTGCCGCTCAGCTGTCAGCGGACAGGGCGGTCCCCGCACACTGTGCAGGGACCGCCCTGTCTCTCCTCCGCTCTCCCCTATGGGGAATCGGATGGAAACGGACCGTCTGTCCGTTTGCATCCGATCCGATCCACCGGACGGAAGAAAAATAGGGTTTTCTTCCGTCCGCAAAACGGATCCAGGCGGACGCGGATAGTAGGCGGACGTTAGCGGATGCATCATCTGCTAACGGATCCGCTCCCATAGGGCCCCATTCTAAGTCCGTTTACGGACTTAGAAAAAGCGGACCGTTCGTCCGCACGTGTGAAAGGGCCCTAAAGAGAAATTTTTTTCACCTGGGACAAATGCAGCAATTTAAAATTTGATAAAGGATCCCTGTAGAGGCACTCTAAAAGGACATGTGTTTTTTAAAAGGTTCAATTGATGTGTGTATTTTTTTTTTTTAGGCTGGACGTTTAGATGAGCGGCTTCCCAAGCAAATTCCTTTTTCTGTCCTGTCTGGTGATAAAGGTTTCTTAGAATTGGAGAACCAGTTCAAGAAAACTCAACGTTCAGCTCATATCCTAAACCCTCACCATGTAGGAGGAGATGTGATGTGTGCTTTACTTAATAGCATATCAGAAACCATACCAGGTATATTTCTATCACATTATATAGCTCAGGCTACTCTGAAATGTAAGGGGTTTCACACCTAGTGTCAAAAATGGATATACACAATTAACTTTGCACTGCAAGTGCAGTTGTTGTAGAACTGAGAGGAAGATCTGAAATTAGGGGAAGCTCTGCTGGTTTTACCATCCAGACATGTACAAGCAAAAATGCTGTTTTTTATTTTCCTTGAATGTGACCCTCAGATCTACAGTGATGCACTTCCAAGTGCACTTGCTGTTCAAAGTGGATTTGCCTTAAGTAAATCAACCCCATTGTCTACGTAGGAAAAGCACAAATTAAATTCCGGGTAACTGAGGCCCCTTTCGCACAGGCTATCTGATCAGTTCTGCCTGTCAGGTTTTTTTTTTTTTTTTTTAAGCGGACCTGATCGATTGGTTCATGTAATCCTATGGACTTCTCCGTTTTTACAACTGCTTACTTTTGATGCGGTCCTCTGAAATAAAAAACAAAATGGGAAGGGATGCATCTCAATCCTTCTAATCGAATCGGAGGGCTGTAAATGGACAGCTGGTTTATTTACACTCAGCTGCCTATAGAGCAGAGCAAACTTTGTCCTTGTCCACGCTGCAGAAACTGAGCAGACATGTATTTTGCCCGCACTGCTCAGCAGGGGTTCAGCTGACAGATCCCCTGCTGAGAAAATCGGATTCCGCCCCCGCGTGAAAGGAACTTGTGTCCTTGACCATAGAAAAGCGAAGTGTCTCCGACATTACATATACGCCCTTAAATGTTTGTTTATTTTTATTTATTTCTCTCTGCCAATGGTACGCATAAATGCAGCCTCACAGAAGTCTTTATTTGTAATTCCGCATATATGCATACCTGCATTGACCCACTTTGCCGGGAGGGTGTCAATACATGTCCTCCTGCGCTCGAGCGGCCTTCGTCTCTTTTTGTACACAAGTAACATTCACATGTGTACAAAGAGAGACAAGGTCAGCTGCTCACTGAGATAAACACTTCACCATATTAATATATGCATATATGATGCTGTGTCCCATTAATTGCATACTCACCAATGTGGTGCGGTCTCCATAAGCTAATTGGATACTACAGAAAAAATGGGGGAAGGAAAGAAAATTAGTAGCATAGAAAAATAAACGTGGTCATCCGTGACGTAGGAGCGTCACCGGTGTGATAATAGATCCGACATGTTTTACCCAGTCACGTGGGTTTTATCAATAAAATATTTTGGGTGTTGGTAATGGGTATCTGATGTCTGCAAAGTGTGTAAAATTAATTTTTCTATTTTTTTTTACAAGCAGCTTGGTCCACCCGTAGTTCCTTTTAGGGGGTTTTCTTTCCTCCTTCCCCATTTTTTCTGTAACATTCACATGTGGTATAGTTAAATTGACAGGAGCAGGGGAATTTATTTTGGGTTGTTCTTTGGTGGTAAGTTATAGTAATAGCAAGAAATATACAGCTCAGTTAAAATTAAAAAAATGCTTTACCATTTACCACCAAAATAAATCCTGTTTTTTTTTTTTGCCTGAAAAATGCAAGGTATAATACACCAACTAGTTGTGGTGATATGTACAATTTTACTAACGCATGTCAAAGTTGCAAAATTGTGTTCAAGCTTTAGCATTTGTTTTACCCTCAGTCACTAAGGGGTTATTCCTGTAATATTGCCATTTTTTTTTTTTCTTTGCTAACTAAGTTGAATATTTTATTTTCTATAGACGCACATGATGAAGACATGGACATAACCTCAATAGAACAGGATGAAGGTTTGTCTTAATTTTGCAAGCAAGATTATTTTTTTTTCTAAACCCTGCGAGTTTTGTAGTTTGTCTGCCTGCTGTGCTCTTCGTAACCTTATTGTTTCTTTTTATCAATTAACCTGCGTGTTTTACCTTTTCTCCTTCCCCTTTTCGAAATAACCCTTGTGGTGTTTGCTAAAAATGATTTCAAGTACAAATCGCTAACTCCTTGCTTTCCATCCTTGAAGAGTACAGTAAGCATTTTAAATCCGATCATAAAGACCAGAACTACTTATGTTTAAGACCTCATGCACACTGGATGTTCTAAAATCGCCAGTAGCATTTGCTGTAGTTGTAGAATTCTTTTGGTAAAACTTTTTGCAGTAGCTTTTTTTTTTTTTTTTTTTTTATAGCAAAACTATACGCCCACAAAAGCTTTAAGGCTTAAGAATGAAAAAATGCTGAAAAAGTGGCTTTTCTGCGTTTGACCACTTAGAGCAGTGTTTTTCAACTCCAGTCCTCAAGGCACACAAACAGGTCATGTTTTCAGGCTTTACATTATTTTGCACAGGTGATTTGATCAGTTTCACTGCCTTGGTAATCATCACAGCCATTTCATCTGAGGGAAATCCTGAAAACATGACCTGTTGGTGTGCCTTGAGGACTGGAGTTGAAAAACACTGACTTAGAGCATTGTTATAGCTAAAAACACTGGGTCTGGTTTTTTTTTTTCAGGCTAAAAAATGCTGATAAAAGCCTATGTGTGCATAGATCACTAGTGAGCTGATGCACGTGCGACCGCCGGGCACCCACGATAGATCCACACAGAGAGACGGAACTGAGATCTGTCTGTGTAAATGGACAGATCTCTGTGCTGTCAGGGGTGGGGAGAGCGATCTATTGTTAATACCAAGTATAAACAGGGATCAGTCTCCTTACCCTAGCGGTCCCACCCACTCCCCCTCCAGTTAGAATTACTCCCTAGGGAACACAGTTAATCCCTTGATCGCCCCCTAATGTTAACCCCCTTCTTTGCTAGTGACATTTACACAGTAATCGGTGCATTTTTATAACACTGATGGCTTGTATAAATGCCAATGGTCCCAAAAAAGTGTCCAATCTCCCTGCCCTAATGTTGCAGTCCTGATTTAAAATCACAGATCGCTGCCATTGATAGTAAAAAATAAAATGAAAATGCCATAAGTCTTTCCCCTATTTTGTAGATGCTATAACTTTTGCGCAAACGAATCAATATACGGTTATTGTGATTTTTTTTTTTTTTCTTTTATTACCTAAAATATGTAGAATACATATTGGCCTAAACTGAGGAAAAAAATAGCTTTAAAAAAAAAAAACAGGATATTAAAATTTTTTTTTCAAAATTGACGCTCTCTTTTAGCGCAAAAAATAAAATCCGCAGAGATGATGAAATGCCTCCAAAAGAAAGTGCCATTTGTGGAAAAAATATGTAAATTTTGTTGTCAACTACTGTAGCTGCTCTAAGACCATTGACGATCCTCTCTATCTTAGTCTCTTCCATCTCTAAGCCATGCCCCCAAACAAAGAGCTTGTCTACTCCCTGATGTAGTGGGCACTACTCTGAGGTTAAAAAAACAGGCTGTTGCTACCACCAGCTCTGCCCCTGGTCTTAGTTCTATAGACTCTGTAGGTCAACAAAAGTATTCCTCCACCCCCCCTGCATTAATATATCTTCTTAATGAGGAATATGGTAAGATGTGTTCAACTCCTGCACTTAAATCTGCATTTTCTTGTTGGAACAGAGTGACTACCATTCCTTTGTAAGGTACACTTTCTTTTAGGCTGGGTTTACACTAGTGTGGATTTTCCCGCATCCAATTCTATGGAGCTGGTTTTACATATCCCTGCAGGAGCCCTGTGCATCGTTTGGTCAGTTTTAAGGTCTGAATTCAGCCAAAAATTTGGGCTAAAATCAGACTTGAAACTGTGTACGAGGATGTAACGGACTCCTGCTGTGAGCTGCTGCATGCTCATATGTGAACCCAGCCTAAAGGACTCTACAGACAGCAGGCTGAAGGCCCTTTCCAGGGTCTTTATTTGTGTTTACTGGCACTATGCTATATCTGTTTCTGGTCGAAGCCCTAATTCCACGGACCCTTCCTTGACTGGTCTATGTCTCTTAAGTAAGCTTTGACTGGACCAACAGCTGATGGATTGCTTAGACCAGATTGCCAGTACATTGTACAAGCTAGTCATAGCCATCACTGGCAATAAGAGTACAGTTGAGCTTGTAAGCCTACACAATCCTTCCCAGAAAATGATTTTTGTTCTCCCCATGAAATCCTTTTTTCCTCACACTCTGTTTTACAATCCAGGTCCCAGCCCTCTGTGTTTATGGCCTCTGCACTTGGTACTCTGTGAAGAAACATGAAGTCTGCTTTTCATGGTAGGAGTTATACCCTGGAATAGCCTCCAGTTTTTTGCGTTTTCCGTGTCAATTTCTCCAGTAGGTGGCAGTATAACACAGTTGTTCCAGAATTGCATGTTAGGAAAAAAAGAATTTCCTCCGGGTACTCCGGTTTCCTCCCACACTCCAAAGACATGTGCGCCTAGACGCGCTCCTAAGGGAGCGCATTCGGCACAGTACAAAGCCTACATCAAATCAAGGCAAGAGTGCATAATTGGGGTAACTTCGAAGGGTAAAAAATAAAAGGAAATATAAAGAAATCCTAGAGCAATGTAAACCTGTACAAAAATCGAGCAGTTGCTCAAAGCAGCCAGCTTAGTTTTTTATATAAAACAAAAGGAGTTTTTCTGCAGAAGAGTACCTTTTTTCTCTCCATATTTCAGTCGATCCCTTTTAAAGTACCTGTCTGTGTTGTGGTCAGATGAGACCAAAATCGAGCTCTTTGGCATCAACTCAACTTTCCGTGTTTGGAGGAGGAGGAATGCTACCTATAACCTCGAACACCCTGCCCACTGTCCAACATGGAGATGGAAACATTTATGCTTTTGAGGGTGGTTTTCTGCTTACGGGACAGGACAACTTCACTGCATCAAAGAGACGATGGACTGGGCCATGTACTGTCAAATCTTGGGTGAGAACCTCCTTCCCTCAGCCAGGACATTGAAAATGGGTCGTGGGTTGGTCTTCAAGCATGACAATGACCCAAAACACACTGTCAAGGCAAAAAAGGAGCGGCTCAAGAAGAAGCACATTAAGGTCCTGACGTGGCCTAGCCAGTCTCCAGTCCTTAAGCCTATAGAAAATATGTGGAGGAAGCTGAAGGTTCGAGTTACCAAATGTCGGCCTCAAAACCTTAATGACTTGGCGAGGATCTGAAAAGAGGAGTGGGACAAAATATACAAGAAACGTCTGGTCTGTGATTGGTTTTGCCACCAAGTACCAAGTCATGTTTTGCGAAGGGGTCAAATACTTTTTTTCACTCATTAACCACTTAAGACCCGGACCAATACGCTGGTAAATGACCCAAGGTGTTTTTGCGATTCGGCACTGCGTCGCTTTAACAGACAATTGCGCGGTCGTGCGACGTGGCTCCCAAACAAAATTTGCGTCCTTTTCTTCCCACAAATAGAGCTTTCTTTTGGTGGTATTTGATCACCTCTGCGATTTTTATTTTTTGCGCTATATACAAAAATAGAGCGACATTTTTGAAAAAAAAAACACTATTTTTTACTTTTTGTTAAAAAAAAATCAAATAAACTAAATTTTAGTCAAACATTTAGGCCAAAATGTATTTAGCTACATGTCTTTAGTAAAAAAAAAAATCGCAATAAAAAAAAATAGCTACCTAGCGGGAACAGCGACACTAATACAGCGATCAGAAAAATGATCGCTTAGTGACGCTGGCAATAGGGAGTGAAAGGGTTAACTAGGGCGGTGATCAGGGGGTTAAAACTTTATTAGGGGGGGTGGGGGGGCTATCCTGAACCTAACACTAACTGTTTTTTACACTGCCTGTCACACTGACACTAAATGCAGTGATTAGATCACTGCATTCAGTGACACTGTGACAGGGGGGTGGGGGGGGGGCGATCACAAGGGGTTAATATGCCTATGTGAGTGTGTGTCAGTGTTGTGTTGGTGCACACTTACTTGTGATGTCTTCTCTCATCAGCAGCGCTGGGAAACAGCGCTGCGATGAGAGGTGACATCATTTCCTCCTTCCTGTGTAAACACAGGAGGAGGAAATGAAACGAAGGGGGAGCGCTCCCATTGGCTGGGAGCGATCGCGGGGGGGCGGGTAAGCGCCGACATCCGCCCGCTGATCCCGGAGCCAGGGGGACCCCCGCACGCCGCGGAGGGGGTCCCGATGGGACCCCCAAACCGCACTTAGGCGGGGACGTAAATTTACGCCCTTGTGCCTGTACGTGCCATTCTGTGGCCGTATATGTGCGTGCGGGGGTCCTTAAGTGGTTAAAATGCAAATCAACTTATAACTTTTTTGAAATGCGTTTTTCTGGGATATATATATATATATATATATATATATATATATATATATATATATATATATTGTCATTTTTCAATGACTTGTGACAAAAAATAAAATATTCAACAGCAATTTTCTTGGGGTGTCTACTTTCCAAAATGGGGTCATTTGGGGGGGGGGGGGGGCTGGGGGGGTTGTACCGCCCTGCCATTTTAGCACCTCAAGAAATTAGATAGGCAGTCATAAAACTAAAAGCTGCATAAATTCCAGAAAATGCGATCTAGTTTGTAGATGCTATAACTTTTGCGCAAACCAATAAATATACACTTATTGGCATTTTTTTATATATATATATATATATATATATATATATATATATATATATATATATATATATTGTAGCAGAGCATCCCAGAGAGAGCCTGGGAAAGTCCAGTTCGGGGTTTATACCTCTCCCAGGCTCCTCTCTTACACGTTCAGGGATCTCTGATCCATGATCCAGGTCAGGTGTTGGCCCTCTCCCCCAGGCCAATTTAAGCTCACCTGAGCTAACAGCCATTGCTCGGTCCTGGGAAACAGATAGTGTGGATCTGTAGGAGCAAGGAGGTTGTTAAAAGACTGGTGAGCAGTTTGTGTTTTGAGCTAACAAGCGGTAGGCTTGTTTAGCTTAGTAGTTAGGGCCTACATATCGTGTAGTTAGAGCCGAGACACGGCTAGGTGTTTGTTTAAACTATTTTTGTTTGTTTTGTTTTCTGCACACTGTACAGCACCTGTAAATAGACTTTGTATAGCACCAATAAAAATCCCCCTGTTGTTCACTTATCCTATGGACTTTGGTATCTGTGCCTGCTCATCCCAGGGAGCTTTTGTACCCGCTACCTATCCCCAGCTTACATATGGTGGAGGCTGCGATCAGCAGTAGTAAGTTACTATTTTAAAAGGCCAGTACCTAAAGTGACAACATGGAGGAAATCCTCAAACAAATGATGTTATCCAATGCTGCACAACAGCAAGCAAACGCTGCACAACAGCAAACTAACGCTACATTGCAGCAAGCCAATGCTATCGCACAGGAGCAAACCAAGGCGCTGTACAAACACATTGGTGCTGCACAGGAGCAATCGCAGAGGCAGATTAGTGCTGTACAGGAGCAATCGCAGAGGCTGTTTGAACAGCTTGCCACTGCTGCAGAAGTGGATAGGAAAACCCTGACTAAGGTTGCAGAGACGCTAGCACAGTGGGCACCTGCGGAAATTAAGGATATGGGAGACAAGCCTTCAGCCATCCATGTGGCTCGCTTTCTGTCTAAAATGACTACGGATGATGATCCAGAGGCCTTCCTGTTAACGTTTGAACGGACCGCTGAGAGGGAATGTTGGCCTAAAACCAAGTGGGCAGGACTGATTGCCCCCTTACTTTCTGGTGAATCGCAGAAGGCCTACTATGATCTGGAGTCAGCAGAAGCAGAAGACTACGAAAAGGTCAAGCAGGAAATTCTGGCGCGACTCGGCGTCACCTTGGCCGTTCGAGCCCAACGGGTCCACAGCTGGTTCTTCAAAATCGAGAGGCCCCCAAGATCGCAGATGTTCGACCTAATCCACCTGGTACGAAAATGGCTACAGCCTGAGTCCCTGTCTGCGCCACAAATAGTGGAGCGTGTGGTCATGGACCAATTTCTGAGGTCACTCCCAATTCCCCTGCAGAAGTGGGTGAGTCAAGGGGACCCCAAGTCGGCAGATAACCTGGTGGAACTCGTCGAAAGGTACTTTGCTGCAGAGAACCTGGTCACCACCCCAACAACCGCACGGACTTTCCACCCAAAGCCACGGTCTCCCCAGGCAACCGGTAAGACTGTTCCAGGGGAAGTGGGTGGTAAGCATGGCAAGGAAATAGGGGGGAGGATTTTTGGTGCCAGGACTGAAGTTTGGCGTCCCAAGCAAGGGAAACCACTGCCTGTCAGCAAACCAACTTGGGGAAACATCAGGTGTTTTCGTTGCCAAGAGCTGGGACATGTTGCAGCAAACTGTCCATTGACTGATGAACCAATGCAGTGTGATCTGTCTATTAGAAGGCAGTCTATGTTTGCTGCTGTTTCATGCGCTGCAGCACCAAATGTGGGGAAACACATGTGTCACATGACTGTTAATAATAAGCCTATTACGGCCTTACTGGACTCTGGAAGTCTGGTTACTTTGGTTACAGCTGAGATGGTTGAAACTGTGAATTTTCATGCAAAAAAAAAAGTTGCTGTGATCTGTGTACATGGGGATACCCGGGAGTATCCTATAGCCACAGTTCAGTTTAAAACTGGCTTAGGTACGGTGTCCCATGCGGTCGGACTTGTGCCCCACTTGGGGCACGAGGCCATCATTGGTAGGGACTTCCCTAAGTTTTGGGAACTGTGGGATCGTCCCGACCCGGTCGCAGTACCTGACTCAGTCGCAGAGCCAGAGCTCCTGGCTACTTCCGATATTGTGGGTTCAGGGGACTCATCTCAGGGCTCTCCGAGTTTTCCTTTCTCGGTTATGGCAGGAGAGCTGGAGGAGCCTGAGGAAGTCCCCACAACCAGTAGAGCCGGACAGCCGTCTGCCGACTCGGAGCCTATGTTGGAGTTTACTGACCTTAATGTGCACAAGGAAAATTTTGGTACTGAGCAGAGAAAAGACCCTACCCTTGCCAGGGCCTGGGAAAATGTAATGGTGATTAATGATGTACCTGTTGACCCAGGGGATAGGCCCTGTTTTCCTTATTTCAGCAGCAATGATGATTTACTGTATCGTGTATGTAAAAAGAATGATGAAGTTACTGAACAGTTGGTGGTCCCCAAGCCTTACAGAAGGGTGGTGTTGGAACTTGCCCATGGGCACTTGCTAGGAGGCCATTTAGGGGTTGAGAAAACCACTGAAAGAGTGTTACGCAGGTTTTACTGGCCAGGGATACAGAAAAATATTGAGAATTATTGTCAATCCTGTCCTGTGTGTCAGATGTCAGCCCCCCAGCCCCACTTCCGAAGTCCTTTAGTGCCCTTGCCCATTATTGAAGTGCCCTTCGAGAGGATTGCCATGGACCTTGTGGGTCCCCTCCCCAAATCCGCCCGTGGTCATCAGCATATCCTCGTGATTATGGATTACGCTACCCGTTACCCTGAGGCCGTTCCCTTACGCGCCGCATCTGCTAAAAATATTGCCAAAGAGCTGTTTATGGTGTTCAGTCGGGTGGGCATCCCTAAAGAAATCCTGACAGACCAGGGTACCCCATTTATGTCACGGATAACTAGGGAGCTGTGCAAGTTATTTAAAGTGACGCAGTTGCGAACCTCTGTGTATCATCCGCAAACGGATGGCCTGGTGGAACGTTTCAATAAGACGTTAAAGGGCATGTTAAAAAAGGTTGTTGACAAAGATGGGAAAGACTGGGACTTCCTGATACCGTACCTGATGTTTGCTATCAGGGAGGTCCCCCAGTCCTCTACAGGGTACTCTCCATTTGAGTTGCTTTATGGGAGACACCCTCGGGGACTCTTGGACATAGCTAAGGAAACTTGGGAGGGGGAACAGACACCCCACAAAAGTGTAATTGAGCATATCGCTCAAATGCAGGACAGGATTGCAGCCGTAATACCAGTGGTGAAAGAACATTTACTACAGGCTCAAGCAGCCCAACAGAGAATACACAACCGGGGGGCCCAACTCCGTGTTTTCTCACCGGGTGACAGGGTCCTTGTTTTAGTTCCCACTGTTGAGAGCAAGTTCCTGGCTAAGTGGCAGGGCCCCTTTGAAGTAATTGAAAGAGTTGGGGAAGTCAATTACAAGGTGTATCAACCAGGTAAAAGGAAGCCCGAACAGATTTACCATGTGAACCTGTTAAAGCCCTGGAAGGATAGACTGGCGTTAACTGCGAGGTCCCTACCGGTAACGCCTAAGGGTACTGAATCCCCTCTGATCCCTGAGGTCACGATTCCAGACACCCTGTCATATTCCCAAAAACAGGAAGCTAGAGAGTTCCTAATAAGAAATAGAGAGAAATTTTCAGAGTTGCCTGGCACGACTTCAGCGGTTCAGCATGATATTGTTACTGAACCTGGGGTCCGTGTCAAGCTCAAACCATACCGAATTCCTGAAGCGAGGAGAAAGGACATCAGTGATGAAGTTAGAAGGATGTTGGAACTAGATGTCATTGAGGAATCCAATAGTGACTGGTCTAGCCCCATCGTGTTGGTCCCAAAACCGGATGGCACTTGGAGGTTTTGTAATGACTTCAGAAAGCTCAATGCAGTAACAAAGTTTGACACGTACCCGATGCCCAGGGTAGATGAACTTATAGACCGACTGGGCATGGCCCGTTATCTGACCACTTTGGACTTGACCAAAGGATATTGGCAAATACCCCTGACTAATAGTGCCAAAGAAAAGACTGCGTTTGTGACCCCGGAGGGATCATTCCAGTATAAGAAAATGCCTTTTGGGTTGCAAAATGCCCCTGCAACCTTTCAGAGGGCCATGGACAGGACCCTAAGACCGCACCAGCAGTATGCTGCAGCTTATTTAGATGACATAGTGGTGCATAGCACTGACTGGGAGTCTCACTTGCCCCGTGTCCAAGCTGTCCTTGATTCCCTCTTCAAGGAAGGTTTTACGGCAAATCCCAAAAAATGTGCCATTGGTTTGGAGGAAGCCAAGTATTTGGGCTACACTATTGGCCGTGGAGTTATTAAACCCCAAGTGAATAAAGTAGAAGCCATCCAGGAGTGGCCACGTCCTGCAAACAAGAAGCAGATCAGGGCCTTTCTTGGCATTGCGGGATATTATAGAAGGTTTATTCCAAATTTTGCCACTATAGCTGCCCCACTTACAGACCTGACGAAAGGGAAAGACTCCGTAATGATAAAATGGTCCCCAGTAGCAGAAGAATCTTTCCAAGTCCTGAAGAAGGCTCTTTGTGCACAGCCAGTGCTATACTCCCTCGATTTCTCCAAAGATTTTTTGGTTCAGACAGATGCCTCTGATGTAGGTATCGGGGCAGCACTATCACAGGTATACAATGGGGAAGAACACCCTGTGGTCTACCTAAGCAGAAAGCTCAATGATCATGAGAAAAAATATGCAGTCATTGAAAAGGAATGTTTAGCCATAAAGTGGGCCGTGGACGCGCTCAGGTACTACCTGTTAGGGCGCCAGTTTGAGTTAATAACTGACCATGCTCCCCTGAAATGGATGGCCCAAAAGGAGGAGACTAATAGGCGGGTGAACCGGTGGTTTTTGGCCCTCCAGGATTATTCCTTTTCGGTAAAACACAGGCCAGGTGTTGAGATGGGGAATGTAGATGCCCTGTCCCGTGTTCACTCCTGTTGGGCTACAGGTGTTCCAACCCTGGGGTTGAAACAAGAGGGGAGGGTGTGTAGCAGAGCATCCCAGAGAGAGCCTGGGAAAGTCCAGTTCGGGGTTTATACCTCTCCCAGGCTCCTCTCTTACACGTTCAGGGATCTCTGATCCATGATCCAGGTCAGGTGTTGGCCCTCTCCCCCAGGCCAATTTAAGCTCACCTGAGCTAACAGCCATTGCTCGGTCCTGGCAAACAGATAGTGTGGATCTGTAGGAGCAAGGAGGTTGTTAAAAGACTGGTGAGCAGTTTGTGTTTTGAGCTAACAAGCGGTAGGCTTGTTTAGCTTACTAGTTAGGGCCTACATATCGTGTAGTTAGAGCCGAGACACGGCTAGGTGTTTGTTTAAACTATTTTTGTTTGTTTTGTTTTCTGCACACTGTATAGCACCTGTAAATAGACTTTGTATAGCACCAATAAAAATCCCCCTGTTGTTCACTTATCCTATGGACTTTGGTATCTGTGCTGGCTCATCCCAGGGAGCTTTTGTACCCGCTACCTATCCCCAGCTTACAATATATATATATATATATATATATATATATATATATATATATATATATATATATATATATATATATATATATAATAAAAATGCCAATAAGTGTATATTTATTGGTTTGCGCAAAAGTTATAGCATCTACAAACTAGATCGCATTTTCTGGAATTTATGCAGCTTTTAGTTTTATGACTGCCTATCTAATTTCTTGAGGTGCTAAAATGGCAGGGCGGTACAACCCCCCCAGCCCCCCCCCCCCAAATGACCCCATTTTGGAAAGTAGACACCCCAAGAAAATTGCTGTTGAATATTTTATTTTTTGTCACAAGTCATTGAAAAATGACAAAAAAAAAGACATAACGTTGTCACTAAATTATATATTTCTCACACATGCCATAGTTTATATGTGGAATTACACCCCAAAATAAATATATCTGCTTCTCCAGGAGGGACAATAAAAGCGGGTGTCCCGCCTAAATCCACATTTTCTGCAGACATGACATCTTCTTTGGGGTGTTCTTTGGGCAGGGGTACCAGGGAGGACATACAGAAAATGCCTCTCATGCAGCTGGCTCACTGCATTTGCGTTGGGAAGTTGGGCCACGGCACCATCTGGATAACGGGGTTAATTGGGGGCGGGGCGATCGGCGGTGACAAGTGTACCTATGTGTACTGGTGTCAGTGTAGTGTTGGAGCACTTACTCTAAGATGTCTTCTCTCTGGAACGGAAAAGTGTTCCACGAGGGGAGATGACCTTGCTTCCCCTGCCTGTGTTTACACTTACACAGGCAGGGGAGGATTTAATTTGCCAGGACCAATCACCAGGTCCAGGCCAGAAATTATTGGCCTGAAGACTGACCAGTTCTGAAGCGAATCCGATCGGCGCAGCCAACTAGGGGGTGAGCTCCCCCTAGGAGGCTGCGCGCCCAATGTACAGCTACAACACTTGGCCCACCTGGGCCAAACTGCTGCAGTATAACTGGGGCGGCTGGTCCGGAAATTATTAGATTAGGAACAAGGGGGTACCATATGTAAAACACTATAAAGGCTGCTTGTATGCCTAGTTAAGCTAGTCAGAAAGATTCCTCTTCCTTGAAAACCTATAGAAAACATATGTGTAAATAGGCCCTTGTCATGCTTTTTTGTGATGGATTAAAACCTACTATGAAGAGTTGTGTTTTTTTAGCATAAAGTCTGTAACTGGACAAGCTGATTTTAATATGTACAATTCTTTTCCTATAGATGCTGCTATGAAGGAAGCAATGAGAAGAAGCCTATTGGAAATGTAATTCTTTTTGGAATGGATCTTTAACACTCCTGGTTCCTTATAAAAATAAAAGGCATGTTTGTCATCGGTGCTGCCAAGAACTTGATGCCTTAAATTTTTTTTTATTAGTTCAATTCATTGCTGTAAGCTAGAGCATTTAAATATCACTTACCTTGTTTTTCCTTTTGACCTTCAAAATACAGTAATTTAGGTTTGAAAATGCCATTTCCTGTCTCTCCTCTTCTTGCTTTCCATCAGCACCTGAGCTGTTTTGCATGGTGGAAAGCAGATGTGCTCACCCCCTCCCTATGACTACAGCCCTGCGTGAAGATGCTCTCTTATCCCTCACAGGCATGGAGGCTAAGCCTAATGGGAACTAATTAGGCCGTGATGTAGCAAGAATGAATGCGCACTGCAAACCAGGAAGTCAGTGAGAATAACGATTCAGGAGTGAAGGAGGTGACTAAAACAGCTCGATTTCAACGGGGAATTAAACTAGTTATAATGCAAAACATTACTTTTTACTTTATCAGCTACTGTCAGACTTTATTTTAACAGGAAAATATTTTTGTCTTTACAACCTCTTTAAGTGATGTTCATGTCCTGAATACATGGGTGTCATTGTACTTTGCATTTCCAACTCTGTACCTTGCATTATACGTGGTATTGCAAACTTAGGATATTGCCATGAAGGGGGAATTGTGAATGGCAAATTGATATCCAATTTCAGGTATTCATTGGTCATTCTGTAATATACAGTGTGTGTTGGAGCCTCTGAGATCTCTCCTAGCAGTAGCAACTTATTAGCCAGTATCCGAGTAGCTTCTTTTCAGGACCAAGAGTACTGGTTACAAAAAAAATATAAAAAAATCGTATCACTTGGTAACTGATAATTGTTGGCTGTACAACTGTCAGATTTGTAGAAGGAAAAACAATGTGGAAGGCTTTAAATTGCTTCATCTTACTTGATTACTATGCAGGAAAAGTTCCATGTTGCGACTTGGTGCCAGGACTTTCAAAAAAGTGTTTTCAGCAGTTTTCACTGAATTCATTTAAAGTAGAATTCCAGAATATCACTAACTAATCTTAAAACTGCTCCTGCTTATACAAAAGAAAGATGTAGACCAGGGATATGCAATTAGCGGACCTCCAGCTGTTGCCAAACTACAAGTCCCATCATGCCTCTGCCTCTGGGTGTCATGCTTGATGCTGTCAGTGTCTCACTATGCCTTATGGGACTTGTAGTTTGGCAACATCTGGAGGTCCGCTAATTGCATATCCCTGATGTAGACTGTAGAAAGATGCATATGCTCTGGTATGGTCACATGATCTCTCCTGTGTTTGGCTACAGGAGAGAGGAAAGGGTACTCCAACAATGGCTGGAATGCCTGAGCGGTGGCTTACTATTGGCCATCTGTTGTCAGCGCTCCTTCCTCACTGATAGCTGAGGGAAGCCAATCACATGACTGGAGAGAAGCAGCCAGAAGATTAAGTATATAAGTCTCTTTTTTTATATACAGGCTCGTTTTTTAATTTTAGAAGGAAGTGGGAGCAGTTTTAAGATTAACTGGTGATATTGCAGAATTTCACTTTAAGCTGGACATAGACATGAGAGATGACCATTGCCTAGTCTAACCAAATCAGCTGACTGATGGGAGGGGGGGGGGGGGGCTGCAATTAATTGGGCAAACCTTGCCCCATTGGTATTGTTGCTATATTAAATAGGTTGTGGTGGTGCTGGGTGCTTCTGCACATTCCATTCACTACAGTATATCCATGCATACATACTTGTTTAGTTGGACCCTGTCAGCTGACCTGTCTTGCATGTCAGTGGCAATGCAAATCAAGTCTGTAACTCGCTGGGATAGTTCCTGTATAGCTTAAATCAACCCCGCACCGAGCATAACTTATTTAAGGTAATGCTAAACATACATAACAAGTTTGTCTGACATTAGGAGTTCTAATTGCTACCACAGTCTGCTACTGCAGCCTGTCGGGGGAAAAAATAAATAAAAAAATACACTTTGACATATGTATGCTCTCCCCTGCCAAAACAATGCAGCGTTTACCACTTGACCCATGAATGATGTTTCTTTGCAGAAAAGCCCCTATCCCTGTACAAATACTTACTTTTAGAAAAACTGTGCTTGAATGGACCTTTTTTTTTGGGGAGAGTCCAGAGTTGTGTACTAGAAGATGCAGGTGACTGCCTGCTGTCAAATGTCACTATTGTGCAAATTTTTTTTATTCTTGGAGCAGGATTTAAAAAAAAAAAGCATTGTGCTCTTAAAATGTAGTGTGCTAATTCTGGCATTGGTTTCTGAAAATGCAAGGTACTTGGCTGTCATGCTGATGCAGTGGCCTTTGCTCTTTGTCATTGACCTGCAACAGGTTCCTCTGTGTGGAACTCTTACTTTTCTGGCTTAGACTGTGTTTAAATTACAGAAATGGCACAGCAACCAGCATTTTAGAAGGAAATTATCAAGGACTGATCAAATGCTTCTTTTAAGACGAGCTGCAAGCAAGTAGGTGACAATAATTTAAGAGATAATGGGGTTGATTTACTAAAACTTGAGTGAGAGCTCAAAATTTGATGCAGCTGTGTATGGTAGCCGATCGGCTTCTAACTTCAGCTGATTGGTTTCTATGCATCAGATTTTGCACGCTCTCGTTTTAGTAAATCAAACCCCAGTGTCAATTGCCATGTATCTGAACTGCTTTCAGTTTTTTGTTGTGTTTTTTTAAAAGACTTGTCATTTTTCATTATTGTATATTTGGTATGTTTATTTCTGTATGTAAATGTTTGTCTGTTGAGCGACAAAGTAGGTAATAATATGCTTGCTTGTATTTGGGTTTCTTAATAAATATTCTTTAACATTTGTATGTGTCAAACTGGTGGCTGTCACTGGAAATGTGTCACTTGCTGTTCTTTAAATTTACACTGAAAAAGGAGAGGAGTTTACACATCCGGACAGTCTGAGGGTGGCCACATCCCTGATAACTATAGAAAAAAGAGAGTACCCCCAAAAAAGCGGGACTTTGAAGGCCAAGCTCAGAACCGAAAAAGGTTTTTATTAAATGGACAAACTAACATACAAATAATTGTAGGGAAAGTGACCTGTATGGTCCACTCGCAGAGTAGGTATGGAACATCAGGGGTTGGAAAAGTGCACCCAGTGAAAGAATGGAGGAGAGATAAAATCAATTAACAATACGGTATATAATACATCATAATAAAAAGGCACCCTTCACACATTAGGGACAACACCACTGGGTCGTGGACACTTCTCAAAAAAACTGTTTCGTTTTCGTGGATCAATTGAATACTAATACACAGGATCTCAGGGGGTGTTTGAAACAAACCCAACCCCCCCATATCGGGACTGTGATTAGTCATGTAGGAAGGGCTGCAACCCTTTAGCGACCCACCCTGAACCCACTCGCGACCACTATTACCCCAATAAGGGACCCCTCTCTCCGCAAACTCGGCGAATGAGAATTTTATGCGGTACAACTCTCTGGCCTCTGACGGTCCTCTTTCAAACCAAGAGACTATAAACGCGTCGGGCATTCTCCATTTTGTCCCGCAGAGATTGTGCTTTTTTATTATAATGTATTATATACCGTATTGTTAATTGATTTTATCTCTCCTCTATTCTTTCACTGGGTGCACTTTTCCAACCCCTGATGTTCCATACCTACTCTGCGAGTGATATACAGAGGTAGTGGACCAAACAGGTCACTTTACCTACAATTATCTATTTGTATGTTAGTTTGTCCATTTAATAAAAACCTTTTTCTGTTCTGAGCTTGGCCTTCAAAGTCCCGCTTTTTTGGGGGTACTCTCTTCTTTTTTTCTTTAAATTTACACTTGTTCTTCCTTTTCTGTTAGTCTGCATTCACACCTACTATTGACAAGAGGCATCCCACAGTACAGGACACAGACCCTGGGTATAGGTTGTTACCTTCGGGTGAGCGGACACTGGCAACATATGCTACACACATCCCCTGCATGTACCCCTCTAACCCTACCAAACTCCATGAGACTTCAGTTTTTTGCTAGCGTCCTTCGGTAATGGACCTCTTTTCCCTTGCGTAAAAATCTTTTATGCTTAACCACTTCAGTCCCCGCTTATCGTCAATTGACGGCGGCTTAGGGGATCTGAATATCCAAGCCGCCGTCAATTGACTGCATCGTGTTCTTCGGCCACTGGGGGGCGCGCGCCGATGGCGGCGCGCACACCCGGCGCGTCCCCAAGATGCCGATGCGCGTGTCTGGCGGTCGCGATGTCCGCCAGGTACCCGCTGATCAGCAGTTTTAGAGCAGGGACGTGGAGCTGTGTGTGTAAACACAGAGCTCTACGTCCTGTCAGGGAGAGGTGACAGATGCTCTTTCTCTTGTACATAGGGAGACAGCATCGGTCACCTCCCCCAGTCACCCCCCTCCCCCCACACAGTTAGAACACACCCAGGACTCACATTTAACCCCTTCCTCACCCCCTAGTGTTAACCCCTTCACTGGCCAGTCACATTTATACAGTAATTAGTGCATTTTTATAGCACTGATCGCTGTATAAATGTGAATGGTCCCAAAAATGTGTCAAAAGTGTCCGATGTGTCCGTCGCAATATCGCAGTCCTGACAAAATTCGCAGATCGCCGTATTACTAGTAAAAAAAAAAAAAAAAATTGTCAGAATTCTATCCCTTATTTCCTAGCCACTATAACCTTTGCGCAAACCAATTACTATACGCTTATTGCGATTGTTTTTTTTACCAAAAATATGTAGAATACATATCGGCCTATACTGAGAAAAAATTTTTTTTTTTTTTAAAAAATTGGATTTTTATTATAGCAAAAAGTAAAAAATATTGTGTGTTTTTTTTCAAAATTGTCGCTCTTTTTTGTTTATAGCGCAAAAAAAAAACGTAGAGGTGATCAAATACCACCAAAAGAAAGCTCTATTTGTGGGGGAAAAAAGGACGTCAATTTTGTTTGTAAGGCACGTCGCTCGACCCAGCAATTTTAATTTAAAGCGACGCAGTGCTGAAAGCTGAAATTTCGCCTGGGCAGGAAGGGGTTATATGTGCCCAGTAAGCAAGTGGTTAAAGGAGAAGAGTTCACCTGTTTGTACACTTTTTTTTTTTTTATATTTTTTTTGAATTCTAGCTCCCCTATGCACCAATAATAGAATTCATTCATGTACTTTTTTGTAAAAATATAATTTCCATTAAATCTACACACACCTTCTTTTCTTGTGCTCATTCATGTATCCAGACATTTCCATTAGTCTTTCTTGTCTTGTCTTTCTTCTCCACAGACTAGAGATCATGACACATGAAGGAGCTGACCTCATTAGCACACACCCTGCGTCATCCACCCTCCTACTCCCGGGTGCACGTTTTTTAAATGAAATGTAATCAATCAGTGATCACCCTTTTTACTAAATACACAATATACAGATTGTATAGTCTACGGCCATCTTTATACAAGTACATAGGAGGGAGTGGACGAAACGCTCAGCTGTCATGCCCTGTTCTGGCTGTCCGTAACTCGCATGCCCACATGCGTTCTCGTTTCAGCATTTTCACTCATCGCACAAAGAGCAGCTCATCCACCTGAATGGGCTGCCCTACACACAGCAATCTCCCCAAAGAAGCTTCAGAACTTTTTTTTTTTTTAGAGCGGAGTATGGTGCGTTTTGTACTGCGATCTTTGGTGCAGTGTATTTCTGAAATACAAGGAAACGCACAGATGTGAATGGAGCCTCATTGTTTTTGTGTTGCTGCACTTATTTCACTTCCAGGCCCCATTCACATCTAGCATAGTGGTAGCGCATGTTTTGTGTCTGTTTTCCTGTGACCCGCATAGGGCAGCCTGTTGATTTTCAATGGGCTGTGCTATATGTGGTTAATGGGACATTTTGGCATTTTGTGTGTTTTTTACTGTGCATTTTGCCGCATTTACCATTCATTTTTTCACATGCCAAAATGTGGGTTTTCTTCTGTTTGGTGTGCCTTTACCAATACAATCAGATTTGTATAGTGCATGGCCATGTTTATAAACCTAAAATTACTAGTTGCACTTTCAGTGCTATTAATTGTTAACGGCACACCAAACACAAAAGTAAGTACACATTTTGCCTTGTGAAAAAACCAGGGGCAAATGCTGCAAAACGCACAGTAAATAACACAACCCACAAAATGTCCCATTAACCACATGCGTGTCACATGGAAAATAAGCCACAAAACATGCGCTCCCACTATGCTAGATGTGAATGATGCTGAAAGGTGCAATAGAACAATAAGGCTTCATTCACATCTGTGCGTTTCCTTGCATTTTTCAGAAATGCAGTGCAGTAAAAATGCGTCAAGCATGTGGGAATGTGAGTTCCTGCTATGCAGAGATGTAAATGGGGGCTTGACGGCTTGAGTGTTTCTGTCCACTCCCTTCTATGTACTTGTATAAAGATGGCCATACACTATGCCAAGGGTCCTCAAACTACGGCCCGCGGGCCGCATCTGCATATTCCAGATGATGTCTTACTAATAATTTGTACAGGGGCAAAATGATATCTCTCTCTCTGGAGTCCATACCTCTCTTAATACAGGAAAGGACTTTGCTCACTGTGGAAACTGCAGCTGGGCATTGCATGCTATTAGTGAGCTTATAATCTACCAAAACCCCCCAGATCCTTCTTCCCCAGTTGTACTCCCCTTTAGTATGTATGATGCATGCATATTCTTAAACCCCAAGTGCATAGCTTTACATTTATCAACATTAAATCACATTTGCCACCTAATTGTCCAATTAGACAGTTGTCAGAGAAGCCAGTAGACCAGACTGTGTGACTGCACAGAGGAGACCAAAAACGCATGTAGGTGAAAATATAATAATTTATTAAGATAAGTGAACACAACCAATAAACAGTGACCCAAAAATAACTATAGACAATATGTACAAAAATGGGAGATACCAGAATCGTAGTAAAAGCCAGGCCGAGGTCATACACAAGGGGAAATCAGCAGGTGGGTAAGGATGGAAAACCAACAGGAACAGGGAGGGGACGGATGGAAAAGCCACAGAGTAGGGATCCAAAGTAATCAGGTATCTGTGACAATCAGGGGACAGGTACAGGATGGGCACGGAATAGGGACCAGATCAGGTAAGATGCAGGCTAAAGGTCAGGGAGATAGATACTAAGGCAAGGTGTGCTTGCACTCGCTGGGTATAAATGGGAATGTCAGTAATTAGCTTCAAATCGCACCTGAGCGCAGAAAGGGCAGTACGCTCCACACTGCCGGGATCTATCCGCTGGTGGAGACCAGTACTGCGTCCCAAAGATGATATAACACCAGCAGGGAGAAGTTCTCCTGACAGTTCCAAACTGCCAGCTGACACCTGCTGGTGGACCACAGTACTGCAAGACAAATAATAATAAATATTACCAGCGGATGGAACCTTTCCTGACACAGTGCATTGAGGTCAGCTTGTAAATTGGAGACATCCTGTTATGCCTCGTACACACGATCGGAAATTCTGACAGCAAAAGTCTGATGTGAACAGAAATTCACGTATGTGTATGCTCCATCAGACTTTTGCTGTCGGAATTTCTGCCAACAAAAGATTGAGAGCTGGTTCTCAAGTTTTCCGATGGAAAGAATTCCTGAACTTAATTTTCTCTGCTCGTCGTAGTGTTGTACGTCACCGCGTTTTTGGCAGTCAAAGGTCAGAGAACTTTTGTGTGACCGTGTGTTTGCAAGCCAAGCTTGAGCAGAATTCCGTCAGAAAAACCTTGGATGTTGGACGATCGTGTGTACGCGGCATAGGGATGTTATTCCACTGCATAGCCTGGTGTCATCTGCAAAGACAGAATTGGTACTTTTAATCCCAGACCCAATATCATTTAAAAAGTAAGGGTCCCAACGCTAAACTTTGGAGTATACCACTGATAACCTTAGACCAGTGATGGCGAACCTTGGCACCCCAGATGTTTTGGAACTACAGTTCCCATGATGCTCATGCACTCTGCAGTGTAGTAGAGCATTATGGGAAATGTAGTTCCAAAACATCTGGGGTGCCAAGGTTCGCCATCAATGCCTTAGACCATTCAAAGTAAGAATCATTAACCACTACTCTCTGAATTAGTTTTTAACCAGTTTTCTATCCATTTACAAATTGATATACAACGACCACAGCCACCCCTCTGTCCAAGGTTTTACTTGCCTCCTCATAAAAATAAAACATGTTTTTTTGACAGCTTCTGTCTTTCATAAATCCATGCTGTCTGTTGCTTAATTATTTTTACAGTAAGAACTTGTCTATGTGGTCTTTTATTAACTATTTGCCAACCAGCCGCCATCATTATACGGCAGCAGGTTGGCTCGTTGCCATACTGGTACGTTGGTTCGTTGCCATACTGGTACGTTGGCTCCTTTAAGAGCCATAGCCGCCGCACCCGTCCGCTGCGCATGGCCGGTGACCACGATGTTCGCCGGCCACCCGAGAGCCAGAATGAGGATTTGTGTGTGTAAACGCACAAATCCCAGTTCTAACAGGTGTAGAGACAGATGTGCTATTCCTAATAATTGGGAACAGCCACCTGTCTCCTCCTTCAGTCAGTCGCATCCCCCCACAGTTAGAAACACACATGAGGGAACACATTTAACCCCTTGATTGCCCCCTATTAACCCTTTGCCAGTGACATTTGCACAGTAATCAGTGCATTTTTATAGCACTAATCGCTGTATACATGGTCCCAAAAAAATGTCCTATCTGTCTGCTATGATGTTGCAGATCGCCACCATTCCTAGTAAAAAAAAAATTATAATAAAAATGCCATTAATCTATTCCCTATTTTGTAGAGGTAAACCAATTGATATACATAAATTTTGTTTGGGTACAGCGTTGCACAACCGCAATTGTCAGTTAAAGCGAGGCAGTGCCTTATCCAAACGATGCCCGGGGTCATTAACCACTTAAGACCCGGACCAAAATGCAGGTAAATGACCAGGCCCCTTTTTGCGATTCAGCACTGCGTCGCTTTAATTGACAATTGCGCGGTCGTGCGACGTGGCTCCCAAACAAAATTCGCGTTCTTTTCTTCCCACAAATAGAGCTTTCTTTTGGTGGTATTTGCTCGCTTTTGCGATTTTAATTTTTTGCGCTATATACAAAAATAGAGCGACATTTTTGAAAAAAACAACAATATTTTTTACTTTTTGTTATAAGAAAAATCAAATAAACTACATTTTAGTCAAACATTTAGGCCAAAATTTATTTAGCCACATGTCTTTAGTAAAAAAAAATCGCAATAAAAAAAAAATTAGCTACCTAGCGGGAACAGCAACACTAATACAGCGATCAGAAAACTGATCGCTTAGTGACGCTGGCAATAGGGAGTGAAAGGGTTAACTAGGGCGGTGATCAAGGGGTTAAAACTTTATTAGGGGGGGTGTACGGGGGCTACCCTGAACATAACACTAACTGACTGTCACACTGACACTAACTGCAGTGATCATACATATAATCACTGCATTCAGTGACACTGTGACAGGGGGAGGGGGTGGGGGGGTGATCGCAAGGGGTTAATGTGCCTGTGTGTCCTGGTGTCAGTGTAGTGTTGTGTACACTTAACTGTGAGATGTGCTCTCTCCTCAGTGGTGGTTGAAAAAAACGCCGAGGGAGAGATCACATCACTTCCTCCTTCCTGTGTTTACACAAAAGGAGGAAGTGCAGAGCGGGGGGGGGCGCGCGCATTGGCTGGGAGCGATCGTGAGGGGGCGGACAAAAACGAATAGCCGCCCCCCTCATCCCGGATTGCTCCCAGAGCCATTAGGACCGCCGCATGTACCGGGGGGGTCCCGATCGTACCCCGACCCGCGTCAAGGCAGGGACGTACAGGTAAGCCAATGTGCATGTACGTTCCATTCTGCCGACGCAAATGTACATGCAGCGGTCCACAAGCGGTTAAGGGGGAAAATCTTCCGGGGCTGAAGTGGCTAAACTCTCCATTATCTTCCTCACTATAAAGATTAAACAGGTCTAGTGTCAGGATCTGGGCTTGAACCTGGAACCTCGTCTGTGTCTGCCATTGTCTCTTCCCACTGAGCTATCTGGGTTGCTGGACAGATCCCTGTCTGATATGCTGGACAAACCTGCCTGATCCATTGGAATACTCTGCCGTGAGTCTTGATTGCCTTAAACCCCTTGCTCCTCCCATGAACTTCCTATATAAGCCTGATCTCAGCACTTCCTCTTTGCCAGGTTATTGTGCCTTCCCAGCCAGTGCCTTGCGATTTGTCTGCTCTGCTGCCATTTGTATCTGCAACCACCTCCTCGGCCTGTTCCTGGACTTCCCTACTGCCTGATCCCCGCCCCCAATCTGCAACCACCTGTGCTTGACCCTCGGCCTGTTCCTGGACTTCTCTACTGCCTGATTCCCCCCCCCCCCCCCCAATCTGCAACCACCAGTGCTTGACCCTCGGCCTGTTCCTGGACTTCTCAACCACCTGTCTTCACCTGCTGTAATTATTGGCCTCTGAGCCCGACGCCTGATCGTGACATCTAGAGTTACTTGGTAAAAACTTTGATCCCTTTTTAAATATAGACACCACATTGGCCCTACGTCAAGCCAGTGGTACCATTCCAGTCATTACCGAGTCCCTAAAAATTAGAAACAATGGCTTTGAAATGACAGAGCTCAATTCTTTTAGAATCCGTGGGTGGATGCCATCTGGTCTAGGTTCTTTAACCACTTTTATTCTGTCTAAATATTTCTGGACCATATCACTTTTGAGCCATTGTGAATCATTTGGGACTGTATCAATATCATCCCCATTATGGACATGAGCTCCCCCATGCCCCCCCTCAATCATTCCCCCAATACCCACATAAACTCACCGCAATCGCCAAAATTAACTCTTAAACTCATCCCCATCGAGGCCACTAAAAATATCATCGGTACTTTGCGAAACAGCACAGCGCCTAATGATATCATCCCCACCAAACTGCTGAAGGAATGTGCCAAAATCCTGGCACCACCTATCACGCAGCTTATAAACCAGTCCTTCAAGGAAGGCATAGTGCCCTTCCAGTTGAAACAGGGAATAATCAAACCCATCTTACCCCTCCTCTTGTGTTAGGGTCAGAACCGACCCGTTTTCAGGTTTTGAATGTCTATAAGTATCACATAAATTTGTTTATTGCATCAAGATTTTTTTACTTTGTCAGGAACCTATATTTAAACAATGTAATAGAAACGTAATCCTTTTCACTAAATTATAAAATACTGTGGTGAAAATTAAGACGTTTATGGTGTTAGGGTCAATCCTGACCCAGTTATAATAATCTCTGCTTAGTAACACTGACAGCCAATCACCTCTCAACCCTGTGAGCTGTTGTTAGGGAGGGGCCTATCTCTTTGCCTGCTTGTCTGCTTCTCTAAATAAAGTAAAGAAACATAGGACCAATACATTTCAGAGTTGCTGACTTTATTTTACCATTTTTTAAATTTGAAAATGAGAGGTATGCTATCAAAAGAAAGGTCTAAGGGGTCACACCAAAAATATTAAAAACAATCTTTTCAAGGATAAAGATGCCTAACAAGGTAACCAAGAGGTAAGAAACAAATTGGATGATAAATAATTGTTCAGAGGGTATTTTATGGCTGATTTAAGACACGGGTCATAACTGACCCGTTAACATCATGGATAGTAACAGAAAGCTAACATAAGAGGAGGGTTAAAGTAAAGACCCAAACACCGTCGTCCCATAACAGGCCTAAATGTCTTCTCCAAGATAATGGAGAAAGTAGTGGTACAACAGCTGCAACAGCACCTAGATACCCATGATTTGCTCGATCCATTTCAATCGAGTTTCCGACCCGGTCACGGGATGGAAGCGGCACTGCTCAAAATATGGGATGACATTCTCGAGGCCGCAGACAAAGGAGAATCTTGTCTTCTTGTACTGTTGGACCTAAGCGCAGCTTTTTGACACGGTAGACCACAAACTATTATTGACTCGGCTAGCTAAAGTAGCCAGAGTCGCGGAATGTGACTTACCCTGGTTCTCCTCCTTTTTGGAAAACCGATCACAAATAGTGAAGTTGGGACCTTTCACCTCTGAAAAACGCACGGTGTCATGCGGAGTCCCTCAAGGATCCCCTCTGTCACTGGTGCTGCGCAATATCTATCTCAGCCCCCTCTTCGAAATCATCAGCAGCCAAAAGTTACTTTACCATTCTTATGCAGATAAAACACAACTGTATTTTCGCATCTGCAACAAAAAGGATCATCATCTCGGTCTAGAGAAATGTCTTTCTTTGATAGAAAACTGGATGACAAAGAGTTATCTTAAACTCAACGGATCGAAAACAAAACTTCTCCTGTTTCACGCCAATCGAAAGAATCAACTTGCAACAACATGGACAACTCCGCCCATTCTGGGCAAAATCATCACCCCTAGCACCAAAGTCAAAAGTCTCGGGGTCATTTTCGAGACCAACATGACAATGGATGCTCAAATCGGGTCAATAGTCAGCAGATCTCACCATCTGCTGCGCCTACTACGCAGACTTATTCCGTTTATTCCTAAAGAAGATGTAGCAGTCTCGGTAGGAACAATTGTGAACTCCAGACTTAACTATGCAAATGCCCTTTACCTGGGACTCCCAAAGTACCAAATCACTCGTCTACAAGTCGTTCAAAACACGGCTGCCAGACTTGTGACTGGGAAAAAACCTTGGGAATCAATCTCACCTTCACTGAGATCCCTTCATTGGTTGCCAGTAAAAGACAGAATTGCTTTCAAAGCACTCTGTCTGATGCATAAGTGCATCCATGGGAAGGCCCCCCAATATCTATGCCAAAAAATAAAAGCTCACAACTCCAATCACGTTCTGCGATCCACAAACCAAAATCTACTCCAAATACCCAAAGCCAAATACAAGTCCAAAGGAGAGCGAAGATTTGCGGTTCAAGGCCCCAGACTATGGAATGCTTAACCAACCAGCATTCGGTTGGAGGAGAACCACTTGGCCTTTAGGAGAAAGATCAAAACCCATCTCTTTTGAGTTCAAAGGAGAAATGGTCAATCGAGTGCCCAGAGGCGATTCAGTTCGCATGTGCAGCGCTATATACGTTTTTCACTCACTCCTTTGTATACAGAGAGCTGAACAAAGTATTTAATACATTTGCCTTCTCTTTGTCCCCAGTCACCCAATCTAGATTATTTTGTACAGGGTCTACATGCTTAGACCTGACCTTTTTACTATTAAAATATTTGAAGAATTTTTGGAGGTTTGACCTACTGTCTTTTGCAATCTGCCAATCGTTTTGAATTTTTGCATCCTTGATTTGCTTTTTTAACCACTTTCCCACCGCGCCATAAGCATTATACTGCTACGGCGCGGTGGAGTTAACTTGGGACGACGTCCCTGGGACGTCGTCCTTCACTTCCGCGATTGCGCGTCCCCTGGGGCGCGCTCGCGAAAGTGTCCGTGCTCGCCGGGTCTAGAAGACCCGGCGCATCACGGATCACGGTAAATTGCCGCTGATAGCGGCCGTTTACCACGTGATCGCGCCGTCGAATGACGGCGCGATCACTTGTAAACAAACCGGCGTCATTTGATGACGCCGGTTCCTCCCTCTCCTCCCTCTCCTCTCTGTACCGTTCGGCAGCTGAGCTGTGGCTGGATCTGTGACAAATGCAGTCACAGATCCAGCCATTCCTCAATCCATCCCAGCTCTGCAATCCCCCAGTACCCTGCAATCCCCAGTACCCAGCAATCCCCCAGTACCCAGCAATCCCCCAGTACCCAGCAATCCCCCAGTACCCAACAATACCCAACAATACCCCAGTACCCAACAATACCCCAGTACCCAACAATACCCCAATACTCGGCAATACCCCAGTACTCGGCAATACTCCAGTACTCGGCAATACCCCAATACTCGGCAATACCCCAGTACTCGGCAATACCCCAATACTCGGCAATACCCCAATACTCGGCAATACCCCAATACTCGGCAATACCCCAATACCCTGCATGATACTTTGCAATACCCCAATACTCTGCAATACCGCCTATGGGGATTTTTAAGTAGCGAAGTTTGGCGCCATTCCACGAGTGTACGCAATTTTGAAGTGTGAAATGTTGGGTATCTATTTACTCGGCGTAATTTCATCTTTCACATTATGAAAAAAAATTGGGCTAACTTTACTGTTTTGTTTTGAGCACAAAACAGTTTTTTTTTTAAAAACACGCGTTCAATAAATTTCTGCGAAAATACTGTGCGAGATAAAAAGTTGTAACGGCCGCCATTGTATTCTCTAGGGTCTTTGCTAAAAAAGCATATATAATGTTTTGGGGTTCTATGTAATTTTCTAGCAAATAAATGATGATTTTTACATGTAGGAGAGAAATGTCAGAATTGGTCTGGGTGTTCCAGAACGCCTGATGGCGTTCCCTGCATGTTGGGCCTCTGTATGTGGCCACGCTGTGTAAAATTCCCACACATGGGGTATCGCCATACTCGGGAGGAATAGCAGAATGTGTTTTGGCGTGTAATTTGTGGTATGCATATGCTGTGTGTGAGAAATAACCTGCTAATATGACAGAAACAAGATTTTTTTTTGTTTTTTTTTACAGATTTTTCAGTCGTTTTTCTTTTATAGCGCAAAAAATAAAAAAAAGCTCTATTTGTGTGAAAAAGGGACAAACATTTCAAATGGGTACAATGTTGTATGACTGAGTAATTGTCATTCAAATTGTGAGAGCACCGAAAGCTGAAAATTGGTCTGTTTAGGAAGGGGGTTTAAGTGCCCAGTGGTCAAGTGGTTAAAGTTCTTTTCTTATTAAATATAGCGATTTTAACTTTGGCCGTGAGCCACATAGGTTTTATTTTTAGCCTTTTAAATGTATTGCCCATGGGAATATAATTTGCATACAGTCTTTTTGAAGAGTTCCCATTTATGTTCTGTGTCCATTGATGCCAATATTTGTCAGAGTAAAGTCTTTAACTCATGTAGGAGCATGCGCCTTTTTTCAGGAATATTGAGTTCTTTGACGTTTAAGTGAAATTAAACACGCTCCATCATGACTCCTTCACAAAAAAAAAAACAGGGGGGGGAGAGTAATTGGAAAGAGGAAAAATGGAAGCGGGAGCACAGAGTAAAAGGGAAAAGGAAAGTGAAGACAATTAAAAGAGAAAGTACTGAAAGATGAAAAAGAAGAAAGGCAAATAAGAGGTTGCAGTGTTCAGCGGCCTTGTGTAGGCACTAAAGTGGGAGTTCCTGAGGCTCTTACTAATTCATCCATGTGAGTGCAGGCCTAATGGGGGTTGTGGTTGGATACTACAAAGGGGAGAGCTCCCATCCATCTCTGGGTACAATTACAATTGCATACAAATATGTAAAACCTATAGTGAAACAGCAAACTTAAGACACAGGACTGGGGGTTAGCTATCAACAGATCCTCCCAGTGAGGTTCAGGTAGTCAATATAGAACCATAGATTAGTGTGAAAATCACATACTGTACATCGGATGCCTCAAAAGTGGAGACAAACTTTGTCCCAAGTAAGTCTGAAGACAAACCTGGAGATCATCTACTTTCAAAACAATGCTTCATGTCAGCGAACAGGCGGTCGAGAAATGCACTGGTCCACCCGGGCTCAACGGTTCAAATCTTCAAAGCAATACAAGTCTTTCATTCAAAGAGAAATAAGCCATTGAATCTAGTGGAGAGGTACATATCAAGTCTGAGTGAATCTTACCCATTCCCACAGATAAGATGCATCCATGTTCCTCCAACCACATGGGGACCCAGCCCTATCATTAAGACCGGACACCATATGAGTGGTGGGTAGTTGAAGCAGAGACAGTCTCAATATTTACATTAGAAATTAAAACTCAATGTTTCTAGAAGAGAGGGCAAAACTCAAATTGGGTACCCCGTCACTGACATAGATACCACTATACCAAATCAGTAGCAAAGGAAAATATTGAGGAGCAAAGACCTCCACTGAAATAGTTCATATGAAAGTCATCCATATAACGTCAGTAGGGGATAAGTCCACGCGAAAAGAGCGGCAAGTTCCACAGTTTTTATAGGCAAGGTTAAACGTTAAAGGGGTTGTAAACCCTTGTTTTTTCACCTTAATGCATCCTATGTATTAAGGTGAAAAAACTTCTGCCACTGATCGGCCCCCTAAGCCCCGTAATACGCTCTTTCCCTCTGCCTGTTGTCTCGGCTCTTGATTGGATAGATTGATAGCAGTGCAGCCATTGGCTCCCACTGCTGTCAATCAAATCCAATGACGCAGGCGCCAGGGGGCAGAGCCGAGTCTGGCATTTTGCATATATGGGAAAGTGCTTCTCCTAGGGGGTTATACGATGCAGGGAGGAGTTACCAGCACTGCCAGGGAACCCCAGAAGTCAAGGAATGGGGCCACTTTGTGCAAAACTAACTGCACATTGGAGGTAAGTATGACATGTTTAAAAAAAAATAAACAAGCTTTACAATCTCTTTAAGACTCAAAGACATTTCAATGCTGGTAACTGAACCAAGCACCGGTATGTGTACCCCAAGTAAAACTCAGGTAGCAAACAGAAAGGAGGGGAAAGCACAAAGTTAGCTTGGATACCCCATGTAGGGTTGAGCAGACTCAAAACTCAAGTGGCCCTTCAGGAGTCTTCGCTGCCTAGGTGGCCAGGGAGGTAAGCCAGAATGGGGTCCAGAGACTGGGAGCCTGTCCGGCTGCCGCAGCAACAGTTGGAGCCAGTTTTGATGGAAACCCTGAGTGGGTATTCCCAACGATAAGTGAGCCCCAATTGGCTGGTCTTATTCAGTAGAGGACCAAGGAGCGCCGGGCGCTGTAATGTGGAGTGGGAAAGGTCTGGCAGGAGCTTCACTGAGGCGCCATGAAAATCCACTGCCCCCTGAATCCAGGCCTTACAAAGGATGGCTTCCTTTTAATTATAGTGATTTAAATCAAATTCACTGTTAAAATAAACCTACCATGAAAATTATGGACTGATCCTTTCTTGTCAGTGGGCAAACATACAAAGGTTTTATTGTCAAAGCTTAACTGAACAAGCTGAAGTTAGAAGCTGATTGGCTATCATGCACAGCTTCAACCGAGTTTGCACTTTCCAGTTTTAGTAAATCAGCCCCTATGAACCAAACTTCTTACTAAGGGGATTGCTGGAAAATGTCTGTTCAATCAGCGCAGATCTGTGTATTCTGACGGTGGAGAGAGACTCGCTGCTCTCAGAATACAATGACACAGTCGGCAGGATTCAGACCCAATGTGTGGATGGGGGAATCTGTTCTGTTTTCTGTCTGGAAAAAAAAAACAGAACCATGTATGGCCAGTAGGGATGAGCCGAACACCCCCCGGTTCGCAGCAGAAAATGCCACATGCCGACCAGCCGCCGTCATTCTACGGTGGCAGGTCGGCACTCCTTGGCGAGAGCCCGTCATGCTACGTCGGCTCTTTCGCGGCCACTAGGGGGCACCCGCGATTGCTCGTTACAGAGCGGGGAACGGGAGCTTTGTGTGTAAACACATACCTTTCGTTACTGTCAGCGGGGGAAACGCTGATCTCCTGTTCATACAATGTATGAACAGAAGATCAGTGATTTCCCCTAGTGAGGTCACCCCCCCCCCCCCCCATACAGTTAGAACACACCAGGAACACACTTAACCCCTTCCCTGCACCCTAGTGTTAACCCCTTCACTGCCAATGGCATTTTCATAGTAATACAATGCATTTTTATAGCATTGATTGCTAAAAAAAATGCCAATGCTCCCAAAAGTGTCCGAAGTGTCCGCCATAATGTGGCAGTACTGAAAAAAAAACGCTGATCGCCGCCATTACTAGTAAAAAAAAAAAAAAATAATAAAAATGCCATAAAACTACCCCCTATTTTGTAAACGCTATAACTTTTGCACAAACCAATCAATAAATGCTAATTGCGATTTTTTTTCACGAAGAATATCGGCCTAAACTGAGGAAAAATATGTTTTTTAATATATTTTTGGGGGATATTTATTACAGAAAAAAGTAAAAAATATTGCATTTTTTTTAAAATAGTCGCTCTATTTTTGTTTATAGCGCAAAAAATAAAAACCGCAGAGATGATCAAATACCACCAAAAGAAAGCTCTATTTGTGGGAAAAAAAAGGACGCCAATTTTGTTTGGGAGCCACGTCGCACGACTGCGCAATTGTCAGTTAAAGCGACGCAGTGCCGAATCACAAAAAGTGCTCTGGTATTTGGACAGCAATATGGTCCGGGGCTAAAGTGGTTAATATGCAAGTTGTTATCATAAAAAGTGTTGGGGACCTGGGACATGCCCCAGGAGACATGTATTTTTTTTTAATGGCAGTTTTTTCAGGAGCAGGAAATGTAATAATGCTTAAAGTGAAACAATAAAAGTGAAATATTCCTTTAAATTTCATACCTGGGGGTGTCTATAGTATGCCTGTAAAGTGGTGCGTTTTTCCCGTGTTTAGAACTGTCCCTGCACAAAATGACATTTCTAAAGGAAAAAAAGTAATTTAAAACTACCCATGGCTGTAATGAATTGTTGGGTCATGGCAATACAGATAAACGTCATTGAAAAAAAAAAACGCCATGCCCCCCCCAGTCCATTGCCAGGCCCTATGGGTCAGGTCTGGATAGTAAGCGGAACCCTGCGCCAATGTTTTATAAGGGGAACCCTGCGCCAATGTTTTATTTATTTTTTAAATGGCTTAGGGGTCCCCCTCAAAATCCATACCAGACTCTTCAGGTCTGTTATGGATTTTTAGGGGAACCCCACGCAAAAATAAAAATAAGGCGTGGGGGTCTCCCCAAAAATTCATACCAGACCCTTATTCGAGCATGCAACCTGGCAGGCCGCAGGAAAAGGGAAGGGGGGCAAGAGAGCGCCCCCCCTCCTGAACCGTACCAGGCCACATGCCCTTAACATGGGGAGGATGTCCTGAAGGGTCTGGTATGGATTTTGAGGGGGACCCCTACGCCATTTTTTTTTTAATTGGCGCAGAGTTTCCCTTAATTTTCACAGCAGACCTGAAGGGCCTGGTATGAAATTTGGTGGTGGGACCCCCACGAAAGTTTTTTCCAATTACTTTTATCTGTATTGCCGGGACCCGACAATTCATTACAGTCGTTTTAAATGACTTTTTTTTTCCTTTAAAAATGGAACACTGGAAAAATACGCCACTTTACAGGCATACTATAGACACCCCCCACCATGTACGAATATTAAAGGAAAATTTCACTTTTATTGTTTCACTTTAACCGCTTAAGGACCCATTCACGCCGATATACGTCGGCAGAATGGCACGGCTGGGCACATCCACGAACATGTACGTGGCTCTTTAAGCCCAGCCGTGGGGTTGCGCGTGCACGCGACCCAGTTCGAAGCTCTGTGACCGTGGGACCCGTTCGCCGCTGGCGTCCCACAATCGGTCCCCGGAGCTGAAGAACGGGGAGAGCCGTGTGTAAACACAGCTTCCCTGTGGCGCCGTCATCGGTCGTATGATCCCTTTTATAGGGATACACCATCGATGACGTAACACCTACAGCCACACCCCCCTACAGTTAGAAACAGACATGAGGTCACATATAACCCCTTCAGCACCCCCTTGTGGTTAACTCCCAAACTGCAATTGTCATTTTCATAGTAAACAATGCATTTTTAATGCATTTTTTGCTGTGAAAATGACAATGGTCCCAAAAATGTGTCAAAATTGTCCGCGAAGTGACCGCCATAATGTTGCAGTCACAAAAAAAAAAAAAACGCTGATCGCCACCATTAGTAGTAAAAAAAATAAAAATTAATAAAAATGCAATTTAACTATCCCCTATTTTGTAAACGCTAGAAATTTTGCGCAAACCAACCGATAAACGCTTATTGCGATTTTTTTTTAACAAAAATAGGTAGAAGAATACGTATCGGCCTAAACTGAGAAAAAAAAAATTATATATTTTTGGGGGATATTTATTATGAATGAATGAAAAACGTATATAGCGCGGCGCATGCGAACCGAATCGCCTCTGGGCGCTTGTTGTTTCTGTCTCCCTGGTCATCAAAAGAGCAGAGTTTTTATCTGTCTTCTGAAGCTCAGGTAGTTTTCCTCCAACCGAATGCTGGTTGGTAAAGCGTTCCATAGTTTGGGACCCTGGAAGGCAAACCTTCTTTCTCCTTTGGACTTGTATCTGACTTTGGGTATCTTGACCAGATTTTGGTCGGTGGATTATAGCAAAAAGTAAAAAATATTGAATTTTTTTCAAACTTGTCGCTCTATTTCTGTTTATAGCGCAAAAAATAAAAACCGCAGAGGTGATCAAATACCACCAAAAGAAAGATCTATTTGTGGGAAAAAAAGGACGCCAATTTTGTTTGGGAGCCACGTGACACGACCGCGCAATTGTCAGTTAAAGCGACGCAGTGCCGAATCGCAAAAGGGGGCCTTGTCCTTTACCTGCATTTTGGTCCGGGTCTTAAGTGGTTAAAAATTAAATTTTGTGCAGGGACTGTTCTAAACACGGGAAAACTGTGCCACTTTACAGGCATACGATAGACACCTTCCACGTACGAAATTTAAAGGAATATTTCACTTTAGGCATTATTAAAATCACAGCTCCCAAAAAAACTGCCATTTAAAAAAAAATAAAAAAAATTGCATTGATACATGTCCCCTGGGGCCGGACACAGGTCCCCAAACACTTTTGATGGCAATAACTTGCATATTAACTAGGGTTGTCCCGATACCGAGTATTTGCCGGAGTACTTGTACTCCCGCAAATACCCCCGATACCTAAATAGAATACTTCCCCCCCGCATATGCAAAGCCGCCCCCGCCGCCTATACAAAGCCGCTTCTGCCGTAAAAATTGTAGGCACCTTTACTTTCAATAGCTGTTTTCCCTGCAGCGCGCCATGTAAAGGACACTCCCTCTTGCTCGGGATATGTCCAATCCCGAGCAAGAGGGAGTGTCCTTTACATGGCGCGCTGCAGGGAAAACAGCTATTGAAAGTAAAGGAGCCTACAATGTTCGCGGCGGCAGCGGCTTTGTATAGGTGGCGGGGGCATCATCATCAGGTACGGGGATTATGGCTGCAATATGGGGGGAACATGGCTGCGTATATGGGGGACATGACTGCAATATGGGGGGACATGGCTGCAATATGGGGGGACATGGCTGCAATATGGGGGGACATGGCTGCAATATGTGGGGGACAAGGCTGCATCTATGGGGGGCATGGCTGCATCTATGGGAGGGACATGGCTGCAATATGGGGGGGACATGGCTGCAATATGGGAGGGACATGGCTGTAATATGGGAGGGACATGGCTGTAATATGGGAGGGACATGGCTGCAATATGTGGGGGGACATGGCTGCATATATGTGGGGGACATGGCTGCATAAATGTGGGGGACATGGCTGCATAAATGTGGGGGACATGGCTGCATAAATGTGGGGGACATGGCTGCATAAATGTGGGAGGACATGGCTGCATTATGTGGGGTGACATGGCTGCAATATGTGGGGCATTTGGGGACACATTTGAAAAAGTATCGGTATTCGGTATCAGCGACTACTTGAAAAAAAGTATCGGTACTTGTACTCGGTCCTAAAAAAGTGGTATCGGGACAACCCTAATATTAACCTTTTAAATTAGCACTTTTGATTTCTCCCATAGACTTTTAAAGGGTGTTCCGCTGCTTTCAAATTTTCCGTGAACACCCCAAATTGTTTGCTAGTTGGCGAACACCTGATGTTCGATTCAAACCTACGTTCGACTCGAACATTAGGCTCATCCCTAATGGCCAGCTTTAAATACAATATGAAGGAAAAAAGACAGTTAATGGAGTCATGGATGAAGAATTGGAGCCCCATACCTTTAAGGTTTCCCTTTATTTCTAGGTTTCATATTCATTTTTATAACCATCTACAGTCTTTCACATAGCTCTTTATGAAAAATTCTATAGAATCGACCTTAAAACTAATAGCAGATGTACAGATTATTGTTCGTATTCCTAAATGTTCAGTCTGATGCAGCAAAAAAAATAAAGTTTGAGATAAATGCAGAAAATAGTACATTCGTCATGAAACCTCTTCCAGGTAATCAGCGACATCACTTATATGAGATATAGAATTGTCTAAGGTGAAGTCCTCTAGTTTATTGTCACTTCCAGTGAGGTCATCAACAGACAATTCTTCTTCTAGATCCTCACCAATGCTGAGCTCACTTTTATCGGAGCGCTGACTAGTGCTGTTAAAGTCATCGGCGTACTCATCCTCATTACCCGCACCCAATTCCAGGGAAGCCATTTTCTCAGAAGCCGATCTGAGGTCCTTGTGCAGGGTATTGGGCCCCTCAGAACGGGAGCTGGCCTCAGATTTGTGAGACTGTGAATTAAGGAGGGCTGAAAGACTCTGGTGAGGCTTGCTGGTCTCCTCTTTCCAACCATAGGTCTTCTCTGGTTTAGGAAGGGGGTCATCATAGAAAGAATCTCCCTCCAGGTCATCCTCATCCAGTTTGAGGGCCTCACTTTCTTGTAGCTGGAGCTTATCTGCTGTGGCTTTAGAAGGTGGTTGTCAAGGAAGGAAGAGTTGTCTGTCCTGATATTGGGGTGCACTTTGGTGGAGGAGGGGTAGGTGATCTCAGAAACCTCCATAGGTTTACACTGGGTGAACAGGCGCCTGTACATAGCCAGAAAGTCGTGCAGGTCTAGGTGATCTTTATACTCTTCGCTGATGTACCTGTCCAGCATGTCCCTGTTGGAGTGAGGGAAGAGCTCCCCGAATAGTTCCCTCAGCTTCTCTCTACTCATCTCCCCTTTCTTGTCCCGATCATACAACTCAAACTTGGCCTGTACCTCCGCCAGGTGTCCAGGGGGCATCTCCTGCTCTGGCAGCCCGTTCTGTCTACCCTGGAAGCTCCTGACCAGCTCTAGGAGTAATGGGCCTCCCTTCTCGGCCTCAGGCAGGCCCAGCTCTCCTGCTACCTCAGCCCGATCGTTAGGTGTGCTGGGCAGGTTGGCTTCAGGCTGGAGCACGGCCAGGGTGAAGTCCAGGTGGAAGTGGTGCAGGAAGTCAGTGACTAGGCCGGCGACCAGGCGTCCCTCTCTACTGTTCAGGAACTGCCGGAGCCTCTCATTGACCAGTGCCGGTGGCTTGTTCTCCGCCCGCTCCTGCTCCTCCAGAGCCATAAAGACCGAGGCTCGCAGCTCCGCTTTGATCTTGTTCAGCACGCCGTTGTTCTCCAGCGTGTGGATCAGCAGATCCCTCAGCTCGGTGTCCTCGTCGGCCGTAGACATTCTCGGACGGTTTGTAACACAAGTCTGTGACAGGAAGAAGTTTACCCGCTCGTCGTCTGGGAGACGGCCGAATGCTAAACTGCCGGGGGCGTGTCCTGGTGCACGCCTGCGTGCTGACGTCACGGCGCATATCGGGCATGTGAAGGAAAGCCACGCCCGATGCGCCGGGTGTTGTCGCGGGAGTTGTCTTCCGGGATAAACACACCGCTGTACTGTCGGCTTACCCATTCCTCACCAGGCACCGCCCACACCTGCCTTCGTTTCTTCAATTCATCCAAGGTAGTAACTATTGCTGCACTATCAGCATCTCCTCTCGTGTTCCTCTTGGTCAGTCTATGTGTGGGGGCAATCTCTCTGGCTGGGCAGTGTAGAGACAGTTACCCAGTGCTTGGCAGGCTAGGCAGTCTGTGGTAACTAGCATAGCTGTGAACAGACCCCTTAACCCATGTCTATGGCTGGCAGCATGCAGCACCAGGAGCCCTTGGCACCAAGGCCTCTTTCTGACAGGGAGATTACATTCATGCCCTGTGCAGGGTGGTGTCTTATAGGGGTGCGCAGCGGTGTCCCCTACACTGGCAGCCCCATTTATGTCTATTAAGACTCCAGCAGCTGCGTGTCCCTGACTTCGCCACGGAAGCACCCACACGGATGACCCAATAGACAACAATGGGATTGCTGGTACAGGGATGCCCAGAACACCTGTTCATCCCTGTGCTGGTTAAACATGGCAATGCACGGGCATGGAAGTAATCGCCCCGCATAAACAAGGCCTAAATTACTCCTGTTTTTTATGTGTGCATGAGTTGATCGCTCAGACCTAAGCCCCCGTTCACATTGGCGAGATTTAATATGTCAAATCGTAGCCGAATTCCGGCAACGGCGCTGTCCCTATCGGGGGGCGACGCCTCACCAATTTCTAAAAGTAGTTTCTGCTCTACTTTTGGGGACTTCAGGGGGTGCTTTTAATAGACATCTGTGCATAAAGCCATAAGACGTCTTTCAAATCGCCCCCAAACTCACACTGAAATGCAGGTTTGAAGTCATGTGAGTTCAGCTGAACTCACACAGTTTAAAAACTGTGAACGGGGGCTTAATCTGTAGCCTAGTTTAAATAGGTATGGCCAAAGCTTTTTATTTATTTTTGGCTATACTTCGATGGATCATAGGAGTTCAGTTTGTTCTGCACTCCTGTGACCCGCTGTCAGCTCACGTCACTCAGCCAGTCCAGGCTTGGGAAAGATTCTGACCATATGGTTGGGATCCACCCAGATCCCTGCACTGGTACCTGGCTCAGCCTCTCGGTGATCTGCCAAGAGCCTCCAGTGAGCCCTGAAGGGAAAAACAGAGAGCCACTGACGGTCACAGCCCTCTGCTCAGAGCGCAGGGGGAGAAGTGAGTGATCAGCAGTGTTTTATCGCTCAGGTCTCACTGCAGAGACAGCGGGGGAAGATGCAGCATCGGATCGATTCTGCAAGCACCTAGGTGAATATAAATGTTTGTTTCTTTTAAAGTGTAACTAGCAGTGATGGAATGACTGCAGTTCTGATGCACTGATTGAAATGTCATAGTGACTTTTAAGTGATTTTCTATTGGCTGCTGCATGGTGTGAGGTGATGGATTGCCTCACACTGCTCTGGAACGGTAACCAAGACAACAAATCTAATCTGAACAGTAGAAAAGTAGCCAAGTTCAATAAATGCATCAAGTACACAAGATCAAATCCCAGAATGTACAGGTAATGGTGGCACTACTATTGTGTAATATTACAGATAAAAGAAACAAAGGTGGAGGAACAATACAGATAGACAGGAAGGGGGTGGGGGCTGGGCAGTAAAGGTGCAAACTCACTAGGCAGGGTGGAATTATTAAAGCAGTTGTGGGAGGTCATTTAAAAAAAAGACCTTCCTTCCACTTAATATATGAACATATTACAGGGAAGCCACGTTTTCTTGGTCAAGGCATTTTTTGCCTTGTCTTGAGGTGGGACTGTGCTGGGAAAAAAAACGCCCAACACACCATCACACTTCGTGTGAATAAGCTCTGAAACTGTCAGACTTAAAGGGGTTGTAAAGGGGGAAAAAAAAAAATTCTCCCTAAATAGCTTCCTTTACCTCAGTGCAGTCCTCCTTCCCTTACCTCATCCTTCCATTTTGCGTTTAAATGTCCTTCTTTCTTACAGACAAAAGAACAGGAAGTGAGGATTTCTCAGAAGAAATAAGGACATTTAAAAACAAAATGAAAGGATAAGGTAAGTGAAGGAGGACTGCACTAGGGTAAAGGAAGCTATTTAGGGGAAAATTTTTTTTTTTTCTTTTACAACCCCTTTAAAGCAGAACTGAACCCATTGATTTAACAGTTTCCCAAAACGGTCACATTCAAGGCATGCCATGAATGATAACTGCCATAGTTGCTTGTGCTCTCAGTTGAGCTGTCAAACCATCAGTGGCGGATGTCATCACATGTGCAGCACCATGGCAACTACAGATCGAAAGTTGAGGATAGCTGTGAAGGATTGGAGGCTTTAGTTCCACTTTAATGCAGAACTAAACACAACAGATACCTCCACTCTGATGCCTTCTCCCCAGCATCTTCCAGTTAGTGGGTCTTTGGCTGGTTGGGGAATGACTTCTGGCATATGCACAGGGGTTCATCCATTCCAGTGCTGATGATGTACACTAAGCTGTGCAGCTCAATATACATTCCATAGAAGATTGTGAGCAGGTGGGTAATTTTTGTTTTTTTTGCAGACTTAGGGGGTTATTTATGAAAGGCAAATCCGCTTTGCAATACAAGTTCAAAGTGCACTGGAAGTGCATTCGCTGTAAATCCGAGGAGAAGCTCTGCTGACTTTATTTTTTTATCCAAACATGTGCAAGCTAAAATTCAGTTTTTTGTTTTCCTTGCATGCCCCCCTCAGATCTAGAGCGACTGCATTTTCAAGTGTAGTTTGCACTTATAGTGCAAAGTGGATTTGCCCTTCGTAAATAACCCCCATAGTCTGTTCTGCAATAAAGAGCCTGCTCGCTCACAATACATTTTTTGGCCGTTTAGTTACACTTTAGAGCAGACCTTCGCTCCCCTTTTCTAATTGAACTAATATTGCTCCATTTTGCAAAACATTTTTGGGGTGTCCTTAACTTAACATCGACACCTGTAGTGGTTTGCATGAACAGAGTACGATTGTGATGCAGTGTGGGAAGCGCACAGGAATCGCTGCAAATCCCGCGCCGCATCAGTGTTACCCTAGGCTCAGGGCCCATTTACAGGACAACACACATAAAATTGCACCTGCTGTAAATTGGATTTCAGCATATTTATGTGCATTTTTCTGCTTCCGGCCCCTTTCACATGTGTGGACCGTATGTCCGCTTTTTCATCCATCCGTTTGCGGGTGAAAAAGGGACATACATTGGCCCCTATGTGATTGCGGATGAACATCCACAGACACCCGTAATCGTCCGCCTCCGTAAACATCCGATTTTGCAGACGGAAGAAAATTCTATTTTTTCTTCCATCTGCAGAGCAGTTTGGATGAACACGGACATACGGAGAAAAGACATGGCGGTCCCTGCACAGTGTGCGGAGACTGCCCTGTCATCCGACGGCTCAGTGGGGATCAACGGAGCGATCCCTGCTGAGCATACGGAGGCGGATCAATACTGATCCGCCCCCGTGTGAAAGGGGCCTACTCAAGAGATTGCACATGGAACGCAGATAAATACAGCCCTCTGGTGTGAACTTGACACACTGGGGGTTATTTACTAAACACAAATTTACTTTGCACTGAAAGTGCACGTGGAAGTGCAGACGCTGTAGATTGGGGGGGATCTGAAATGAGAGGAAGCTCTGCTTTAGTAAATAACCCCTGTAGAAAAATATTGTTTTTCTATAAGTCTTTGCAGTTGCTTGCATTCATCAATGAGGAAAAACAGAATGTCTGCACATACTATGACCTGGTCCCCAGTTTTAGGTGTCCCTTGTGCTCCTGTCTTCTAGTAGAAATCTTTCGTGCAGAAGGTATTAATAGACTTGAGGAGCTGTCACAGGCTCTCATCAAGAGTGCTGACTGTGCCTACTGTGCCTCCTCCATTCGTGGAAGCCATACTACAGCTTATATGACTAAATGGGGGGCAAGCAGAGAATTGATATCTCCGCCCCCTCTATTTATAGAAATTGTACTACGGCTTTTATGACTGAATGGGGGGCAAGCAGAGGATTGATATCTCTGCCCCCTCTATTTATAGAAATTGTACTACAGCTTCTATGACTGAAAGGGGGGCAAGCAGAGGATTGATATCTCTGCCCCCTCTATTTATAGAAATTGTACTACGGCTTCTATGACTGAAAGGGGGGCAAGCAGAGGATTGGTATCTCTGCCCCCTCTATTTATAGAAATTGTACTACGGCTTCTATGACTGAAAGGGGGGCAAGCAGAGGATTGGTATCTCTGCCCCCTCTATTTATAGAAATTGTACTACGGCTTTTATGACTGAATGGGGGGCAAGCAGAGGATTGATATCTCTGCCCCCTCCATTCATAGAAATTGTACTACGGCTTCTATGACTGAAAGGGGGGCAAGCAGAGGATTGTTATCTCTGCCCCCTCTATTTATAGAAATTGTACTACGGCTTCTATGACTGAATGGGGGGCAAGCAGAGGATTGATATCTCCGCCCCCTCTATTTATAGAAATTGTACTACGGCTTCTATGACTGAAAGGGGGGCAAGCAGAGGATTGATATCTCCGCCCCCTCTATTTATAGAAATTGTACTACGGCTTCTATGACTGAATGGGGGGCAAGCAGAGGATTGATATCTC
This sequence comes from Rana kukunoris, assembly GCA_029574335.1. Lineage (NCBI taxonomy): Eukaryota > Metazoa > Chordata > Amphibia > Anura > Ranidae > Rana > Rana kukunoris. Next base: position 251,006,481 of record CM056052.1, on the reverse strand, counting down.
CGCCCCCTCTATTTATAGAAATTGTACTACGGCTTCTATGACTGAAAGGGGGGCAAGCAGAGGATTGATATCTCTGCCCCCTCTATTTATAGAAATTGTACTACGGCTTCTATGACTGAATGGGGGGCAAGCAGAGGATTGATATCTCCGCCCCCTCCATTCATAGAAATTGTACTACAGCTTCTATGACTGAATGGGGGGCAAGCAGAGGATTGATATCTCTGCCCCCTCCATTCATAGAAATTGCAGTATGGCTTCTATTAATGGCAGAAAGTGTTGGCATAGTTGGGCACGGTTGATGACAGCCTGTGTCAGCTCCTCCCTTCTATTAACCCTCATCGCACTGGAAAATTGAGGGGGTGGGGCATTGGAGGATGGAAGATTTCTATTGAACTAAACGAAGCACAATAAAAAAATCTCACTAATGGTAAGTGACGCCACTTGTGTTTTTTAAATAAAGTCAATTTAGGCTGTAAGCATTTGTCTGATTGTGGCTGATTAAAAAAAAAAATCCTCACTTAGCAGTTCTCTTTAAAAACAATATCCAGTCATGTGCAAGTTGAAATAAATGAAAACGTTGAATTTTGTTTGCTCATGATTGGAAGACACAAGTTGGAAATGATTCAGCTAATTCACTAATCTACGTAAAATTGTATTGCAAAGTGAAAATCTTAATTAATTTAGTAAATCATCCATATTGTCTGCTCAGCAGAAATGTGACTCGATAATACTTGATGAACTGGCTTAAGACTGGTATTACCCAGGGCATGTGTTAAATCCTCAATAAGCTCGGTCCCGCTAAGTTCACACCTGTGTTGATAAATGAATACCAGGGGAAAGCTGTGACCAGTTGGCTGTCGCAGTTCAGTTTCTGTTCAGCCCTAAAGTAAATACACTGCCCTCTCCATGGCAACCTCCTTGTCTTCTCCACCTAGCGTCCCCTGGAGCTATACACATACATATCTGCTTACAAATGTTAGAGTAACCTGGAGAACATCGATGTGTTTTTTGTCCATCCTCATTCCCACCATAGTACTCCCTCTGTACTGCTCCTGACTACATAGCACAGTAAGTATATTTTCTTTTTCTGGGAGTAGATAACGCCAGGGAAATGTTCCATTACTTATGTGTCATAGGAGATCTGTGTCCTCTGTTCTTCCAAGGCACACACTTGGATTTCTGCTCTATTTTAGCAGATTGGAAATCCTCAAGTCTTATGTGCTCACGCCCTAAGCGTATGTTTCCAACAAAAATATTTTGCTGATGAATGTGAAGCCTCCCAAGAACCATCCATAACTGTACTGTTAAGTTCCTATCCTGAACACATTTGTATTAGCCTCCTTGTTTCATTGTATGCCTTTATATTGCCCTTTCCAACCAATGTTTGAGCAGCAGCTTCTGAGGCCAAGGTATAGGTACTTTTTTTCCACATAACATTATATATATATATATATATATATATATTTGAAAAGGTAAATGTTTGCCTTTTCAGGTATGTCAAGGAGGGAAACCATTTTCAGCGGGTTCTACTTTTTCCGCATGAATGTAGAGTATGTAATTTCTAAATTATACTGTGCAAGATGTTGTGTTATGCTTAGTACACATGATAATATCAGATGGGGGGAAAAAACACCTTTTGTAGCGGTCATCCGATAATCTGTTTGTTGGCACAGTTTTCAAGAGCTGATTGCAATAGTTCATGCAAAAATATTCAAAGGGACAGTTACAACATTTTTCACGCAAGATAACTGAACAAACAATTTTCATGTAATTAGTATATTATTTGTAAGGGAAAAATTGTATGACCAAGAACACGCATTCTCAGAAACGAAAGAATACATTACATCACTTCATGCAACACTGTACCCATATAAAAAAAAATATGTTTTTTTTTTTTTTTCACAGAGCTTTCTTATGGTGGTATTTTATCACCACTGGGATTTTTTTCATATTTTGTTATAAAATGTAGCAAACGGGTATTTTTTTTTTTCTCCTTCACTGATGGGGCTGAACTGGTAGGCGGAACTGATTAGCAGTACAGATGGGCTCTAAGGGGACCGATGTCCCTCTAACAGAAGCTGGTTAACGGTTTCTTAATTTCTTCATGCTGACTGTGTGTGTGTGTGGGGAGCCGAGCCAATAACCGGCTTCTGTTTACTTTTATGATCGGCTATGATTGGCCCTTTACCTCTATCAGTGATCAGCCGAGTCCCAAGAATTCGACAATCACAAAGCGTGCCAAAATGGGAGGACGTCTATGTACGCCCTCCCGACATTTTAAGCCTGCACTGTAGCAGTCTTTCAGCTATAGCTTGGGCGCAAAGGGGTTGTAAATGCATATATATATATATATAGATAGAGATATATTATATATTGCCTCCACTGTGCAGCTCGTTTTGCACAGAGTGGCCCCGAACCTGGTGTTCTGGGGTCCCTCGGCGGCTGGCTTGGCGCCTCCCCGCAAAACTAACCCCCTTCATGGGAGCTCTTTCCCATGGGGGTTAGTTCTTGTGGGCGAGCTCCCCTGATAAAGCCAGCGGCTATAGCCGCTCAGAGTATCACTTGGTCCCCGGCGTGCCGCGTCATTGGATGTTAATGACAGCAGCACAGCCATTGGCTCGCGCTTCTATCAATCCATTCACTCCAGACAATCAACGGCCAGACTGAGCGGAGAAGAGGACGTTGGGGACGAGCACAGCAGGTGAACGGGCTCAGGTAAGTAAAGCGGGGCGAGCAATAACTGTCAGATGTTTTTTCACATTGATGCATTAAGGTGAAAAAAACATGAACCTTTACAACCCCTTTAACCACTTAAGGACCTTGCCTGTTTTCGAGACTTGGTGTTTACAAGATTAAAACAGTTTATATATATATATATATATATATATATATATATATATATATATATATATATATATATATATATATATATATATATATATATATATATATATATATATATATATATATATGTGTATGTGTGTATGTATGTATGTATGTTTGGGGATTTTAACACCCTGGAGAACAAAATTGCGGTCATTGCAATACTTTTTGTCACACCGTATTTGCCGGCGATGCCTCACTTGTGTGGTTTGAACACCGTTTTTTCCTATGCGGGCGCTACTCACGTATGCGTTCGCTTCTGCGTGCAAGCTCGTCGGGACAGGGGGCTTTTGTTTTCTTTATTTATTTTATAATTTTTTACACTAAAAAAAAAATGGGTCACTTTTATACCTATTACAAGGAATGTAAAAATCCCTTGTAATAGAAAAAAGCATTACAGGTCCTCTTAAACATGAGATCTTTAGTCAAAATGACCTCAGATCTCATATTTAGACTAAAATGCAAAAGAATATAAATAAAAAATGACCAGAAGAAAATATGCCTTTTAAGAAGCATGGGTGGAAGTGACATTTTGACGTCTCTTCCACCCTGCTATGCTATGGGGACGGGTGGGGGCCATCTTGCCCTCACTCGTATCTCAGCCGAGCAGGAGAGAGGACCCGATCACCTTCTCCCTCCGCCGATAACGATGATCTTGCGGCGAATCCGCCACGGAGACCACAGTTATCGTTTAAAGGACCACTCGCAGGAAAGATGGATATCTCGGTTGTGGCAGCGGCTGCTGCCGTTACCGAGATATCCATCTTTAAAGTAATACAGGGACTACTTTTGAAGTAGCACAGATATGAATGGTTATCATTGGGAGTCATGGAATATAACTTGTCATGCAATTCTGATGTCCAAAGTCGCACAATAGTGAAAGGAGCCCTAAGCCTATTCTAGAGTTGAAGTGTCTGGAGGACTAGAATTATGTATTTTATTATTTGCTTGCTTAGGTCATGCAGCAAGAATGTGCTGTGTCTTGATACTCTCCCTGGAAAATACGTGTTTAGTCTGTGGTGGGTCTTCCTCGTGTATTTTGGAATTGCACCCCTTTAGCTCTCAGGATAAAATGTTATAACCGCTATCAATTTGCATATCTTTCTTAATATTTTTTATTGTATCGGTTGGACACCGTTACCGTAAGCCTAATCCGTTGGCTCCGCGGTTTTACTGTTCAATTTAAGCTTTGACAAAAAAAAACCCTGCAAGTTGATTGGTTTCTATGCAGCGCTGCACCAGATTTTGCACTCTATTAGGAAATAAACCCCACTGTTCCTTCATGTTCACTCAGCAGGCTGGAAGTGTGTGTTCTTGAGCAAACTGCGCTGCTTGAGTTTAAAACCTGACTGTGCAGTGCGTCTTTTCTGATTTAAACAAATGATACACTATATCTGGTTTGCCACAGTTCACAGAACATGGAAATGCAATTATTTTATTGAATACAAACTGCTAAATACATTTTTTCTCAGCAGTCTTCTGACTTTTATCAGTGTCTGGTTAAAGCTTGAAGGAGTTTTCATTCTCCCCTTATTGTCCTATGAGTTTGCAGGACCCCTGACCCTCTGTCTGGACAGTGCTAATTGGCCCTATACTGATCACATACTCATCAAAGAGAAGAGATTAATTGGAGACTGTGGGAGAAGGGGAAGATCAGAGAAGACAGGATCAAACAGCCTTTTTACACAATGCAGAGGATTAACTCTTTAGGTTCCACATTGAGTATAACAAGCATGCTTTACTTTATATACAGACTGATTTTACTGTTTTGGGTTTAGTAACACTTTTAACATATACTGTATGTATTTCAACTGGCAGCCTGTTCATTTTAAATGAGCCTTTAAAACGACATTTTACACTGCCAATTTAGGCCGGTGTGAAATACAGTGGCAGGAATCTTTGGATTCCTGCTGCTGTTAGCAGTTCTGTGTGGCCACCAGCCCTGTTCACAATGACAGGTCACCGGCAGTCACAGTTGTTTGCTGCTGTCTGCACAGCCAGCAATTACCACAGGTAATTATAGTTTGAGTACGTTTGGTGGCCATACCTAGTCACTCGCAGCAGCTATTCGCACCAGCATAAAATCAGTGTTTTGTGCGTTAGGCTACATTTATATTTAACCAACACAGTAACATGCAGTGTTAGGGACAGTGCTGGCTCCAGCAGGGAGCAATGCAATGCTCATTTTAGCACACTGCCTCTATTTGAATTGTCACTGCACAGCAGCACAGTGCATTATGCATTAGGCCGATACATATTCTTCTACATAGTTTTGGTAAAAAAAAAATCTAAATAAGTGCAAAAATGTTATAGGGGATAGTTTTAGGCCCCTTTCACATTGAGGCGTGGAGCCGCGGTGACGGTATAGCCGCGCTATTTGTAGCGCCGCTATACCGTCGTGTTTACCGCGATATTCGGGCGCTAGCGGTGAGGTTTTAACCCCCGCTAGCGGCCGAAAAAGGGTTAATACCGCCCGCGTTGCGGGCGGTATTACCGCGCTATTGCCGCGGTTTCCCATTGTTTCCAATGGGAAGGCGCGCTATAGGAGCGGTGAACACACCGCTCCTATACCGCGGTAAAGATGCGGCTAGCAGGACTTTTGGAGCGTTCCTGCTAGCGCACCGCTTCAGTGTGAAAGCCTTCGGGCTTTCACATTGAACACTACAGGGCATGATTTTTCATGCGGTATAGCAGCGCTATTTTTAGCGCTGTACCGCATGAAAAACGCCTCAATGTGAAAGGGGCCTTATGGCATATCTTTTTTACTAGTAATGGTGGCGATCAGTTTTTTATTTTGTGACCGCAGAATTATGATGGACACATCCGACACTTTGATGCCATTTTGGGACCATTGTCATTGATACGGCGATCAGTGCTATAAAAATGCAGTGATTACGGTAAAAATAACACTGGCAATGAAGGGGTTAACGAGTAGGGGCGCTGAAGGGGTTAAGTGTGTCCTAGGGAATGCTTCTAACTATAGGGGGGGTGGGCTATGTGTGACATGACATTGATCACCACTCCCAATTACAGGGAGCGGTGATCAGTGTCCTGTCACTAGGAAGAATGGGGACATGCTTGTTACATCAAGATTTCACCGTTCTAGCGCGCACCCACAATGCTGCATCTTAACCACTTCAGACCCGCGCTACCATCAAATGACGGCACCAGCGCGGGTCTGAATATCCAACATGCCGTCTTAGAGCGCGCTGCGGGGAAGCCCTGTGTTGTCCGTGTCCCTTGGACACGGCCAATCACAGATCGCGGTGAACGGCCAGTCAGAGTGGCCGTTTGCGATGCGATCTGTGGGCGAATGAGAGATGATCTCACAGATCATCTCTCATTGCCGTTTTTACACAGAGACAGCGTCCTGTCTCTGGAGAGGAGGAGCCCGATCTGTGTTCCTTGTACATAGGGACACAGATCGGTCACCCCCCCCCCTCCCCCCACAGAACACACCTAGGATACACATTTAACCCCTTCCTCACCCCCTAGTGTTAACCCCTTCAATGCCTGTCACATTTATACAGTAATTAGTGCATATTTATAGCACTGATCGCAGTATAAATGTGAATGGCGCCAAAAATGTGTCAAAAGTGTTCGATGTGTCCACCATAACGTCGCAGTACCAATAAAAATCGCAGATCACCGCCAGTTCTAGTAAAAAAAAAAATAATAATTCTCTCCCCTATTTTGTAAGCGCTATAACTTTTGCGCAAACCAGGCGCTCATTGCGATTTTTTTTTTTTTTTTTTTTTTTTTTTTTTTTTTCACAAAATTTTTATATTAGCAGGTTATTTCTCACACACAGCATATGCATACCACAAATTACACCCCAAAACACATGGGAATGTAGGCTACACAAAAGCATTAGGTAAATAAACGCCAAACCAAAAAACCATACTAGATGGTGATAAAATGGCTGCGGCACCTTTATTGGTATGTTATCATACAAACATTTAAATTTTATTTCAAACTTATCTTTATTAAATTATCAGCACATAAATTGTAAAACTTCAAAATTTTATTAAAATCTCACTCGGTTATAGAACTTAAGCGAGTATCAAAATAAAATCTTCAATAAAGTCCCCCCCACCAGCCGGTTTTGTTCTGAACAGAAATGGCCTACCCCACCACCGCAGCCTTTTCTATCATGGTTTGGATACCAAGATTAAATATGTCTAGACCTACATCAGACAAGTGCACTCCGTCTCCTCAATATATGCCTTTTTATATTTGCTAGCCACAATCCCATGCTGTTGGCTCTATACTAATGCCCCCTTTTTCATTCTGCTATTCCTCCCGAGTATGGGGATACCACATGTGTGAGACTTCTACACAGCGTGGCCACATACAGAGGCCCAACATGCAGGGAACGCCATCAGGTGTTCTGGAGCACCCAGGCCATTCTGATGCCGCGTACACACGATCATTTTTTGTGATTAAAAAAAACAACGTTTTCTGTGAAGTAAAAAACAACGTTTTTGAAACGTCACTTTTCAAAGACGATGTTGCATACACACCATCGTTTTTTTTTCACAAAAAGCGAGGTTACGTTCACCACACTTTTCCATTGAAGCTCGCTTCATAACTAGCTTCTGGGCATGCGCGGGTTGAAAAACGTCGTTGCTACACACGGTGACTTTTTGTGAAATAAAAAACGACGTTTTGATAAAACGACACAAAAAATTCAAGCACGTTGGAATTTTTTTTTTGCTCGTTTTTTTTAAGACAAAAAACGACGTTTTGCCCACACACGATCAATTTTAAATGACGTTTTAAAAAACAACGTTTTTTTTCATCGCAAAAAACGACCGTGTGTACGCGGCATGACATTCCTCTCCTACATGTAAAAATCATCATTTATTTGCTAGAAAATTACATAGAACCCCAAAACATTATATGTTTGGTGTGTGTTTTTTTTTTATTTTTTTTTATTTATTTTTTTAGCAAAGACCCTAGAGAATACAATGGCGGTCGTTGCAACTTTTTTATCTTGCACGGTATTTGCGCAGCAATTTTTCTAATGCGTTTTTTACTGGAAAAAAATGTTTTGTGCTTAAAAAAACAAAACAGTAAAGTTAACCCAATGTTTTTGCATAATGTGAAAGATGAAGTTATGCCAAGTAAATGGATACCTAACGTCACCCTTCCAAAATTGTACACGTTCGTGGAATGACTCCAAACTTCGCTACTTAAAATTCCCCATAGGCAACGTTTTAAATATTTTTATTGGTTACATGTTTTTAGTTGGAAGTCTAGGGCCAAAATGATTGCTCTCGCTCTAATGTTTACAGCGATACCTCACGTGTGGTTTGAAAACCGTTTTCATATGTGGGTGGGACTTGCGTATGCGTTCGCTTCTGTATGCAAGCACAAGGGGGAAAGGGGTACTTTCAAAAAATATATATATTATTGTTAATTTTACTTTATTTTAGTTTGACACGTTTTTCCACAAAAATACATTTTTTGACCACTTTTATTCCTATAGGAATATGGCATGACGGGTCCTCTTTACAGTGAGATTTGGGATCAATAAGACCCCACATCTCGCCTCTAGGCTGGGAAGTCTGAGGGAAAAAACAAAACTATCCTGGCTTCAATCGTAGCGGTTACTCGGTAGAAGCACCGGAGGGCGGCGGGAGGTGGGACGTCCCCTCTCGCCTCCCGTAAGAACGATCAAGTAGTGGAACAGCCGCTATGATTGTTCTTATGGTGCAGGGAATCACCGGCTGAAAAAGCTGATATCTGAATGATGCATGTAGCTGCAGGCATCATTCAGATATCCCCGCACAAAGTCAAGGACGTCATATGACGGCCGGCGGGCGGGAAGTAGTCATTGCGGAGTATGGGCAGGGGTGGCTAAGCATGGAGGGATAGATGGCTGGCTGGATCTGTGACTGCAATTGTCACAGATCCAGCCTACAGTGCTGCTGCCATCCGCTCTCTCCCCCTTTCCTCTCACACTGTACTGGCATGACGCCGGTTTGTTTACATGTGACGGAGCGATCACGTGGTAAACGGCTGCTATCGGCGACCATTTACCGTGATGCGCCAGGTCCTCTGGACCCGGCAGTCATGGACACTCCCGTGTGTGCGCCCCAGGGGGCGCGCGATTCTGGGAGGACGTCAATATACGCCCTCCCAGAGTTAAGCAACCGCCCTGTAGCCGTCATTCAGCTATGGGCCGGTTGCCAAGTAGTTAAAGTGAACCTGTGCCAAGATCATACACACTAAAGTTTTTACATATTCTACGGTGGCAGGTTGGCTCTCCTGCGCAAATCGCTATATGGCGGCTATTAGTGGGGGGGCACGTGCCAGCAGGTCGGGTGGATTTGTCATCTGAGGCGATTCCCCTGAGTGTTGTCATGTCCCTGGCAACCCCCCCACAGTTCTAATACACCTAAGAAACACATTTAACCCCTTTATTCGCCCCCTAGTGTTACCCCCTTCATTGCCAGTGACATTTACACAGTAATCGTGGCTATTTAGAGCACTGAAAACTCCAAAAAAGTGTTCGATCTGCCTGCCGCAATGTTGCAGTCCTGCTAAAATCACTGCCATTATTACTAATAAAAAAATGAAAATGCAATAAATCTATCTCCTATTTTGTAGACACTATACTTTTACCCAAACCAATCATTATACGCCTATTGCGATTAAAATGTATATATTAAAAATCCAAAGTTGGCGCTCTTTACAGCACAAAAAATATATAAACCGCAGAGGTGATCAAATGCCACCAAAAGAACTCTCTATTTGTGGGGGGAAAAATATGTCAATCTTGTTTGGGTACAGCCTTGCACGACCGCGCAGATGTCAGTGACGCAGTGCCTTATTGCAAAAAATGGCCTGCTCATTAAGGGGGCAAATCCTTCCGGGGCTGAAGTGGTTAAAGAAAACAGCACATGTTTCTGAGCTGTTGGAAACTGACTAAGACCACGAGCTTGTCTGTGGACGAACTCCTCTTTGCTTAGCGGGGATCGCTCCATTGATCCCCACTGAGCAGGCAGATGACCTCCACTCTCCTCTATGGGTGATCTACTCGCTGTGCAGGGACGGACCAGTCAGAACTCCGCTCTGCCTAATGGGGATCGGATAAAACCTGACCGCCTTTCCGTTTTTTCATCTAATCCGCCAGACGCGCAAAATAGGGCTTCCATCCGTCTGAATTCAGCGGATTAGATGTCGGCGAACATGTCACCGCTGACATCCGTTGCTCCATAAACCTGACAGGAATGTCCGTAGTTGAATGTCCGTAGTCTGGGCACAGGTGCATTTGAGCCACTAGGCGTCTGCGCTATAGCCGAATGACGGCCACAGCGCGCACCCCAATTGCTGAGAGTCCATCAATAGACGGCTTGAGGAGGGAAAAATAATGCCGATCACCTGCTCTTGTATAAGGGACATTGGTCCCCAGTGGAAGAGACACAGAAGCCTCATTAGTGCCATCTGCCAGTGACCGCCAGTTCAATAAAGTGCCACCTATCAGTGCCCACCTCTGCCACCTATCAATGCCCACCAGTGGTGCCAGTCAGTGTCACCTAGCAGTGCTGCCTATCAATCTCCCCTACCAGTGCTGATCACTGCCACCTATCGGTGCTGCCTATCAGTGCCGCCTTATTGGTGCCCATCAGTACAGCCTCCTCAGCGTACATCAATGAAGGAGTAAAATGACCTGTTTGCAAAATTTTATAACAAAATATAAAACAGATTTTTTATTTTTATTTTACAAAAAATAAAAACTGCAGAGGTGATCAAATACCACCAAAAGAAAGCTCTATTTGTGGGGGGAAAAAAATGATAAAAATGTTATTTGGGTACAGTGTTGTATGACGCGCAATTGTCTTTCAAAGAGTGAGAGCGCTGATAGCTGAAAATTGGTCTGGGCAGGAGGGGGGTTTAAGTGCCCAGTAAGCAAGTGGTTAACTAACATGTTTTTCTTATATAGATCGTGGATTTTAACCTATCCTATATACATTTTACAGGTTGAAAATTAAGAAAGGTTAAACAGTTGTAATCACACAAGGCAAGCACGATGTTGGAAGAAGATATGGAAGTGGCCATTAAAGTGGTGGTAGTAGGGAATGGTGCTGTTGGAAAATCAAGCATGATACAAAGATACTGCAAAGGCATATTTACAAAGGATTACAAGAAGACCATTGGAGTAGATTTTCTGGAAAGGCAAATTCAGTAAGTAAACTTTATTAAGTCTATACTATATGTCTGTCAAAAATATTTATATGTGCAATAGTAATATAAAGGATTATACAGGATGGTGGGGTGAGGATGTACGGCATCAATTTACTACCGTTACGTTAAATTTGCGTCTGTTTACCTGCCATGCCCCCTGTCCAACCCTCCTGAGTTATGTGACCGCAAGACTGAGGCTGTTGCTGTCAATCTGCAGCAGCTCATAGCCAGTAAACGGGAAGGGAAAGTCGACTTGTTTATCCTAATATACATTAAAGTGGACCTTCAGTATTTTTTTTTCATCTTTCTATCTATTAAATCATTTTGCCCTTGCCGTTTTAACTTTGGATAGTAAAACTTTGGTATTTTCTGGCAGATAAAAAAAAGACAAAAAACGCTCTGGTAAAAAGCCTAGGCCTATGACATCGTGTACAGCCCCCTCTATCACACTTCTGAACGTTTGCCAGAAAGGAACGGGGGGGGTGAGTCATAAGAGGGCAAATGAGAGCTGCAGGGCTTTACTTTCTTTGAATGACTGGTAATGAAAGTACCTGCTGTTTGCACTTCTCTACTTCAGTATTAAATGGGTTCTAAAGATATAAATTCGATCTTTTAAAGTGAATTTACTGAAAATGTGATGATGTTTGAGTGAAGTCCTTACCTCTTGTACCCACAATTGGCTTAACAATTCACGTATATATGACAACTGACAGTGTTGCTATATAGAAACACTGTATTGGTCACCTCCTAGTACTTGCTTCCATCATGAAATCTGATTGTAATGGTTTTACTAAACATAGGATGTTTCATAGCAATCCTTTTTTAAGGTACTTTACCAATGGTACATTGTACCAGTCATCATATAATTTTTTTATTGGTTGAGCATTCATCTGTAGAACCTTTCTTCATAACCAATATCCTCCAAACCCTTTGTTAGCTTTGTTGCTTTTCTTTGTACGTTCTTCATTTCCAGTACTTCCTTCCTGAGGTCTGGTGCCCAGAACTGGACCGCATACTCCATGTGCGGCCAGACCAGAGTCTTGTAGAGCGGGAGAATTATCACTTTATCCCTGGAGTTTATCCCCTCTTCTTTTTTTTTTTTTTTTTTATATAATGCATGCCAATATTCTGGTTGCTTTAACAGCAGCATGCTATTGCTGAGCCTCATCTACTATTTTTTTTTTTTCCCCATCCTAGATTTCCCCCAGAGATTCTCCCCCTAGTGTATAGATTGCATTCATATTTTTGCCACCCAAAAGCATTATTTATTTAAAATGTTGTCTATATTAAACCTCGTTTGCCATGTTGCCCACCCTATTAATTTGTTCAGATCTTCTTGCAGAGTTTTAACATCCTGTGGAGAAGTTATTGCCCTGCTTAGCTTGGTATCATCTGCAAATACAGAGATTGACCTGTTTACCCCATGCCAACGGACCTTATTTTGCAGAGTAAATTTTTATGGGGGACTGTGTCAAATGCTTTTGCAAAATCCCATATACCCCACGTGTACGGGTCTTCCTTTATCTAGAGGGCAAACCACCTCCTCATAGAAGGTGAATAGATTGGTTTGGCAAGAACGATTCTTGAGGAATCCATGCTGATTACTGCTAATGATACCATTTCTTTTTTTTTTTTTTTTTTTTTAAAGTGTATTTTGTGCGTGAACTCGAGAGAGAGGAGCCGGACTGCAGGAGTTGGGAGTAGGCAGACCCTCCCCCCGGAGGCAATCGCCATCCTTCTCCATGCCCCCGGTGGCAATGGCGGGTGTAAGGGGGGGCCTCCCACTCACCCCGCCCTACCTGCTCCACTTGGGAGCCCAACTGGGGCCCAACAGGACCCCATCGGGGCAGAGGGACTCCCCCTATGAGGGAGTGAGGGGGCCCAACCAAGCCAGCCCCGTAGGTCCTTCGCCTCTCTTTAGGAGACCGCATGGCCAAAGTGCGTGCGTATTAAACCAATTTTGTGTGCGTGCAAGTGTGGTGGTTTTTGTGGGGGGGGAGTGGGCGTACTAAGCACAGGCGTACCTTGCATAGCACACCCACCGGGAGCCGGGCTGAGACCACCAAACTCAATTCACATGTAGCCGAGACCGGGATCCGAACCCTTGGCTGCAGAGGTGAACGGCTTGTCAGCGCAGTGCCAATCACGTTGAGCCACCACAGCTCCTTAATGATACCATTTCCATTACTAAAATCTTGTATATAGTTCCTTCTCATCCCCTCCAAGAGCTTCTATACTATTGTGTGTATTTTGGGCCATTTTTAAATATTGGTGCTATATTGGCTTTTCTCCAATTCGCTGGTACGATTCCAGTGTCAGACTATCAGTAAAAATTAGGAACAGTGGTCTGGCAATTACTTGACTGAGTTCCCAGGGTACCCTCACATGCAAGCCATCCGGTCCTAGTGATTTTTTTAAGTTTCCCAAGTCTAATTCTAATTCTGTTAGCCATGAGGGTGTTCCTGTGATTTGTCACAAGGATAAACACTGCAGATTTGGTTACTGAAGCCCCCAATTCCCTTGTGAAGACTGGGGGAGAATTCCATACCTTCGCCATCTCCCCATCCTTTGCAGCCAGATGTCCGTCCTGATTCTTTATGGGGCTAATATGGTCTGTCCTCCCTTTTTTGCTGTTTACATACTTAAAATAATTTCTTGTGATTTATTTTTATTTTTTCTCTCCTCCCATGTGTCTTTCGTGTTCTATCTTAGCTGCCCTAATTGAACCCTTACATTTCTTGTTGCATTCTTTATAAAGTTTGAATGCTGATGATGATCCCCCAACCTTGTATTTTTTTTCTTTTTTTGAAGGCCTTCTATTTTGCTTTACTAAGCATTTTTACATTGGAGTTAATCCATCCAGGACTTTTGTTCGCTCTTTTTTTAAATGTATTACCCAATGAGATGCACTGGCTAATGCCCTTATTTAATAAGTGAACCCATCTCTCCTCCATGTTCTTTGTTCCTTCTAGCAAGGTTTGTAGTTTAGGGAAGTTGGCCTTCCCTTTTTATGTTTCCTATTTGTGTGATTTATACTGAAACCAATTAACCTGTGATCGCTGTTTCCTAAATTGCCCCATAGTTGCACATCAGTGATTAGGTTTGTATTGTTTGGTAATCGGTAGATCTAGTAACGCTTTATTTCTAGTTGGTGTGTCTACCATCTGACCCATTAAATTGTCCTGCAAGACACTGGCAAGCCTTAGATCAGGGATCCTCAAACTACGGCCCTCCAGATGTTGTAGAACTACACATCCCATGAGGCATTGTAACACACTGACATTCACAGACATGACTAGGCATTATGGGAATTGTAGTTCCTGAACAACTGGAGGGCCGTAGTTTGAAGACCCATGCCTTGGATAAATGCATGGTTCCCTCCGTCCAGTCTATGTATGGATAATTAAAATCCCCATTATGATAACCCTTCCCATCCTTGTTGCTAATCCAAATTGTGATAGTCGGTCTCCCCCTCCTCCCTCCAGGTTAGGGGGTCTATAGCCTACTCCCAGTATTTTCCCCTTAGGTTTCCACCTCCTGCCTAGCTCCCTTAGTGATGTTATCTCTTACATTCACATTATTCTTAATATATAGACATACCCCTCCCCCTTTTTTATCCTCTCTATTAGGGTTGTCCCGATACCACTTTTTTGAGAACGAGTACAAGTACCGATACTTTTTTTTTTTTTTTTTTTTCAAGTACTTGCCGATACCGAATACCAATACTTTTTTTAATGTAATGTGACAGTGACGCATTGATGGCTGGCACTGACAATTGGCACTGAAATTAAAAGGATTATGTGGATTGCTGGTTGATCAATTAAGCCCTTAAACCTGTTGTCTCAGTTTAGAAGTCCTTTGATAAAAGATACCAGACAGTCTGCAGCGCTAATGGCAGGACAGAGATAAAGGAGGTAATATTGTGGGCACTTGTTGGCATACTTCATACAAGCAGTTTTTTGCACAAGATATTGTATGCCATTTGCAGTAATGTCACACAGCCGTGTGCACACATCCTATGCTCCACAAATGGCACTCCCCATCCCCTACACACTCCTCTGGTCTTCAATGGATGTAAAAAATACAGTTCACTGACATGCAGCTGTTCCGATTGTCTGAGGGAATGCTAATTAATTGCTGGGACTCGTAGTCCCCCTCTCTCACCTCTCAGGCTGTATTTAGCTTGCATGCCGAACACAGATAAGGTACCCCCTGTGGAGGATATGTCGGATCTGATCCAGATATTGTTCCTCGTCATGGGGGCGCTGTGAGAGATGAGCGGAGAGATCAGGGACATGTACACAGCACACATCGCCTCTTACAGCCCACTCCGTCTGTATATACCTGCTCCAGGTGTACACGAGGTCTCCTCTACGTCTGTGATAGGGGAACACTCCCAGCAATGAGTTAGTTTCCACCTATCACGGACATCCTCTCATCCTCGTCCATGGGATGAGGATGAGGGGGTGTCTGTGATGGGCAGAACACTGACTCACTTGCTGGAAGTGTTCTCCTATCACAGACGAAGAGGAGGTGCGGCTTTTATACACTTGTCCAGCGTTTCTCGGACATACATAATGCTGGTAGCATCAGAGAAGACGGCGTGTGTACACCTGGAGCAGGTATATACACTGGATGCCGTCTGAGCATTATACAGAGACACAGGCATTACACGCTGCATCTCTTTCTCCCAGGTATCGGGAGCATTTGCGCGAGTACAAGTACTCGCGCAAATACTCGGTATCGGGACAACCCTACGCTCTATCCCTACGATAAAGGGTATACCCTTGAATGGGTGCCAGCCACTCGATGAGAGTTGTTAAACCAGGTCTCTGCAATTCCCACAAAATCCAAATCCTCCTCGTACAACCGTATCTCTAATTCATCCATCTTGTCCGCCAGGCTCCTGGTATTGGTGAACATGCCATGTAATTTAGACCGGTTGCATACTATCCTCTTTCTGGGTGTTACGAAATTGCAACTAGGACTTTAGTCAACCTACCATGAAAGCCCCCCAATACTATCGTCTGGACTATGTTCTGCACTGACTATCTCTACCTCTGGACCTGACCACCCCCAATCACCTAGTTTAAAAACTTCTCTTAACTTTTTGGCCATCTCTACTCCCAGCAGATCTGCACCCTCCTCATTTATGTCTATTGAAATCGCACCCCGAAGTCGCCAAAAGTAGTAAAGAATCTACTTTTGGGAATCGGTGCGGCGCTGTAAATGGGGCATCAGACAATGCCATTGTCTGCCATAGCCGCTGATTTAGAATGCGATTTGGCAAGTCAAATTGCATGCCAAATCGCTGCAATGTGAACCAGGGCTAAATCAGTGATTGTTCATAGCAAGAGAGATCGCAATTACAAGCTGGTTATGACCAGCAGCATACATAGACTGATTCTCAGTCAGCTGTGATTGCTTTATTATTTATTTTAATCAAGAGTTGAATAAAAGGAAACTTATTTTTTTTTTTTTAAATATGGTTTGTTATTGCTGGCCACCGCTTGCTCATTACCAGACTGTATCTAGGCACGATACAGTGAGTCACCGACCTAGAGCAAACACGCAGCTGCAACTAATCGTTGTATGGATTCAGGTCACTCACTATGCAAGTCACTGGATCAGCATGACCATGCACCTAGCATTTGTAGATGGGGTACACAAGTCTGCCTTTGAACAGAAAATAACAGCCTGATCTGCCCCCCATTTCAAGGCCAGAGTGGAGACTCTCTCCTAGTGTATGTCCACACAGGTTTCTCCTGCAGCTCTTTGTCTCCATCCTTATGCTGGCCATACACTATACAAAAAATCCGCTGAAATTTGGTAGTTTAGACAGTTTGTTCGTTTTTCGAACAGTTAATGGGCACAAAATCGCTAATCGCTGGGATGTTTTTGAGCCGAAAAAACGAAGGACACTTTTGGAAATTTTCTGCCGACCGATAAATTGAAAGGTTAATGTGTTACCCGTCAAAACTGTCTGCACTAGGTACATGTAAAAAAAAACAAAAAACAAACCAAATTAATTTTTTTTTTTTTCTATTTATGTCCACTGAGCGATTTTATGGCACTATCATTTGCGCTCACGGCAGAGCGTTCGTTTTTCTAAAATGGGTTTGGCCGATTTTTCGTATTATGGAAGGCCAGCATAATTTGCACAAAAGGAGTTGTGCACAGCTGCACAATCATTCAGGAACTGATTATCATGTAAACATTTACTTAGGATTGGAAGCTTTATCCCCCCCCAAAGCTCTATAAAGCTTCTGGGCTGCAGGAACCACAGCAGAACTTACTGAGCTCTGAGCAGACCAAAAGTTTGTTTGCAGGCACAAACCCACTAACCCCATGTAGACGAGAAACCTAGGTGACACATAAATACTGTCCACAACCCTGCTAGCCAAGACTGTAAAGCTGCCAGCTAGACTTAAACTGCCCCTTTTTACAGTAACTGAGCACTGCCTGTGTGCGTGTACAGTATCTTACAAAAGTGAGTATACCCCCTCACATTTCTTTAAATATTTCTATATCTGTTCATGTGAAAAGTGAAATGACACTTTGCTACAAGCTACAAATACTGCAGCTGCTGACTTTTAATAAATGGACACTTGCCTGACCAGGGTGCACGCGATGGCGGTTGCCGAAGCCGATTAATTGCTCTGCTCTCGGCTTCCCTGCCGCCATCCTCGGTGAGGGAATCGGGAAGTGAAGCATTGTGGCTTCACCTCCCGGTTCCCTACTGCGAGAGTCACGCTGCATGTCCTCACTGGTCCCCGCTGTCTTCTGGGACCTGTGTGTTTCCCAGAAGACCGCTGGGGCGACAGGAAGCGGTGTGAACCCCCCCATGGGAGTCTATGCCCGGAAGTGGGTGCAAATACCTAGTATTTGCACCCCCCCCCTTCCCCCCTGAAATGTGCCAAATGTCACATCGGGGAGGGGTGGGGGGGAGTTTTATCCGAAAAGTGGAGGTTCCATTTTTGTGCAAACCTCTGCTTTAATGTATAAATCTCTGGCAACAAAAGTGAGTACACCCCTAGGTGAAAATGTCCAAATTGAGCCCAAAGTGTCAATAATTTGTGTGGCCACCATAATTTTCCATTACGGGCGGCAAAAGGGGATGTCCCCCTCCCGCCACCCTCTGGTGCTTCTCCCCACTCACTACTGAGTCGGAGATCTGATTCCCTGGCCCCGGATGCAGATCAAAGAGATTTCCGGCGGACCAGATGGTCGCCGGAGTCTCTATGATCATTGGAGGCCGGGCGCAATGTTATGACGTCACGACCGGCCTCTGCATTCAAAAAAACGTCGCTGCCTCGGCTGTGAAGCGGTGATCTTTTTTTATTGTAGGCTTCCCAGCCTAGTGGTGAGATGTGTGGTCTTATTGACCCCATATCTCACTCCTAAAGAGGTCCTGTCATGTCATACTCCTATTACAAGGGGTGTTTACTTTCCTTGTAATAGGAATAAAAGTGATTTTAATAAATATATATAAAAAATGTAATCAAGTGTCAAAATATATAAAAATAAGTAAAATTAACAATAACTTTATTTTTTATTTTTATTTTTTTAAGTGTCCCTGTTCTCGTGTGCTCGCACGCAGAAGTGAATGCATACGTAAGTCCCGCCCACATATGAAAACGGTGTTCAAGCCACTCATGTGAGGTGTCGCCGCGAACGTTGGCGCGTGAGCAATAATTCTAACCCTAGACCTCCCCTGTAACTCAAAACATGTAACCAGTAAAAAATTAAAGCGTCGCCGAAGTTTGCCGCTATTCCACAAGCGTGTGCAATTTTGAACCGTGGCATGTTCTGTATCTATCTATTTACTCGTCGTAATTTCATCTTTCACATTATGCAAAAACATTGGGCTAACTACTGTGTTTTTTTTTTTTTTTTTTGTTTTTTTTTTATAAAGCATGAAGGTTTTTCTCCAAAAAAAACACATTTGAAAAATTGCTGCGCAAATACCGTGCGAGATAAAAAGTTGCAATGACCGCCATTGTATTCTCTAGGGTCTTTTTTTTTTTTTACATGTAGGAGCGATTGTAGGAGCAGTTGTCAGAATTGGCCTGGGCCTGAAGTGGTTAATATACAAGTAAACTAAAGCTTAATCAATCATAATGATCCAGGGAATGTTTAAACAAAAATGGTGAGAAGACAAATCTGTAAACTGAGATATTTTTTTTCTCTCTTTCATCCTGTAGGATAAATGAGGAAGATGTTCGGCTTATGCTGTGGGACACAGCTGGACAAGAAGAATTTGATGCAATTACTAAAGCATACTACCGAGGTGAGAACAAACACTGTATCTTGTATATATCATCCATATAGAGTAGCCACGACCCTTCATCTGCCCACTCCACTCATTGTGGCCCGCGACTGGTTACCAAGTTGCTAAAGTGGCCCTCGCTCTTTAACCACTTGTCCTCCGCCCACCGTCAAATGACGGCGGGCGGAGGACTCCATTGTCCTTTTAAAGCCGCGGCGCACGCACCCGCCGCTCTGCTGGGATCCCGGTGCTAGTGCCCGGCGGCAACGATCGCCGCCAGGCACACGCAATTGCCCAGTAACTGAGCGGGGACGTGGAGCTCTGTATGTAAACACAGAGCTCCACGTCCTGTCAGGGAGAGGAGACCGTTGCTGTGTCCCTTGTACATAGGGACACAATCGGTCGCCCCCCCTCCCCCTACAGTTAGAACACTCATAGGACACACATTTAACCCCTTCCCGCCCCCTAGTGGTTAACCCCTTCACTGCCAGTCACATTTATACAGTAATCAATGCATATTTATAGCATTGTTCACTGTATAAATGTAAATGGTCCCAAAAATGTCAGAGAAGTGTCCGCCATAACGTCGCAGTCCCAATAAAAAAATCGCAGATTGCCGCCATTAATAGTAAAAAAATAAAAATGCCATAAACTATCCCCTATTTTGTAAACACTATAAATTTTGCGCAAACCAATTGATAAACGCTTATTGCATTTTTTTTTTTAGCAAAAATATGTAGAAGAATACGTATCGGCCTAAACTGAGGGAAAAAATATATTTTTTGGGTTATTTATTATAGCAAAAAGTAAAAAATATTGTAAAAACTATGTGAGTGGCTAAATGTTGCTCCGTCATTAAATGTAACCATATTGCTACATTTGGAAGCGCCTCTCTTCTCTCTTATACTCTGGAGCTCTTGCTGGATTTTGCTTCTAATCCCCTTGTGGAGGCTGCCATTTGTGGAGGAACTTTTTATGGTAACACAACCTCATTGCTATGATCTGGACTATAAACTGAAGGACTCATAAATAAATGATTGTGGAACAAATCCTTTGAGTTTCCATTATTTCTTATGGGGAAAATTTGCTTTGTATTACAAGCTTGTTTCTGGAACGAATTGTGCTCTCAATCCAAGGTTTTACTGTATTGCTAAACCAGGTTTGGAAATACAGGGTTGAGTAGAGCTGTTTATTTAATGGGGAAACCAATTGGAAACAAACATTTTAGCGGATGCTTCATATTTATAACATGCACTGTTAATTTTGATTAACAAGACAGAATAAAAGCCTTTCAGTTTCTCCTGACAGCGATGCATTTATTAATGGAGTGGTGGAATCATAATAGTGCTGGGTGTATTTGACTATTTTAGGAAAAGATGGAGTTGGAGCATACAGTGCCTGCCGTGTTTTAAGCACGCCAGCATCGCGCTGAATCTCGGCGACAGGCTGCCGATATCTCGCACTCGCTGGAATAGTAAAAGCACATTCCAGCGAGTGCGTCATAGAAGCGACGGGGATCCGACGCGGATTCCCGCCAATTCTACACGTGGGCGGAGTTTGTTATGAATCCTGAAGGAGAAATCCCCGCCGGATTTTTAAAGAAAAATCCGGCATGGGTTCCCCCCTCAGGAGCATAACGGGCCCTTAGGTCTGTTATGGGTTGTAAGGAGACCCCCCTACGCCGAAAAAACGGCGTGGGGGTCCCCCCACAATCCATAACAGACCCGTATCCAAAGCACGCCGGCCGGCCGGTCAGGAAGGGAGTGGGGGCGAGCGAGCGGGGCCCCCCACCCCAGAGCACCCTGTCCCCATGTTGATGAGGACAGGGCCCCTTCCCGACAACCCTGGCCGTTGGTTGTCGGGGTATGCGGGCGGGAGGCTTATCGGAATCTGGAAGCCCCCTTTAATAAGGGGGCCCCCAGATAACGGCCCCCCACCCTAAGTGAATGAGTATGGGGTACATTGTACCCCTACCCATTCACCTGCAAATAAAAAGTGTAAACACAAATAAAACACAGGGTATTGAAATATTTTATTAGTTGGCCGCCGGGGGGGTGTGTGTATGATCGCTTTTATAAAAGCGCCCCCCTCCGGCGGGCTTCTGTGGGGGGTGGGTACCGCCGTCTGGTTCTCTTCCGCCGCCGGGGGGGGGGCGCTTTGATAAAAGCGCCCACCACCCGGCGGGCTTCTTTCGACGTCTTCGGCGGCTGGGGGGTCTTCTCCCACTCTCCGGGGTCTTCTCCTGCTCTCCGGGGGTCTTCTCCGCTCTCCGGGGGTCTTCTTCTTCTTCAGGACTCGCCGCCGCTATCTTCGTGTGTTAGCTCAATTACTAGCGGCGGCGGCCCCCTCTTCTGCGATGTCGGCGTCTTCTTCTTCTTCTGCTCTCCAGATGTTGACGCGACGCATCCTGCCGCAGTGCGCCCCCTGCCCCAGAGCACCTAACCCCCCCCATGTTGAGGGCATGCTGCCCGGTACGGCTCAGGAGGGGGGGGGGCGCTCGCTCGCCCCCACTCCCTTCCTGACCGGCCGGCCGGCGTGCTTTGGATACGGGTCTGTTATGGATTGTGGGGGGACCCCCACGCCGTTTTTTCGGCGTAGGGGGGTCTCCTTACAACCCATAACAGACCTAAGGGCCCGTTTATGCTCCTGAGGGGGGAACCCATGCCGGATTTTTCTTTAAAAATCCGGCGGGGATTTCTCCTTCAGGATTCATAACAAACTCCGCCCACGTGTAGAATTGGCGGGAATCCGCGTCGGATCCCCGTCGCTTCTATGACGGCTTTGTCTCCATCGCGGCAAGCCAGCTCGGCGCTGGCTCCCGCGATGGGGCTCGTAGGTGGTCAATCTCGCCGAGAAAGGGAGCGAGATTGACGCAATATCCCAGTCACCCACTGTACAGCCACTAAAGTCTAAATTCCTGTTCGGTCCGCTCATTTTTGGCCCATGACTTCCTGGATAAACCAGCTCCCTTTCTATAAAATATGGCAGACTTTGTACTTTTATTCACACACATTCCCTAAATATGGTTTGCTTTTTGTTTATGCAGAACATCATGACAAAGGAGTAGTTTGTTTGTTTTTTATTAACTAGTATGTACGAACAAGTGACGTGGAACAGGCCTGTTCAAACCCAAGTCTTCTGGGATCCTACATGGCAGGCTATGTTAAGGGTACATGCTTGTGAGGACATTGCAGAGGCAAAGAAACTCCTAATGATACAACCAGATCACAAGAGACCCTATCCTTTTTTCTGTAGGGAAATTAGAATTCTTACTAAACGTGAATCATTGTGGAAGAAGAGTGGAAACAGTGTGAGTAATAGTTTACCTAGGAGAACAAACCCAACTAAGCCTTAAAACTCATTTTTAATGACTCAGTATATGAAAATTTACAATTGTACATTGTATATAGAGCTTTATGGCAAAGTATAGACTGCACAGGAAAAGGGTTTTTCTGCAGGTAATGAGGACAGCAAAATAACAAGTCTCTAGTGAACGTGCATTTTTAGTCCTCTTAACTCATCTAATCCTCTGATCTGACAGACAACTTCTCCTTCTTTTTTTATTAAATGAGTAAGCATAATAGTTTCTTGAACAGTTAGTCATGCATGAGGAAAACCCTTAACTAGTTTCCATTCAGCTATGTACTTTAACTAACTACTTCAAGACTGGACTCTTTCACCCTTTTCCTGCCCAGGCCGGTTTTCAACACTATTACACTTTGAAGAACAATTAGGCAGGAGGCCATACACAAGCCGCATATCTTTCCTGCATAGTTGACATTGGAATCCCTCCCACTGAGCCATTGAAATTTCCCTGCAGGGTAATCCATCCTCGCTGGGAGAAGACAGTGATTGTTGCTACCGGCTATACCAGACACTAGCGATTAATCGCATGCAAAATCAGTCCGGCTGGTTGTTCACAAGTTGATGGAAGGACAGTCCAAATAACACACACACACACACACATTACCCCTTTTTGGAAAGTAGACAGTCCAAGGTATTTAGTAAGCGGTAAATATATTTATATTTTTTTATTTTTCATAGACATACTTACAATAATATTCTGCTACTGCTACTCGTCTCGAGTAAGGGGATAATGTGTGCAATTTTTTACCGCCTAACCACAAAGATCCAAAATCCAAAGAGCAGGCTTTCCAGAGGCTTTTACTACACATCCAATTTTCTGACTACACATACATTTTTAGAGGCCTGCTTGCTTCAAGACTTTGAAACCAGCAGAGTGCTTTTAAAATAGTTTAAAAACATGAGCATTAAGTAAGCAATATACTTACTGGGACTCTCCAACAACAAATTGCAGTGTTATGGCAAAATCAAGACCATTCATGAGGGACAACTACTTTTAGGCTACGAGTTTACGGGCAAGGAAGAATATGCGTATTAGCATTTTTTTTTATTCCATATTTATGCCCAATACGTGTTACAGGAGATTTGACAAACGCATAGTAGATAGTAGACAAAAACCTTACAATTGGCAGCCATATCCCTCTTGACAATGTTGCAATTGATCATAGTAGACAAACTATTAAATGAAACAAAAAGGAAAAGCAAATTAAGGCACTCAACTTCAGTAGCATTTCTGGTAAATTTGCACTGTACAACGAACTAGACTTGCCTTGTGTTAAGGGTCTAAGCACAACACCAGCACATCATTGTCCCAGAAGGGTCAAAAGGGTTTGTATATCCCTAAAAAGTAGTAGTAGTAGTCAAGTTAAAGGCAAGAGTGGAGTGGGATATAGGGGGGCCAGGAGGAAAGGGGGGAGGATGGTAAGGAAGCCAGAGGGTCACCCTTTAGGGGCCAGACATCATCTGCAAGCCATGGACAGATGGGCAATTTTTGGGTGGCTCAGGTCGGACAATGCTTGTAGATGACCATTAGTGCAGCAGATAAACTTTTCACATCGGTGGTGTAAGATTTTTTGGAAGAATGCTTAAAATACACACTATGCAAATTTCTTTTAGCTTTACCTAAACCATGTAATATGAGGTTAAACCCAAATGCTTTCAATTTGTATACAATCAGGCAGGCCCTTGCTCTACATAGTTCGATTTACCTTCAACAAAAGTTGTATAGTGTGTATCGAGCTTTAGGGTCTGTATAATGAGATGGAGCATATGAATTGGGAGCTGTCGGTACTGCAACATCTCTGGCAGCAAGGTCAGTTGGTTCTGTCCCATGAGTGTACCTTCGGGGGGGGTATTGTAGACCCTGGTGTAAGATTAACGATTGGGTTAATTTCTGGAATGGGGAGATTGCTACAGTGGGTAACACCTTGAGGGGCATTATCCATTGATCATCAGTTTTTGCTATGTCCTGTCTCCATCTCTCACCACAACGCTAATGTACCTTAGAACAGGATATGTATGGCCAATTAAGCCTTTTTTGGTAGTATTTGGAGGGAATACCATACCAAGGATGGTGGAAAGGTTATAGATCGGTGAGACTGCACTTGTATGGCATAGCTCAGTTGTAATTGATAAACCTATATGAAAGCTGATATTGGTCCACCAGTGAATAAGGAAGCCGTGTATTGTTAAGTAACTGACATAGATCATTTTATACCTGCCTGCTTCCAGCA
Organism: Rana kukunoris; assembly: GCA_029574335.1. NCBI lineage: Eukaryota > Metazoa > Chordata > Amphibia > Anura > Ranidae > Rana > Rana kukunoris. Next base: position 250,981,539 of record CM056052.1, on the reverse strand, counting down.
GCTAGAACCTTCCAGTTTTGCAAAATTCCAGGTAACAGGCATATATTTAAACTACCGGGAATGGCCCTAGTACTGTTTGACTACCTCTCCAAATTTTGTGAATCTGCAGAAAGGTAGATAATTGTTGTAGGGTCTGAAATGAAGAGTCCAGTGGATCTTGTGGTTATTAGGAAAACTATACCCTTTGTGTAGGATCTTGCAATGCCACCTCTCCCCGGCCAGTAAGGTGTTGAATTTGGGATACAGTTTAGGGCTGTCAACTGCCAATCCTTCACCATCCTTGGGGAGTTGGCGCACCCCCAGCTTAATCCTGTACATCTACCTTTCCCTATGAAGTCTCTCAACAAAGAGTACATTTTCCTAAACAGTTTCTTGGGATATCATATGGGAGCATTGTGAAGGACATCTAATAATTGTGGCATCCATACCATTTTTTTTTAGAAGGTTTACTCTACCTATAACGGAGAGATTTAGTAAACAGTGGACAGGGTAACATACTCCAACAATGCGGAAGAAGCAAAAAATGGATCATAAAATTCAAGCTGTGGTGTATAAGGGCCAAGTCGCACACCGTGCAGTTATCGGAGTTTTGCGCACAGAGGAACTCGGTCACTGCTGAGAGACACAGAAAAAATATGTTTTCTGTGTCCTGTTCACAATGAAACACAGCCCCAGATCATCTACACTGCAGTGATCTGAGATAAAATGCATTTTATCACAGCGCACAAGACAGGATTGCGTGTCGCTGTACAGCAGGGCAATGCACCATGATTCTGTATAGTGCCAATTTTTGTGCACTTTAAATAAAGTTAACTTGTAAAGGGAGCTGTGATGTGCTGGGTCGCGCACCACACTGCCTTTTACCACCAGCTCACTGCAGCCGAAATGGACAACTGGCAGATAGTATACTGCTGTGGATCACTGTAAGTCAATGAGTGAACGGGCCCTAACAGAGAATGTAGAGCAATATCCTGGCCCCAACACAACATTTAATTTTGATTATATTTACTTTAATTGCTTCCCTTTTTCTTCTAGGTGCCCAATCTTGTGTATTGGTATTTTCTACAACAGACAGGGAATCTTTTGAAGCAGTGCCCAGCTGGAGGGAGAAAGTAATGGCTGAAGTTGGGGACATTCCAACAGTTCTTGTTCAGAATAAAATTGACCTGCTTGATGACTTGGTTATTAAGAAGTAAGTCTGCATTCCCTTAATATTGTCATTGCATTGATATAGCATTTTTTTTTAAATATATCTATATCTCTTGACCACTGGGCACTTAAACCCCCTTACTAAGCAGACCAATTTTCCCTTATCGTCTTTCAGGACAGCACCTTGAGAGCGTGGCTCCACCCACTTGACAGGAAACACACCTCCACCAAACTTCTTAAAAGGGAGGTTCCCTCCACTTATCATCAGTTTTTGTGTTTCCTCCGGCGGGAACACATGTGGGGGTTAGGAGCTCTCCAGGTTTCCTGGAGAGGTTTTTTTCTTTCTATCTCCCTACTCCACCTTTTTTACTACCTACCTCAGAGAGTCTGTTCCTCCCATTCACGGGTTAGAGAGTGCCTTGTGCATGGGCTCCTTCTCCCTCATCAAGTGCTCAGTGAGCCAGGACTGCTCCAGGACGCTGCCCCCCTGGCTAGGTACTCGCGCGGACGTTCCTTATTTTTTCCCGTCCAAACCGGCGCCATCTTGGGAAGGTCAGCTGGTGACTTCCTTACTCCAGCTGCTTCCCCCGGAAATGAGGTAACCGGAAGGGGCGGGGTTCTTACGAGCGGGCGCAGTTCCACCCGGAAGCGCTGAGGGAGGAGGGAGGAACGGGTCTGGTGCCTTATTAGTTGGTTCTGGTCCGGTGCAGCGGCACTAGTGGAGTCCGGAACCGGCGTTCTGCCACCAAGCATCACGCTACTGCCCTCAAGCATGGAAGGGGGATCCGCAGCGAGTGGGACAGGCACTGGCACCAGCAAGACCCAGGTAAGGGGTAGACTTGGGTTCTACCCTTAGTTACTTGAAGGTCTCTCTCCAGCTCTCTCTCTCTCTCTCTCTTTTGGGGGGAGTGAGTGGCTTTTTTTCCCCCCCTGGTGGCGGGGGCCTGTTTGGGCACGTGAGTGTATAAGGATCTCTCACTGTGCACCTTTGGTGAGCACCTTGATGGGTTGTTCAGGTTATCTCACATGGTTGGTTTTTTGTTTTTCCCCTTTTGTTTCCTTTCCTTATCAGGCCAAAGGCTCTGAACCCAGAAACAAAAAGAAATGTCCTTCATGCAAGGCTAAACTTTCTGAAGGAGGGAGAAAAGCTTTATGTCAATCATGTGTTGACTCCTTGGTGAAAGAAGAAGCTTCTGCTGCCTGCAGCGACATAATTGCTTCTGTAAAGAAGGAGTTGGATGCTACGATTCAATCCTTTAAATCTTCACTCATGAAACCATCTGTGAGCCAAGCCTCTACCTCACAATCCTCACAAGACTCACCTTTAGTTCCTGTAGTGGAGGCAGAAGAGAGTCCTCTGAACCAGGACGGTCCCCCTCCCTCACATTCCCAGGAATCGGAAGAGGAGGAAGACGAATTAGAAAATATATCTTCTAAATATAAATTGTCTTTGGACCAAGTGGATGACCTCCTTAAAGCTGTGCATGCAACTTTGGGCTTGGAGGAGGAGCGCAAAGAGCTATCCTTACATGACAGGATGTATGCGGGTCTCTGTGAGCCCAAAATACGTACTTTTCCTGTTCATTCTGTGATTTCTGACTCAATCATGAGGGAATGGGCTGATCCAGAAAAGAAACCTTTCTTTGCTAAAGCTCATAAAAGAAGGTTTCCGTTTGATGAGGATCCAGCAGCTCTTTGGAATAAGACTCCAAAAATTGATGCAGCCTTTTCTCAGGTCTCAAGGTCTTCGGACCTGGCGTTTGAGGACATGGGGATTCTTAAGGAACCCATGGATAAAAAGATGGACCAGCAGTTAAAGAGGGCCTGGCAATCCATCTTAGGCAACCTTAAGCCAGCAATGGCAACCACCTGCGTCTCCAGAAACATGGAGTACTGGCTGAGCCAGCTTAAAGCTCATATTGTAGCTGATTCCTTCTCTACCCTGTCTGCTGCGGTAGCCTATGTCTCGGATGCGTCTGCAGAGTCTATCAGGATGACAGCAAGATCTGCGGCCCTTACTAACTCAGTAAGAAGGGCCTTATGGTTAAAGACCTGGCCCGGGGACACAGCGTCCAAAAACAAACTGTGTGGAATCCCTTTTCAGGGGGATTTTTTGTTTGGTCCTGAGTTAGATACAGTACTCGATAGGACCGCAGACAAGAAAAAATCTTTCCCGGCCAAAAAGAAGGGTCAGTCGGGTAAAAAGTTTTTTCATCCCCCAAGGGCTCAACAACAGAGCAAGCCTCAAGAGAGGAAAAAGGTCTGGTCAGGGCAGAGGGGAAAGGGCAAAAGCAATGTCCTTTTCAATCCTCCTGCGATAACCAGCAAAACCCAGTGACAGCCAGTTGCAGGTAGGGGGGAGACTTCAACGTTTCCTCCTTTTTTGGGCCAGCATAACAGAAAATCAGTACATTCTCGCTATGCTGTCTCTAGGCTACAAGATAGAATTCTCGGACCCTCCCCCAGAGAGGTACCTTCTGACAGACTTACCAGGAGATATTGTCAAGTCCCTAGCCATGAAGAACCTTTTAAAGGATCTGAGGAAGCAGGGGGTTGTAATCCCAGTACCAGAGGGGGAACTTTACCAGGGGTTTTATTCCCATGTATTTATGGTAAGAAAACCGTCCGGAAGCTTCAGACTCATTCTCAATCTAAAGCCTTTAAACAGATCAGTCCTATACGAAAGGTTTTGCATGGACTCAATCTTTACGGTAAAAAACCTGTTAACAAAGGGTTGCTTTATGGCGTCTATCGATTTGAGAGACGCCTATCTGCATATCCCCATAGCTCCCCAATCCCAAAGATTTTTGAGATTGGCAGTAAACATGGGAAGGGAGGTCGTGCACCTTCAGTTCAGGGCCCTCCCCTTCGGCCTCTCCTCAGCCCCGAGAATTTTTACAAAAGTCATGGCAGAGGCTCTTGCTCCGCCTTCAGGGTATAGCGGTAGTTCCATACCTAGACGACCTACTCTTCTTTGCCCCCTCCAGGGAAAAATTACTGGAGGATCTCGGAAGAGCTCGCAGCCATCTAGAGGCTTTGGGTTGGATCATAAATTTGGAAAAATCAAATTTCAGCCCAACCCAAGAGGCACAATTTCTGGGGTATCGGATAAGCTCAGTAGAGCAAAGAATTTTTCTCCCAGAGGACAAAAAACTAAACATAGAAGGGGTCGTTGCCTCCTTACAGACAAATCTAGAGCTGTCCATCAGACAGGTAATGTCAGCCCTAGGAACCCTTACCTCATCTATGCCAGCAGTGCAGTGGGCAAGACTGCACTTCAGGCCCCTCCAGAGCTTCCTTCTGAAGGTGTGGGATCGCAGGACAGAATCTCTGGAAACAAAACTAAAGATCCCCTCCAGAGTGAAACGGTCACTATGGTGGTGGAGAAGTCAGACCAATCTGTCAGCAGGCCTGTCTTGGTCATTCCCAGTAGAAAGAGTGGTAACGACAGATGCCAGCCTATGGGGATGGGGGGCACACTTGGGTCAGAACTATGTTCAGGGAGTTTGGTCCCAGTCAGAAGCAGGAAAATCCTCCAATTGGAGAGAGCTAAGGGCTGTAGCCTTAGCTTTAGATGCCTTCTCCGCAGACCTTCAAGGTGCCCATGTTCAAGTGTTCTCGGACAATGCCACTACCATTGCTTACTTAAACAGGCAAGGAGGCACAAGAAGCAGATTACTTCAGCTTCTCGCCTTGGGCATCCTAAACTGGGCAGAAAATCATTTGCTGTCCTTATCAGCGGTCCACCTCAAGGGCACTTCAAACATAGTAGCAGATTTTCTAAGCAGAAAACGGATTCAGGAAGCAGAATGGACCCTAAATCCGGAGATCTTCAGGTTAATCACCCAAGCCTGGGGCCTACCACAAATAGATCTATTTGCGTCAAAAGAAAATACGCAACTTCCAGCCTATTTCTCCATTTACAGAAACGACAGTTCCCAGGGAACAGATGCGTTAATTCAGCCTTGGAAGTTCCAACTGGCGTACGCCTTCCCTCCTTTTCAGCTAATACCATTAGTGATAAGGAGGATTCAGAAGGAGAAAACGGAAGTAATCTTAATCACCCCATTCTGGCCAAAAAGGGCTTGGTTTTACCTCCCTTCTTCGAATGGCGGTCAAACCTCCTTGGCGACTACCGCTTCGACAGGACCTACTTCTGCAGGGGCCAGTGTGCCATCAGGGGGTGTCCTCTCTAAACCTCACAGCGTGGTATCTGAGAGGCAGTTATTGATACGGAAAGGTCTGTCCCGACCACTGGTGACTACCTTACTTACTAGTAGAAAGCTGGTTACCAGAAAAATCTATGAAAAATACTGGAAGGTTTACAACTCCTGGTGTCACTCGTCTAATAGAGTGGTAAAGAACCTAGTATCAGTGTTGGAATTTCTTCAGGTTGGGGCAGAAAAGGGCTTATCAAGCAGTACACTCAAAGTACAAACAGCCGCATTAGGAGTCTTTCTGGAAAGGCCGATATCCTCAGAACCTTTGGTTGTCAGATTTTTCAGGGCACTCTCTAGGTCCAGACCAGCTCCTGTACGACACTTCCCGAGTTGGGATTTATCAGTAGTTCTGCGGTCTTTGACGAAAGAGCCCTTTGAACCTTTACAAGATGTCTCTCTGAAGTACCTTACTCTCAAGACCGTATTCTTAGTGGCAATTACAACAGCCAGAAGGATTGGCGAACTGCACGCCCTGTCAATAAAGAAACCCTTCCTATCCGTCTTCACGGACCGGATTGTACTAAAGACTGATCCAGCCTTTCTACCAAAGGTGGCGTCAAGCCTTAATAGGGCGCAGGAAATCGTCATTCCAACCTTCTGCTCCAATCCATCAGGGGAAAGGGAGCGACAATTTCATATGTTGGATGTGAAAAGAACATTGCTACATTACCTCGAAGTGACCAAGGATTTTCGATCCTCAGACTCCTTGTTCATACTTTTCTCAGGAAGAAGGAAGGGCCACCAAGCATCTAAGGGGTCAATTGCTAGATGGCTAAGAACCGCTATTCTGGAAGCCTATTCCCAAGCAGGACTATCTCCACCGCTGGGCATTAAAGCACACTCTACTAGAGCTCAGGCCACTACATGGGCAGAAATAGCTGGTGCCACCCCAGATCAGATCTGCAAGGCGGCTACGTGGTCAAGTTACCTTACGTTTGTCCGTCATTATAGACTGGATCTTCTGTCAGCAAGCGATCAGGCTTTTGGCAGAAAGGTCTTGCAAGCTGTGGTCCCTCCCTAGAAGTGGGTAAGTCTCTATTATCCTCTCAAGGTGCTGTCCTGAAAGACGATAAGGGAAAAGTCAAGTTAGTCTTACCGGTAACTTGTTTTCCATGAGTCTTTCAGGACAGCGGCAACCCGCCCTTAATGTTTTTAGGAATATTATACTGTGACTAACCATACTCTGTTTATGTGTTCCAGTTTGGGCCGGAGGTTTCTCTACTACTACTGATGATAAGTGGAGGGAACCTCCCTTTTAAGAAGTTTGGTGGAGGTGTGTTTCCTGTCAAGTGGGTGGAGCCACGCTCTCAAGGTGCTGTCCTGAAAGACTCATGGAAAACAAGTTACCGGTAAGACTAACTTGACTTTTCACCTCCAATAAGAGCTGTGAAACTGTGGAATAGACTCCCTGCAGAGGTGGTTCTCACCAGCTCAGTAAAGTGCTTTAACTGCTTGCGGACCGCGGCATGTACATTTACGTCAGCAAAATTGCACAGGCAGGCACATGAACGTGTATATATATGTGCCTGCCTGGTCGGGGGTCCAATCGGGAGTCGTCGTCCACCCAGCGTGGCCCATTCACAAGAAGACACCGAGAAGAGGAGGATGAAGAAAACCACACCGCGGATCATGAGGGCAGATTCGGGACTTCCGCATGGCAACAGCCTATTTAGGGTGAGTATTTTTTTTTATTTTTTTTTAGATTTTTGAAAAAAAATAAAATCAGGGTGGAGCTCCGCTTTAAGTGGTTAAGAAAGGCCTGGATACTAAATGTACACAATATAACTGGGTACTAATACTTATAGGTAAAGTTTATCCGGTGAATATTAAATTGCCTCATGGGGGATCAGGAAAACATTTTTTCCCCTGCTGTAGAAAATTGGGTCATGCTTAGCTGTTTTTTTTTTGCCTTCCTCTGGATCAACTGTGGGTATAGAATTGGGTATATGTGATTGTATGATTATTATTTCTTGATCGTACATCACGGGACACAGAGCGCATAGTCATTACATATGGGTTATATGGGTACCTTCAGGTGTGGACACTGGTGTAATCAACTTCGCAGGAAGTTCCTCCCTATATAACCCCCTCCCACTGAGAGTGCTTTAGTTTTTTCGCCAGTGTCTTAGGTGTTGGTCACGTCTAGCTGTCCCTCGGAGGTCTCGGGACCCAGGATAGCTAGCCGGATCCGTCCGAAGTGCTTCAGAGCCAAGATGTACGGTACCCGGGCCCTGCTGGAGTGGGGTTTTGCCTATAATGCCTCTCCTTGGAGGGCTGGATTCTGGGCTCCAGTGCCTTGGTCTCTTCCAGGACTAAACGCTACTGATGCCAGGATGCTATATAGGTCCAGGGGTGTGGGTTCCTTAACACAGGACCCCGGTCCCTGAAGGTCCAAGACAATACCCACGGAGATGGGGGAAGGTTGGGCCTCTTGCATTTTGCAATACCCTGCGGCGTGGAGCAGGTAAGAGGGAACCTGCGGGACTTGGTTCGACAGTAGGTATCCCCCTGGGGGTTCTGGGTTGGCTAACAGTATGCTTGTGCATCAGCCACTATCTCCACTATGTCTGTGTGGGCAGGATGGGATACTAATGTTTACCCAGATAACATGTAGATATATGTATACTTGTGTAAGTTATATTTGCTACTCACCCCAGGTCTGCCTGTTAACACTGATACTGCAACCCCACATGTTTTTAAGAGGAAATTGCTGGTAAAAACTCCTGTTTCTTAGGAAGCCCAAGGGGACAGCTTCCTCGCTGTGTGTGTACTACAATAAGATTAGTGCTTACCTGGTGTCTGTTGGTGCTGCATAACGCTGGTCCATGTTGTTCCTCTGCTCTGCTTCCTCCATGTGGTTTCAGCGTTGTGCGCGCGATTGTGCGCGCGTGTGTGCGCGCGCGTGTGTGCGCGCGCATGCGCGTGCACGCCGCCTTTTATAGCGTCGGCGTGCGTCGGGGGGGCGGGCCAGCAGCGTCAGGATCTGTATAAAGGGAAAACTTTTCTCTGGCTGGTCTTTCCCTCCTGGAGGCAGAGGAAGAAAGGATACAGAGCTTGCAGCTGGGTCTTTTGGCCACACAGGGACACCTAGTGGCGGTTTTGTGGATCTTCAGGTCTAGGACTTGGGTCCACTATTGACCAGAAAAAAAAAAAAAGAAAGTTTTTTTGCTTAAAGGGACTCAGCCTTAGATCCAGCAGTATCTGAGTCTACCTTGGATTCCGGCTAACGGGCATTGGTGTGTCAATACTCACAGGTTTCCTCAGTATTACCACCTCCCAGGCGGGTAAAAAAAAAAAAAATTTTTTTGAAAAAAGAAAAAGAGAGAAATTAGTTCTTTTTCATTTTCCTCATACCTGCCCTCATATTGGTTACTCCTAGCTGCAACAGTCAGGTGTTGGCTATAGGGGTGACCCAAGGTTGTACAATGGCTCCAAAGGGATCTGGACCAGCCAAGGCTGCTAAAGGTGCCAAAAAGCAAAAGGGGTCTCCATCGGGGTCAGAGGATTTGGGCCAGGCTTCTACGGCCCCACCCTCGCCAGTCAGGACACCGAGTGGCATAGTACAAGAGCCATTGGGGGTGCTGGGGGCAGAGGCGGCCCCCGATCCACCCATTCCCGTTTACGTGACGGAAGAAATGCTAGCAGCCACCATGAGTGGGCTAGAGAAAAGGTTAACTGCGTTGCTTTCCCGTCCTTGCCCAAGTAGCAAGCGGGCTAGTTCCTCCTCACCCAGTGTGGGGTTTTCAGATGCGGAGGTCTCCTCTTCAGAGGAACGGGACCCACAAGGGGATCAGGCAGACCCAAGTCCCGACGGTTCAGACAGGGAAAATTCCACTATAGATGAATACTTTTCGGCCTCTCAAGCGGAGAGCCTGTGGATCCAGTCTTTGACAGATATGGTTCGCACTGCCTTTAAACTTCCAGTGCCAGAACTAGTAGCCCCGGAGGTATCCTCATTGGGTTCTTTAAAGGCTCCATTAACTTGTGCATCTTTTCCAATGCACCCCCTTCTGCGGAACGTGATTTACCAGGATTGGGCTCGACCTGATAGAATCTTTGTCCCTCCTAAAAGATTCTCTATTCTCTACCCTATGGAAGAGGAATATGTAAAGAAATGGGCTCTCCCTACAGTGGACGCAGCCATTTCCTGCGTGAATAAATCCCTGACTTGTCCGGTTGAAAATGTCCATATGTTCAAGGATCCGGTCGACAAGAAATTCGAGACCCTACTGAAAGCAGCTTTCACCTCAGTAGGTGCCATGGTTCAGCCAGCAGTAGCAGCCATTGGTGTTTGTCAGGCCTTGAAGGATCAGGCAAAACATATATTAAAGGACATGCCGGCTCAGCATACTCATGAATTAGCAGAATTCCCTAGGGCTCTCTGCTTTGCAATAGATGCTATTAAGGACTCCATCCAACAGGCATCCCGTTCATCTCTACTGATGGTTCACATGCGTCGTCTTTTGTGGCTAAAGAACTGGTCAGCAGAGGCACCCTGCAAAAAGCTTTTAGCAGGGTTTCCCTTTCATGGGGGAAGACTATTCGGGGAAGACCTAGATAAATATATCCACACCATATCAAGTGGAAAAAGTACTTCCTTACCGGTCAAGAAAAGACCGCGTGGGCCCGCGTTTAAACGACAGGCCATTGTAGGCTCGGCCCCTTCGACTTCTCATCAGTATCGACGGCCTCCCGGGCGTTCAGCAGTTAATAGCCGCCCACAGGGACAAGCCACGGCAAACAAGAGGCCCTGGTCTCGCAAGCCGGCTAAACCAGTCATCAAGTCAGATTCATGAAGGGGCGCCCCCACTCTCTTGGGTGGGGGGGAGGCTTCAGTTTTTCTCCGAAGTCTGGAAGGCCAGAATTCCCGACGCTTGGGTTCGGTCCGTAGTGGCCTCAGGCTACAAACTAGAGTTTCGAGAAATCCCCCCTCCTCATTTTCAGGGGTCAAGTCTTCCAAGCGACCCGTTAAAGAGGGCCTCTCTCGTAAAGGCGTTGGATCGCCTCTTGCTCCAAGGAGTAATTGTAGAAGTACCAACCCAAGAAAGGGGTCTGGGATTCTACTCCAACCTTTTTGTTATACCAAAACCCATTGGCGACGTCAGGCCTATATTAGACCTCAAACGCCTAAATCGCTTTCTAAGGATTCAGACCTTTCGTATGGACTCCATACGTTCAGTGACAGCCAGCCTGCATCAGGGCGACTTCCTAGCATCTATAGACATAAAGGATGCATATCTGCATGTGCCGATTTACCCAGCACATCACAAGTTTCTTCGTTTTACGATAAATCAAAGTCATTACCAGTTCGTAGCCCTCCCTTTCGGGTTGGCAACAGCTCCACGGGTATTCACAAAGGTGTTAGCCCCGGTGCTAGCCATCCTAAGGACAGAAGGCATCTTGGTCCTAGCATACCTGGACGATCTCCTGGTTATCGACAGTTCAGCTTCCAACCTCAATCATGCAGTAGTCCGCACAGTGCGGCATCTAGAAGAGTTCGGGTGGATTGTGAACCAAGAAAAATCAAGGTTACAACCCACAAGACAGTTGGAATATCTAGGCTTTCGGTTAGATACAGAATGCCAGAGGGTATTTTTACCTCAAAAGAAGATCAGGTCGTTAATTCAAACGATTCAAATAGTCTTAGGCAAAAAGAAGCCGACTATTCGCCTATGCATGCGACTGCTGGGAAAGATGGTGGCCGCCTTCGAAGCAGCGCCCTATGCCCAGATCCATACCAGAATTCTGCAAGCAGCTATTCTCTCTGCTTGGAACAAGTCCATACAGGCATTAGACCGTCCATTAGTTCTTTCCCCAGGAGTCAGGCACAGCCTGTACTGGTGGCTGATCCCTCAAAAATTATCAAAAGGGAAAACCTTTTGCCCCATCTCGTGGAAAATAGTAACCACAGATGCCAGCCTAACAGGTTGGGGGGCAATCTTAGGAAAACGGACCCAGCAGGGACAGTGGTCAGAGGCAGAAAGTCTGCTTCCCATCAATGTCCTAGAGATCAGAGCTGCTCGGTTGGCCCTGGTCGCCTGGACTCTTCCCCTGCAGGGTCTGCCAGTAAGGATACAGTCCGACAATGCCACGGCGGTGGCATACATAAACCACCAGGGGGGCACAAGGAGCCTAGCGGCTCAAAGGTAAGTAAACCTGATTTTTTCATGGGCCGAAGCCCATGTACCCTGCATCTCAGCAGTGTTCATCCCAGGGATAGACAATTCTCAAGCAGATTTTTTGAGTCGTCAACAGTTACTCCCGGGAGAGTGGTCTCTTCACCCCCAGGTATTCCAAGAGATTTGCCAAAGATTCGGAGTTCCCGATGTGGACATCATGGCAACAAGATTCAACAAGAAATTGGACAAATTCGTATCCCGAGCCAGGGACCCCTCGGCCTACGGGACCGATGCGTTGGTTTGCCCCTGGCACCAGTTTTCTCTCCTGTATGCGTTCCCTCCACTACAGATGATTCCCCGCCTTCTACGAAGGATCGGGGTGGAGCGCAGGCCGGTGATCCTGGTGGCCCCAGCCTGGCCCAGAAGGGCTTGGTACGCACTCATCTTGAGGATGTCAGTAAGGGCACCGTGGCCACTCCCCCTGCGCCCAGATCTGCTGTCTCAGGGCCCGATCTACCACCCTGCTTCACAGCAGCTAAATTTGATGGCTTGGCGGCTGAATCTCTAATTCTTAAGGGCAGAGGCCTCTCTGCCCAAGTCATATCTACGTTAATTCAAGCTAGAAAGCCAGTCTCTAGAAATATCTATTACAGAGTCTGGAGAACCTATGTGGAGTGGTGCGAGTCTCAAGGAGGGCATCCTCGCAAGTTTTATATTGACAGGATCTTGCGATTCCTCCAGGTTGGCGTTGAGAAGGGGTTGGCTCTTAGTACTCTAAAGGGGCAGGTGTCTGCCTTATCGATATGGTTTCAAAGGCCTTTGGCCACACATTCGCTTGTGAAAACCTTTTTGCAGGGGGTCTTGCATGTAAATCCCCCTATTAGAGCTCCCCTCTGCCCCTGGAATTTAAATCTGGTCTTGTCAGCTTTACAAAAGCAGCCGTTTGAACCTCTGACAGAAATCCCTCTTGTGCTGCTAACCCGAAAGTTGGTTTTCTTGGTGGCTATGGCTTCGGCCAGAAGGGTCTCCGAGCTGGCAGCCTTGTCTTGCAGGGAACCGTACCTGATTCTGCATAAGGACAGAGTGGTTCTGCGGCCTCAGCCTTCTTTCCTTCCTAAGGTCATATCCAGTTTTCACTTGAATCAGGACCTAGTCCTACCATCCTTCTTTCCTACTCCCCAGTCCAGAGAGGAAAGATTGCTTCATACTTTGGATGTGGTCCGAGCCATGAGGGTTTATCTCAAGGCTACAGAAAAGATTCGGAAAACAGATGTGCTTTTCGTTCTTCCGGATGGCCCCAAGAAGGGTCAGCCGGCTGCCAAGTCTTCCTTGGCTAGGTGGATTAAGCAGCTGATTTTTCAGGCCTATGGTCTGAAGCGCGTTCCACCGCCCTTATCAGTTAAGGCCCATTCTACGAGGGCCATGAGTGCCTCTTGGGCGGCACACCATCAGATCTCTATGGCACAGGTTTGCAAAGCGGCAACCTGGTCTTCCGTACATACGTTTACTAAATTTTATAAGTTGGACGTCACAAAGGCTGCGGACGCAGCTTTTGGGCAGGCGGTCCTACGGGCAGCAGTATAGAATCCTCTGGCCCGGTTCACGCCCCCTTTTTTTCTGTTGGTGGAGCTATTTTTACCTCCTGATATAGTTTCTGTTTGGCTATTTTTGGCCTTACGGTCTCCCTCCCTTCATGGAGCATTGCTTTGGGACATCCCATATGTAATGACTATGCGCTCTGTGTCCCGTGATGTACGATCAAGAAAAAGGGATTTTTAATAACAGCTTACCTGTAAAATCCTTTTTTTGGAGTACATCACGGGACACAGAGCTCCCACCCCTCTTTGTGGGAACATTGTGTAACCTCAGAGAAATTGCTTGCTACAAAACTAAAGCACTCTCAGTGGGAGGGGGTTATATAGGGAGGAACTTCCTGTGAAGTTGATTACACCAGTGTCCACACCTGAAGGTACCCATATAACCCATATGTAATGACTATGCGCTCTGTGTCCCGTGATGTACTCCAAGAAAAGGATTTTACAGGTAAGCTGTTATTAAAAATCCCTTTTTTATTTCTTATGGTTGAACTTGATGGACTTGTGTCTTTTTTTCAACCTGACTAACTATGTAACCTCTTTTTAAATACAGCATGATGTATCCTAGCCGCCTTAGGGTCCCACATAATGGCTCAGTTCGTTTTTTTTTTTTTTTTCCAACTTCCCGACCGATGCGGATGACTGTTTGAATACCTTGGGATGAGCAAGTTACTCTAAAGCCGCGTACACACGATTGGTCAAACCGATGAGAACGGTTTGAAGGACAGTTGTCTTAGGTTAACAGATGAAGCTGACTGATGGTCTGATGTGCCTACACACCATCAGTTAAAAAAACGATCGTATCAGAATGCGGTGACGTAAAACACAACAACATGCTGAAAAAAAGGAAGTTCAATGTTTCCAAGCATGCGCGGGTTTTTAACCAATGGTTTTTCATACTATCGGTTTTGACCTATCGGTTATCAATCTATCGGTTAAATTTTAAAGCAAGTTTGCTTTTTTTTTTTAACCGATGGTTAAATAACCTATGGGCCCCACACGCACGATTTTGACTGATGAAAATGGTCTTTCAGACCGTTGTCCTCTGGTTAACCTATCGTGTGTACGCGGCTTTGGTCAACATTATGAATCGCTTTAAAGAGTTGCAACAGGTCTGGCCTTCAACTTTAAGATCCTTTATTTTGTAATCTCTTTACCCAGCTCCTAGTCTTAGTTCGTGTTGGCCTCGACAAATTGTTGTTGCGCTAGCGGGAGGAGGTCCCAGTGTTAGCTTTCGAGGCCTGGGAGGATGTTTGGGACTACCCTATGCAAAGCTTGGTATCGTCCAGAGACAGATTAATCAAATTTTAAGATTCTTCATAGAGTTTATCTTGCGCCTCAACGACTACATAAGCTTTATCCCTCACAGTGTTGCTGCTGTACAGCTGACACTGCCACGTTCCTGCGTGTGTTTTAGGAGTGCCCGGGCATAAAATTTTGGACGGTGGTTTCCTCATGTATTTGCACAGTCACCACAATTGCTGTACCACTATCTATTGATGTTTGCATTTTAAGTCTCATTCATCTACTGGCTACCTCTAAAGCTGAGGACATTGATAGGCCTCTTATTGTTTTACATGCATAAGACTATACTCCTTAAATGGAAATCTACCCAGCCCCCTACCTTGGATTATTGGAAGAATATTGCCAATAAAATGGTTCCATTGTATAAATTTACATATGAATCTAGGGGATGTCAAAAAATTCTCGCAAGCATGGTTAATTAGGACAGAGTCCAGGGCTACTGTCGGATACTGGCTGGATTTCCTCTTTCAGGATCATTTGGAGTTGGAGGAGCTATATTATATCTGTCCACAATTTTCAGTTGTTCCTTCACTGATCTGTTTATAGTGAATGATGAATAAGTGTTCTTTTTTCAGGTCTCAAGCCAGGTAATGTGAGCTCTAGCCGCAGAACTTTCTCCCAGCCAAAGGAATTTGGCCCCCTAAACAGAGAACCAATCGCTTGTCCTGTAATGCATTGTAACAGAAAATTTGACAACCGGCAACTGCTGTTTGGTCACCTAAAAAGGTAGGTTTCTTTTTTTAGGCCCAAAATATCTATTTGTATATGATTGTTGTTTGAATCAAAAGCACATCTAGGGCATACCATAGACGAGCTTCTGTCTCTTCATGTCGAACATAGTTTGACAGCTTTGTTTATCATTTTGGTCTGTGTCATTCATTACTCAAGCCCAGTGCATCCAGTAGGTCAGTGAGCCTTATCTCTTGCAGTACTAGCTTTTAGTCTTCTTATGTAACACCTTAACAAACTCTTGGAATTTTTACACGATCACTGTTGGCTCACATTTATAATAATTATATACTGTATTTTCTCAGACTGTCATAGATAAGTGCAGATGTTTGAGAGTCTAAGTATATCGTTTATATACCTCCTACAACAGTATTATAATAGTTGTAAACTTTCTGTAAGCTCACTGCAAATTAATGGTCTCCTCTGTTCTGCAAACCAGTAGAAAGCTGTCGCTTCCTTTGCACTTATATTGTATGAAGACTACAAAAGGGGATGTTTTCCAACTTCTGATAGGTCTTGGTATATCGACTGCTTAAGTCTTGATGTGGTTTTGGAATAAAAATTATTTGAGGCAAATTTCTTTGCCCTAAGTAGATGAATGTATCTTTTGAAACCCATTTCTGTTGCCAGTTACTGTTTTTATAGTTTATGTACCTTTTTTTAGGTTTGATCACTCCCCTTGTGATCCAACTATTTCTCTTCATGGAGTGGGTGATAGCTCATATGTTTGCCTTGTGTGTCAGGAAAGATTTTTAACCACCAAAGAATACTCTGCTCATTTGGCTACAAAGGTAAGGGGGGGGGGGGGGGGGGGGGGGGGGGGGGGGGGGGGGGGGGGGGGAAATTACACAGTGGTAAAGGTGCACTTTATCTCCTTTTTTATGTTAATTCCACCAAGTGTTTATTTTCTCTTACAGGGAGCCTGTGACCATGCAGCATATAGCCTGTATGTTGTGAATGGTGATGCATTTTAGTATGCAAATGCATATACTGACAATGTGCTTAAAGATTTAAGGTTTTGTTACTCTGTGTCTTTAAAACTGGTACTGCGACCTTATGGCGGACACTTTTGACACATTTTTGGGACCATTGGCATTTTTATTGCGATCAGTACTATAAAAATGCTTTGATTACTGTAAAAATGTCACTGGCAGGGGGCGAGGAAGGGGTTAATTATGTTCCCTAGGTGTGTTTTAACTTAAGGGGGGGTTGGGACTGACTAGGGGAAATGACAGATCGCTGTTCATACATTGTATGAACATGCAATTGGTCATTTCTCCCCCTGAAAGGACAGCTGTGTTTACACACACAGCTCCTGGTTCTCGCTCTCTAATGAGTGATCGCGGGTGCCTGGCGGTGATCACGCCAGCCGCACCAGTGGCGAAAATGCGAAGTCACGTAATATTACGTGATTTTGCGCAGCCGAGCCGACCTGCCACCATAAAACGGCGACTGGTTGGCAAGCAGTTAATGAAGGTACAACATTTAGCAACTCACATGGTTGATGATTCAAACAAGCACATCAAAGTACGCAGGCATTTTAATGTTGTACCTTTTATTAAATGTTACCATATTGCTACACTTGGAGGCGCCTCTTTTCTCATTCTGTAGCTCCCGCTGGATTTTGCTTCTAATCCCCATGGGTAGGCTGCCATTTGTGAATGGATATCTTATGGTTACACAATCTATCACATTGCCAAAATCATTTATATAAGGACTATAAACTGAAGGATTTATGAATAAATGTTGTGAAACAAATCTGAGTTTCCATGATTTCTTATGGTATATGTTTTGATATACAAGTGCTTTGAATTACAAGCTAAAGTGTATTCTGCTACATGTCTGAGGAAAAAATACTGTAAATTCCAACAGTCATATTGCTGCTCTCTGTGCAAAACCCTGTTTTCCCTTATCGTCTTTCAGGACAGCACCTTGAGAGCGTGGCTCCACCCACTTGACAGGAAACACACCTCCACCAAACTTCTTAAAAGGGAGGTTCCCTCACTTATCAGTTTTTGTGTTTCCTCCGGCGGGAACACATGTGGGGGTTAGGAGCTCTCCAGGTTTCCTGGAGAGGTTTTTTTCTTTCTATCTCCCTACTCCACCTTTTTTTTTTTTTTCTACCTACCTCAGAGAGTCTGTTCCTCCCATTCACGGGTTAGAGAGTGCCTTGTGCATGGGCTCCTTCTCCCTCATCAAGTGCTCAGTGAGCCAGGACTGCTCCAGGACGCTGCCCCCCCTGGCTAGGTACTCGCGCGGCGGACGTTCCTTACTTTTTTCCGTCCAAACCGGCGCCATCTTGGGAAGGTCAGCTGGTGACTTCCTTACTCCAGCTGCTTCCCCCGGAAATGAGGTAACCGGAAGGGGCGGGGTTCTTACGAGCGGGCGCAGTTCCACCCGGAAGGAAGCGCTGAGGGAGGAGGGAGGAACGGGTCTGGTGCCTTATTAGTTGGTTCTGGTCCGGTGCAGCGGCACTAGTGGAGTCCGGAACCGGCGTTCTGCCACCAAGCATCACGCTACTGCCCTCAAGCATGGAAGGGGGATCCGCAGCGAGTGGGACAGGCACTGGCACCAGCAAGACCCAGGTAAGGGGTAGACTTGGGTTCTACCCTTAGTTACTTGGAGGTCTCTCTCTCCAGCTCTCTCTCTCTCTCTCTCTTGGGGGGAGTGAGTGGCTTTTTTTTCCCCCCCTGGTGGCGGGGGCCTGTTTGGGCACGTGAGTGTATAAGGATCTCTCACTGTGCGCCTTTGGTGAGCACCTTGATGGGTTGTTCAGGTTATCTCACATGGTTGGTTTTTTGTTTTTCCCCTTTTGTTTCCTTTCCTTATCAGGCCAAAGGCTCTGAACCCGGAAACAAAAAGAAATGTCCTTCATGCAAGGCTAAACTTTCTGAAGGATGGAGAAAAGCTTTATGTCAATCATGTGTTGACTCCTTGGTGAAAGAAGAAGCTTCTGCTGCCTGCAGCGACATAATTGCTTCTGTAAAGAAGGAGTTGGATGCTACGATTCAATCCTTTAAATCTTCACTCATGAAACCATCTGTGAGCCAAGCCTCTACCTCACAATCCTCACAAGACTCACCTTTAGTTCCTGTAGTGGAGGCAGAAGAGAGTCCTCTGAACCAGGACGGTCCCCCTCCCTCACATTCCCAGGAATCGGAAGAGGAGGAAGACGAATTAGAAAATATATCTTCTAAATATAAATTGTCTTTGGACCAAGTGGATGACCTCCTTAAAGCTGTGCATGCAACTTTGGGCTTGGAGGAGGAGCGCAAAGAGCTATCCTTACATGACAGGATGTATGCGGGTCTCTGTGAGCCCAAAATACGTACTTTTCCTGTTCATTCTGTGATTTCTGACTCAATCATGAGGGAATGGGCTGATCCAGAAAAGAAACCTTTCTTTGCTAAAGCTCATAAAAGAAGGTTTCCGTTTGATGAGGATCCAGCAGCTCTTTGGAATAAGACTCCAAAAATTGATGCAGCCTTTTCTCAGGTCTCAAGGTCTTCGGACCTGGCGTTTGAGGACATGGGGATTCTTAAGGAACCCATGGATAAAAAGATGGACCAGCAGTTAAAGAGGGCCTGGCAATCCATCTTAGGCAACCTTAAGCCAGCAATGGCAACCACCTGCGTCTCCAGAAACATGGAGTACTGGCTGAGCCAGCTTAAAGCTCATATTGTAGCTGATTCCCCTAAGCAGGAAATCTTAGATTCCTTCTCTACCCTGTCTGCTGCGGTAGCCTATGTCTCAGATGCATCTGCAGAGTCTATCAGGATGACAGCTAGATCTGCGGCCCTTACTAATTCAGTAAGAAGGGCCTTATGGTTAAAGACCTGGCCCGGGGACACAGCGTCCAAAAACAAACTGTGTGGAATCCCTTTTCAGGGGGATTTTTTGTTTGGTCCTGAGTTAGATACAGTACTCGATAGGACCGCAGACAAGAAAAAATCTTTCCCGGTCAAAAAGAAGGGCCAGTTGCAGGTAGGGGGGAGACTTCAACGCTTCCTCCCTTTTTGGGCCAGCATAACAGAAAATCAGTACATTCTCGCTATGCTGTCTCTAGGCTACAAGATAGAATTCTCGGACCCTCCCCCAGAGAGGTACCTTCTGACAGACTTACCAGGAGATATTGTCAAGTCCCTAGCCATGAAGAGCCTTTTAAAGGATCTGAGGAAGCAGGGGGTTGTAATCCCAGTACCAGAGGGGGAGCTTTACCAGGGGTTTTATTCCCATGTATTTATGGTAAGAAAACCGTCCGGAAGCTTCAGGCTCATTCTCAATCTAAAGCCTTTAAACAGATCAGTCCTATACGAAAGGTTTTGCATGGACTCAATCTTTACGGTAAAAAACCTGTTAACAAAGGGTTGCTTTATGGCGTCTATCGATTTGAGAGACGCCTATCTGCATATCCCCATAGCTCCCCAATCCCAAAGATTTTTGAGATTGGC
Organism: Rana kukunoris; assembly: GCA_029574335.1. Taxonomy (NCBI): domain Eukaryota; kingdom Metazoa; phylum Chordata; class Amphibia; order Anura; family Ranidae; genus Rana; species Rana kukunoris. Next base: position 250,961,971 of record CM056052.1, on the reverse strand, counting down.
AGTAAACATGGGAAGGGAGGTCGTGCACCTTCAGTTCAGAGCCCTCCCCTTCGGCCTCTCCTCGGCCCCGAGAATTTTTACAAAAGTCATGGCAGAGGCTCTTGCTCCGCCTTCAGGGTATAGCGGTAGTTCCATACCTAGACGACCTACTCTTCTTTGCCCCCTCCAGGGAAAAATTACTGGAGGATCTCGGAAGAGCTCGCAGCCATCTAGAGGCTTTGGGTTGGATCATAAATTTGGAAAAATCAAATTTCAGCCCAACCCAAGAGGCACAATTTCTGGGGTATCGGATAAGCTCAGTAGAGCAAAGAATTTTTCTCCCAGAGGACAAAAAACTAAACATAGAAGGGGTCGTTGCCTCCTTACAGACAAATCTAGAGCTGTCCATCAGACAGGTAATGTCAGCCCTAGGAACCCTTACCTCATCTATGCCAGCAGTGCAGTGGGCAAGACTGCACTTCAGGCCCCTCCAGAGCTTCCTTCTGAAGGTGTGGGATCGCAGGACAGAATCTCTGGAAACAAAAGTAAAGATCCCCTCCAGAGTGAAACGGTCACTATGGTGGTGGAGAAGTCAGACCAATCTGTCAGCAGGCCTGTCTTGGTCATTCCCAGTAGAAAGAGTGGTAACGACAGATGCCAGCCTATGGGGATGGGGGGCACACTTGGGTCAGAACTATGTTCAGGGAGTTTGGTCCCAGTCAGAAGCAGGAAAATCCTCCAATTGGAGAGAGCTAAGGGCTGTAGCTTTAGCTTTAGATGCCTTCTCCGCAGACCTTCAAGGTGCCCATGTTCAAGTGTTCTCGGACAATGCCACTACCATTGCTTACTTAAACAGGCAAGGAGGCACAAGAAGCAGATTACTTCAGCTTCTCGCCTTGGGCATCCTAAACTGGGCAGAAAATCATTTGGTGTCCTTATCAGCGGTCCACCTCAAGGGCACTTCAAACATAGTAGCAGATTTTCTAAGCAGAAAACGGATTCAGGAAGCAGAATGGACCCTAAATCCGGAGATCTTCAGGTTAATCACCCAAGCCTGGGGCCTACCACAAATAGATCTATTTGCGTCAAAAGAAAATACGCAACTTCCAGCCTATTTCTCCATTTACAGAAACGACAGTTCCCAGGGAACAGATGCGTTAATTCAGCCTTGGAAGTTCCAACTGGCGTACGCCTTCCCTCCTTTTCAGCTAATACCATTAGTGATAAGGAGGATTCAGAAGGAGAAATCAGAAGTAATCTTAATCACCCCATTCTGGCCAAAAAGGGCTTGGTTTACCTCCCTTCTTCGAATGGCGGTCAAACCACCTTGGCGACTACCGCTTCGACAGGACCTACTTCTGCAGGGGCCAGTGTGCCATCAGGGGGTGTCCTCTCTAAACCTCACAGCGTGGTATCTGAGAGGCAGTTATTGATACGGAAAGGTCTGTCCCGACCACTGGTGACTACCTTACTTACTAGTAGAAAGCTGGTTACCAGAAAAATCTATGAAAAATACTGGAAGGTTTACAACTCCTGGTGTCACTCATCTAATAGAGTGGTAAAGAACCTAGTATCAGTGTTGGAATTTCTTCAGGTTGGGGCAGAAAAGGGCTTATCAAGCAGTACACTCAAAGTACAAACAGCCGCATTAGGAGTCTTTCTGGAAAGGCCGATATCCTCAGAACCTTTGGTTGTCAGATTTTTCAGGGCACTCTCTAGGTCCAGACCAGCTCCTGTACGACACTTCCCGAGTTGGGATTTATCAGTAGTTCTGCGGTCTTTGACGAAAGAGCCCTTTGAACCTTTACAAGATGTCTCTCTAAAGTACCTTACTCTCAAGACCGTATTCTTAGTGGCAATTACAACAGCCAGAAGGATTGGCGAACTGCACGCCCTGTCAATAAAGAAACCCTTCCTATCCGTCTTCACGGACCGGATTGTACTAAAGACTGATCCAGCCTTTCTACCAAAGGTGGCGTCAAGCCTTAATAGGGCGCAGGAAATCGTCATTCCAACCTTCTGCTCCAATCCATCAGGGGAAAGGGAGCGACAATTTCATATGTTGGATGTGAAAAGAACATTGCTACATTACCTCGAAGTGACCAAGGATTTTCGATCCTCAGACTCCTTGTTCATACTTTTCTCAGGAAGAAGGAAGGGCCACCAAGCATCTAAGGGGTCAATTGCTAGATGGCTAAGAACCGCTATTCTGGAAGCCTATCCCCAAGCAGGACTATCTCCCCCGCTGGGCATTAAAGCACACTCTACTAGAGCTCAGGCCACTACATGGGCAGAAATAGCTGGTGCCACCCCAGATCAGATCTGCAAGGCGGCTACGTGGTCAAGTTACCTTACATTTGTCCGTCATTATAGACTGGATCTTCTGTCAGCAAGCGATCAGGCTTTTGGCAGAAAGGTCTTGCAAGCTGTGGTCCCTCCCTAGAAGTGGGTAAGTCTCTATTATCCTCTCAAGGTGCTGTCCTGAAAGACGATAAGGGAAAAGTCAAGTTAGTCTTACCGGTAACTTGTTTTCCATGAGTCTTTCAGGACAGCGGCAACCCGCCCTTAATGTTTTTAGGAATATTATACTGTGACTAACCATACTCTGTTTATGTGTTCCAGTTTGGGCCGGAGGTTTCTCTACTACTACTGATAAGTGGAGGGAACCTCCCTTTTAAGAAGTTTGGTGGAGGTGTGTTTCCTGTCAAGTGGGTGGAGCCACGCTCTCAAGGTGCTGTCCTGAAAGACTCATGGAAAACAAGTTACCGGTAAGACTAACTTGACTTTTCTTGATCGTACATCACGGGACACAGAGCGCATAGTCATTACATATGGGTTATATGGAGTACCTTCAGGTGTGGACACTGGTGTAATCAACTTCACAGGAAGTTCCTCCCTATATAACCCCCTCCCACTGAGAGTGCTTTAGTTTTTCCGCCAGTGTCTTAGGTGTTGGTCACGTCTAGCTGTCCCTCGGAGGTCTCTGGACCCAGGATAGCTAGCCGGATCCGTCCGAAGTGCTTCAGAGCCAAGATGTACGGTACCCGGGCCCTGCTGGAGTGGGGTTTTTGCCTATAATGCCTCTCCTTGGAGGGCTGGATTCTGGGCTCCAGTGCCTTAGTCTCTTCCAAGAACTAAACGCTACTGATGCCAGGATGCTATATAGGTCCAGGGGTGTGGGTTCCTTAACACAGGACCCCGGTCCCTGAAGGTCCAAGACAATACCCACGGAGATGGGGGAAGGCTGGGCCTCTTGCATTTTGCAATACCCTGCGGCGTGGAGCAGGTAAGAGGGAACCTGCGGGACTTGGTTCGACAGTAGGTATCCCCCTGGGGGTTCTGGGTTGGTTAACAGTATGCTGGTGCATCAGCCACTATCTCCACTATGTCGGTTGAGGCAGGATGGGATTCTAATGTTTACCCAGATAACATGTAGATATATGTATACTTGTGTAAGTTATATATTTGCTACTCACCCCAGGTCTGCCTGTTAACACTGATACTGCAACCCCACATGTTTTAAAGAGGAAATTGCTGGTTAAAAACTCCTGTTTCTTAGGAAGCCCATGGGGACAGCTTCCTCGCTGTGTGTGCACTACAATAAGATTAGTGCTTACCTGGTGTCTGTTGGTGCTGCATAACGCTGGTCCATGTTGTTCCTCTGCTCTGCTTCCTCCATGTGGGTTCAGCGTGGTGCGCGCGTGTGTGCACGCGCATACGCGCCGCCTTTTATAGCGTCGGCGTGCGTCGGGGGGGCGGGCCAGCAGCGTCAGGGTCTGTATAAAGGAAAAAACTTTTTTCTGGCTGGTCTTTACCTCCTGGAGGCAGAGGAAGAAAGGATACAGAGCGTGCAGCTGGGTCTTTTGGCCACACAGGGACACCTAGTGGCGGTTTTGTGGATCTTCAGGTCTAGGACTTAGGTCCACTATTGACCAGAAAAAAAAAAAAAAAAAAAGTTTTTTTGCTTAAAGGGACTCGGCCTTAGATCCAGCAGTATCTGAGTCTACCTTGGACTCCGGCTAACGGGCATTGGTGTGTCAATACTCACAGGCTTCCTCGGTATTGCCACCTCCCAGGCGGGTAAAAAAAAAAAAAAAAAGGTGTTGGCTATAGGGGTGACCCAAGGTTGTACAATGGCTCCAAAGGGATCTGGACCAGCCAAGGCTGCTAAAGGTGCCAAAAAGCAAAAGGGGTCTCCATCGGGGTCAGAGGATTTGGGCCAGGCTTCTACGGCCAGACCCTCGCCAGTCAGGACACCGAGTGGCGCATAGTACAAGAGCCATTGGGGGGGCTGGGGGCAGAGGCGGCCCCCGATCCACCCATTCCCGTTTACGTGACGGAAGAAATGCTAGCAGCCACCATGAGTGGGCTAGAGAAAAGGTTAACTGCGTTACTTTCCCGTCCTTGCCCAAGTAGCAAGCGGGCTAGATCCCCCTCACCCAGTGTGGGGTTTTCAGATGCGGAGGTCTCCTCTTCAGAGGAACGGGACCCACAAGGGGATCACGCAGACCCAAGTCCCGACGGTTCAGACAGGGAAAATTCCACTATAGATGAATACTTTTCGGCCTCTCAAGCGGAGGGCCTGTGGATCCAGTCTTTGACAGATATGGTTCGCACTGCCTTTAAACTTCCAGTGCCAGAACTAGTAGCCCCGGAGGTATCCTCATTGGGTTCTTTAAAGGCCCCATTAACTGGTGCATCTTTTCCAATGCACCCCCTTCTGCGGAACGTGATTTACCAAGATTGGGCTCAACCTGATAGAATCTTTGTCCCTCCTAAAAGATTCTCTATTCTCTACCCTATGGAAGAGGAATATGTAAAGAAATGGGCACTTCCTACAGTGGACGCAGCCATTTCCTGCGTGAATAAATCCCTGACTTGTCCGGTTGAAAATGTCCATATGTTCAAGGATCCGGTCGACAAGAAATTCGAGACCCTACTGAAAGCAACTTTCACCTCAGTAGGTGCCATGGTTCAGCCAGCAGTAGCAGCCATTGGTGTTTGTCAGGCCTTGAAGGATCAGGCAAAACATATATTGAAGGACATGCCGGCTCAGCATACTCATGAATTAGCAGAATTCCCTAGGGCTCTCTGCTTTGCAGTAGATGCTATTAAGGACTCCATCCAACAGGCATCCCGTTCATCTCTAATGGTGGTTCACATGCGTCGTCTTTTGTGGCTAAAGAACTGGTCAGCAGAGGCACCCTGCAAAAAGCTTCTAGCAGGGTTTCCCTTTCATGGGGGAAGACTATTCGGGGAAGACCTAGATAAATATATCCACACCATATCAAGTGGAAAAAGTACTTCCTTACCGGTCAAGAAAAGACCGCGTGGGCCCACGTTTAAACGACAGGCCATGGTAGGCTCGGCCCCTTCGACTTCCCGTCAGTATCGACGGCCTCCCGGGCGGTCAACAGCTAATAGCCGCCCACAGGGACAAGCTGCGGCAAACAAGAGGCCCTGGTCTCGCAAGCCGGCTAAATCAGTCATCAAATCAGATTCATGAAGAGGCGCCCCCACTCTCTTGGGTGGGGGGAAGACTTCAGTTTTTCTCCGAAGTCTGGAAGGCCAGAATTCCCGACTCTTGGGTTCGGTCCGTAGTAGCCTCAGGCTACAAACAAGAGTTTCGAGAAATCCCCCCTCCTCATTTTCAGGGGTCAAGTCTTCCAAGCGACCCATTAAAGAGGGCCTCTCTCGTAAAGGCGTTGGATCGCCTCTTGCTCCAAGGAGTAATTGTAGAAGTACCAACCCAAGAAAGGGGTCTGGGATTCTACTCCAACCTTTTTGTTATACCAAAACCCAATGGCGACGTCAGGCCTATATTAGACCTCAAACGCCTAAATCGCTTTCTAAGGATTCAGACCTTCCGTATGGACTCCATACGTTCAGTGACAACCAGCCTGCATCAGGGCGACTACCTAGCATCTATAGACATAAAGGATGCATATCTGCATGTGCCGATTTACCCAGCACATCACAAGTTTCTTCGTTTTACGATAAACCAAAGTCCTCCCTTTCGGGTTGGCAACAGCTCCACGGGTATTCACAAAGGTGTTAGCCCCGGTACTAGCCGTCCTAAGGACAGAAGGCATCTTGGTCCTAGCATACCTGGACGATCTCCTGGTTATCGACAGTTCAGCCTCCAACCTCAATCATGCAGTAGTCCGCACAGTGCGGCATCTAGAAGAGTTCGGGTGGGTTGTGAACCAAGAAAAATCAAGGTTACAACCCACAAGACAGTTGGAATATCTAGGCTTTCGGTTAGATACAGAATGCCAGAGGGTATTTTTACCTCAAAAGAAGATCAGGTCGTTAATTCAAACGATTCAAATAGTCTTAGGCAAAAAGAAGCCGACTATTCGCCTATGCATGCGACTGCTGGGAAAGATGGTGGCCGCCTTCGAAGCAGCGCCCTATGCCCAGATCCATACCAGAATTCTGCAAGCAGCTATTCTCTCTGCTTGGAACAAGTCCATACAGGCATTAGACCGTCCATTAGTTCTTTCCCCAGGAGTCAGGCACAGCCTGTACTGGTGGCTGATCCCTCAAAAATTATCAAAAGGGAAAGCCTTTTGCCCCATCTCGTGGAAAATAGTAACCACAGATGCCAGCCTAACAGGTTGGGGGGCAATCTTAGGAAAACTGACCCAGCAGGGACAGTGGTCAGAGGCAGAAAGTCTGCTTCCCATCAATGTCCTAGAGATCAGAGCTGCTCGGTTGGCCCTGGTCGCCTGGACTCTTCCCCTGCAGGGTCTGCCAGTAAGGATACAGTCCGACAATGCCACGGTGGTGGCATACATAAACCACCAGGGGGGCACAAGGAGCCTAGCGGCTCAAAGGTAAGTAAACCTGATTTTTTCATGGGCCGAAGCCCATGTACCCTGCATCTCAGCAGTGTTCATCCCAGGGATAGACAATTCTCAAGCAGATTTTTTGAGTGGTCAACAGTTACTCCCGGGAGAGTGGTCTCTTCACCCCCAGGTATTCCAAGAGATTTGCCAAAGATTCGGAGTTCCCGATGTGGACATCATGGCAACAAGATTCAACAAGAAATTGGACAAATTCGTATCCCGAGCCAGGGACCCCTCGGCCTACGGGACCGATGCGTTGGTTTGCCCCTGGCACCAGTTTTCTCTCCTGTATGCGTTCCCTCCACTACAGATGATTCCCCGCCTTCTACGAAGGATCAGGGTGGAGCGCAGGCCGGTGATCCTGGTGGCCCCAGCCTGGCCCAGAAGGGCTTGGTACGCACTCATCGTGAGGATGTCAGTAAGGGCACCGTGGCCACTCCCCCTGCGCCCAGATCTGCTGTCTCAGGGCCCGATCTACCACCCTGCTTCACAGCAGCTAAATTTGATGGCTTGGCGGCTGAATCCCTAATTCTTAAGGGCAGGGGCCTCTCAGCCCAGGTCATATCTACGCTAATTCAAGCTAGGAAACCAGTTTCTAGAAATATCTATTACAGAGTCTGGAAGAACTATGTGGAGTGGTGCGAGTCTCAAGGAGGGCATCCTCGCAAGTTTTTTATTGACAGGATCTTGCGATTCCTCCAGGTCGGCGTTGACAAGGGGTTAGCTCTTAGTACTCTAAAGGGGCAGGTGTCTGCCTTAGCGATATGGTTTCAAAGGCCTTTGGCCACACATTCGCTTGTGAAAACTTTTTTGCAGGGGGTCTTGCATGTAAATCCCCCTATTAGAGCTCCCCTCTGCCCCTGGAATTTAAATCTGGTCTTGTCAGCTTTACAAGGGCAGCCGTTTGAACCTCTGACAGAAATCCCTCTTGTGCTGCTAACCCGAAAATTGGTTTTCTTGGTGGCTATGGCTTCGGCCAGAAGGGTCTCCGAGCTGGCAGCCTTGTCTTGCAGGGAACCGTACCTGATTCTGCATAAGGACAGAGTGGTTCTGCGGCCACAGCCTTCTTTCCTTCCTAAGGTCATATCCAGTTTTCACTTGAATCAGGACCTAGTCCTACCATCCTTCTTTCCTACTCCCCAGTCCAGAGAGGAAAGATTGCTTCATACTTTGGACGTGGTCCGAGCCATGAGGGTCTATCTCAAGGCTACAGAAAAGATTAGGAAAACAGATGTGCTTTTCATTCTTCCGGAGGGCCCCAAGAAGGGTCAGCCGGCTGCCAAGTCTTCCTTGGCTAGGTGGATTAAGCAGCTGATTTTTCAGGCCTATGGTCTGAAGCGCGTTCCACCGCCCTTATCAGTTAAGGCCCATTCTACGAGGGCCATGAGTGCCTCTTGGGCGGCACACCATCAGATCTCTATGGCACAGGTTTGCAAAGCGGCAACCTGGTCTTCCGTACATACGTTTACTAAATTCTATAAGTTGGACGTCACAAAGGCTGCGGACGCAGCATTTGGGCAGGCGGTCCTACGGGCAGCAGTATAGAATCCTCTGGCCCGGTTCACGCCCCCTTTTTTCTGTTGGTGGAGCTATGTTACCTCCTGATATAGTTTCTGTTTGGCTATTTTTGGCCTTACGGTCTCCCTCCCTTCATGGAGCATTGCTTTGGGACATCCCATATGTAATGACTATGCGCTCTGTGTCCCGTGATGTACGATCAAGAAAAAGGGATTTTTAATAACAGCTTACCTGTAAAATCCTTTTCTTGGAGTACATCACGGGACACAGAGCTCCCACCCCTCTTTGTGGGAACATTGTGTAACCTCAGAGAAATTGCTTGCTACAAAACTAAAGCACTCTCAGTGGGAGGGGGTTATATAGGGAGGAACTTCCTGTGAAGTTGATTACACCAGTGTCCACACCTGAAGGTACTCCATATAACCCATATGTAATGACTATGCGCTCTGTGTCCCGTGATGTACTCCAAGAAAAGGATTTTACAGGTAAGCTGTTATTAAAAATCCCTTTTTTTTGGTTAACTCGAGGGCTCTGTGCTGTGATTTTCTAAGCAGATCAGCCGATCAAGGCCATAAATCGTTGACCGGGACCTGCTGATCTGACTGACTTGTGCCGTATCGAATTTCGGGACAGATTCGGCAAGGAGGATGTGCATGTGCCCTATACCCAGAAATGCCAAGTAAAATCATGTACATTTGTGATCTGACGCAACAGTGCCACCCATCCACTGTGTGTGTGTATAAATAATTTGTAGGGGCATCAGACTCAAGGCAGGGACAACTCTGTCTCTTTAGGAAAACACCATGTTTAATGCACAGGCTATTTCCAACAGAAGAAAAAAGGGCATCTTGCCATTAAACAAACAAAATAAACTTCTGCTCTACTGAGCCTTACTGTGTCTGTAGTCTGACCAGTCTTTTGGTTTGGTAGTAAGTGTCCTTACAATCCCACATACTTGTATCCTAAATGAGGGATAAGCAGCCATGCTTCAATATGCCTCCTCACATGGAGACACACACTAATTAAGAGCTAGAACCAGCTGCCTTAAGACCTGAAAGGAAAACATTAAAATGCGGTCCACGGACTTGGGAGTCTGTCCCATCCAGAGCTCTATCAGACGCCCAATAAAACCAGCCACAGAATGGACTTTACTAACAGAGAGTAAAGAACTATCCTTCTTTACCCTGAAGTCTGCTAGAATTATTTTAGATTATAAATCTTAAGAATCTATGGAGGAACATATATCCCATCAATCGCTTCCCATGTCAGGCGCGCCGCTTATATATATATATACAGTATATATATGTGTGTGTGTGTCTTAAATTTATTGCAAGTCCTCTTAACCGAAGACAGGCAAATCCTAGAATACAATTCAAGTAACGTACTTCTCAATGCAGCTCTCAAACAAGAGACTAGACAGCCCTGCAGGGCAATGGCTCCAGTTTAGTTTGCACTGTGGGTCCCATCTTGTACCTCCTACAGTTTTTGGAATACAATAGAATAGGGCACGCATGTCCAAAGTCCGGCCCGGGGGCCAAATGTGGCCCCCCTGTTGATTTAATATGGCCCCCCTTGGGATTTGGCTATATATATTGTTTGTGGCCCCCAGGGCCACAAAAGCTATATACTGTATTTATTGGTGCTGCCTTGGAGGGGGCAGGATGAGCCCCGTCAGATTACATGAAGAGAATCTCCTGTTTACTCGGCAGCATCTCTATTGGAAGTCCCATCTCCTGGGATGCCATTGGACGACTGTTCTGTCTCTCATAGGAGGCAGGACTTTGTATTAAAGAGGCCACAGAGTAAACAAGAGATTCTCCTGTTTGTAATCTGTCGGCACCCGTCCCAACCCCCTCCCTCTGCCCTCCGAGGCTGCAGCTGGGCATCGTTCAGGCTGCACTGATGACAATGGTAAGGCTGCATTTATGGCACATGTAAGGCTGCATTGATTGCAATGGTAAGGCTGCGTTCATGGCACATGTGAGGCTGCATATTCATGGCACACGTGAGGCTGCATTGGTTGCAGTGGTGAGGCTGCATATTCATGGCACACGTGAGGCTGCATTGGTTGCAGTGGTGAGGCTGCATTCATGGCAATGGTAAGCCTGTGCGTGTTATAGGCCGATAAATACGGAATATCCAAATAACACGCCCAAGCTCATCCTTAGTCCTAAGCAGCACTCGTTGGGGCCACAAAAAAAATATATACAGTATATGCAAATAACACGCCCAAGCTCATCTCTTCACCACACACAGGCACAAAGGCAAGATAATTCAGCACTCGTTGGGGCCACAAAAAAAATATATACAGTATATGCAAATAACACGCCCAAGCTCATCTCTTCACCACACACAGGCACAAAGGCAAGATAATTCTTGTTGGGCCATGTATTAGTGCTCAGATGAACACATTTAGACCAAATTTTAATGGTTCAAAGAATGTAAGGCAAAATAGTCCGCCCTCACGCATGTTCACTTCATCAAATCTGGCCCTCTTTGAAAAAAGTTTGGACACCTCTGGAATAGGGGATCGGCAGAGCTGGGGATTACTTCTGAGCCAGAGATCTGCTAAACAAGGGTAATGAGTTGGGGGTTCTACTCAGGGCTTTTTTTCTGGGGGAACTTGGTGGAACTCAGTTCCACCACCTTTGGCTCAGACCCTTTGGTGCCCGCTCACCACAATCACTTGTGAACACAGAAGTCTGGTTTCTGTGTTTACAAGTGACTGCTTTGTAACCCCCTGAACTCTGCACACTGTATGTAATGCAATTCTGGTATTTAATGCCCCTTTAAGACCCTTCTACTGTTTGTGAAATCTGAACGGGTCGTGGTTGAGTTCCTGCACCTATTTTTTGAGAAAAAAAGCTCTGGTTCTACTGAGGCACTTTAAAATGCATAGAAAATCAACACACACAGGGCATTTGCCATGCTTAAAAAAATAAAAAATAAAAAAAAAGTATAAAATAAAGCATGTTGAAGTAGTAGGCACTTTGGTGTGTGTTGGTCAAAGCAAGTGTAAATGAGCCCTTATTATCCATATTTACATGCATTTCTATTATTTATTTATTTTCCTCTTAGGTAAAGTTGGCTGATGGTCATGAACAATCTCTTCCTCCATTAGTTGTCCAGTGTTTTGCTTGTCCTAGATGTTTTCTACTTTTTAACCAAAGAGATGAATGTCTGAAGCACATGTCAACAAGCAATCACTTTGTACGAAGCATCGCACTTGGTGGTATGTATGTTGAGTATCATGTTTATCTTGAACAGTTAGTGTCTTTTTGTTTTATTTTGCCACTTTTTCAGTATGTGGTTTACAGTTTTGTTGTACCTGCTGTATTTTATTTTAGACCTGAATAGTAGGGATTGAGTGGCATCATATTGTGCTTAACACATAAAAGAAAAGGGGGCACATGCCTATCTAAAATTTGTCAGTACTTCATGAACCATAAACTCCTATAACTATGTATGTGAAGGTTAATTATCCACGTCATGATGTAGCTAGTAGTGGTTAGTCCTATGCTTATGGTGAAGACATTTCATAGTTCATCTAATAGTCACTACTTAATTTTCAATGAGTGTCAGGAAAATTCCCTAGGGATTTATATCCACCCAGGTATGCCTTAATCCAATTGCCATAGCTTGTGAAGTAGCAAGAAATGCAAAAAAAAATTTACATTGGGAAGGAAGACAAAAGAACCTCACCACAAACAAATGGCCCAACATAGGAGGGCAAAGACTCTGCAATCTTCCTACACTTTAAAGTGGTTCTAAAGGCTGAAGGTTTTTACCTTTTATGCAGTCAGAGGTGTCTCTGGCACAAGCACATACGAGTGCCCCCAGAGCAAGCAGCTTGCTCTGGGGGCACTCAGCAGGGGAAAGGGGTCAAGGACCGCAGGTGTGGGAGTGCTTAGGATGATTGACCACAAGATGGTGCTGGTACCACTGCACAAAGCAGGTAAGTGTGTACAGTACAGACCAAAAGTTTGGACACACCTTCTCATTCCAAGAGTTTTCTTTATTTTCATGACTATGAAAATTGTAGATTCACACTGAAGGCATCAAAACTATGAATTAACACATGTGGAATTATATACATAACAAAAAAGTGTGAAAACTGAAAATATGTCATATTCTAGGTTCTTCAAAGTAGCCACCTTTGCTTTGATTACTGCTTTGCACACTCTTGGCATTCTCTTGATGAGCTTCAAGAGGTAGTCACCTGAAATGGTCTTCCAACAGTCTTGAAAGAGTTCCCAGAGATGCTTAGCACTTGTTGGCCCTTTTGCCTTCACTCTGCGGTCCAGCTCACCCCAAACCATCTTGATTGGGTTCAGGTCTGGTGACTGTGAAGGCCAGGTCATCTGGCGCAGCACCCCATCACTCTCCTCCTTGGTCAAATAGCCCTTACACAGCCTGGAGGTGTGTTTGGGGTCATTGTCCTGTTGAAAAATAAATGATGGTCCAACTAAACGCAAACCGGATAGAATGGCATGCCGCTGCAAGATGCTGTGGTAGCCATGCTGGTTCAGTATGCCTTCAATTTTGGATAAATCCCCAACAGTGTCACCAGCAAAGCACCCCCACACCATCACACCTCCTCCATGCTTCACGGTGGGAACCAGGCATGTAGAGTCCATCCGTTCACCTTTTCTGCGTCGCACAAAGACACGGTGGTTGGAACCAAAGATCTCAAATTTGGACTCATCAGACCAAAGCACAGATTTCCACTGGTCTAATGTCCATTCCTGGTGTTCTTTAGCCCAAACAAGTCTTTTCTGCATGTTGCATTTCTTTAGCAGTGGTTTCCTAGCAGATATTCTACCATGAAGGCCTGATTCACACAGTCTCCTCTTAACAGTTGGTCTAGAGATGTGTCTGCTGCAAAAGGTGGCTACTTTGAAGAACCTAGAATATAACATATACTTTCAGTTGTTTCACACTTTTTTGTTATGTATATAATTCTACATGTGTTAATTCATAGTTTTGATGCCTTCAGTGTGACTCATAGTCATGAAAATAAAGAAAACTTTGAATGAGAAGGTGTGTCCAAACTTTTGTTCTGTACTGTACATGTTTGTCATTAACACATTCCTGCCCAGCCTATAGCAGAATGACGGCCGGGCGGGGGCTTTATTGTTCTGATTGGACATCATATGACCTTCAGAACAGCCCATTGCATTGCGATCTTGTTAAAGAGCCTATAACGTAGGAAGCAGGTGGAGTCATTTACGCGGTCACGTTGCTTCGCTTCCATGGAAAAAAAAATTGCCGGGCAACAAGCCTGACCACCTGTCCAGGGGTTTTCAGCATTTTAAAGTGGAGTTACAGATGTTTCTGTGTTTGTATAGCTGCTGACTTTTAATAAACACTCACCTGCTCCGTGGTCCAGCGATGCAGGTTCCCAAAGCTTCTATTCACAACCCTGCCTTTCTGGCATCACTACTGTGGGTACCCAGCTGTGAAGGCTTGTGTGAGCACTGCGCATGCGTGAGTTGTGGTGCGCTTTCTGAATGGCCAGGCGATCTCTGGGACCTGTGAAGGCCCAGAAGATTGCAGGGAGGGAGGGGCCAGACGAACCCACTCTGCCCAGCCACTCCCCCCCAGATGACATGCCAAATGCGGCATGTCAGGAGTCCTTAAAGTGGAAGTTCCACTTTTGGGTGGAACTTAACTTTAAAGGTAGATATGGCTAAATTGGTGGATGCTAGCTTTGTGCCAAGCTTTTTCAGAAAGCGGTATGATTCACCCTATTTTGATGATGGGGATTAGCTTGTTTTTGTTGGGAATTTCGCCCACTACTTGATTTTATGTGCTGCTTATGGACCTCCCATTGGTTCTAGTTATTCCATTGATCAAAGACAATGGGGTTAATTTACTAAAACTGGAGAGTGCAAAATCTAGTGCAGCTCTGCATAGAAACCAATCGGCTTCCAAGTTTTGTTTATTTTATTTTTTTTGTCAAAGCCTAATGAACAAGATTAGGTTGGAATCTGCCCATCATGCACAGCTGCACCGGATTTTGCACTCTAAAGTTTTAGTAAACCAACACCTATGTTTCAACAGTGAATGATAAAGTCAAATATTTCTGCTTGGTGTAAAAAAAAAATCTCAAAGCTAATTTGAAAGGCCCTGCTCTTGCCTCTATTGTGCTGGGCCTGTTGCCATGTTTATGGTTTATTCTTGTACTGCTAGCTGGTTGTTTAAACCTCCAAAAGACACTGCCCTTTTATTTCCTCTGGGTTTTGTTTTGGGCTATTGATCAAAGGCTGGGTCTCAAACATGGAGAAAATAATATTGTGACAAGTAGAATGTTGTTTTTTTTTTTTTTTTTTTATTGCAGCTTACCAGTGTCCTTAGATGTTGTAGCTGCATATTATATTTTTAAGTTCCCTTTTATCCTTTTTTATCTTCACCTTGTTTTATCTTGCTAGCAACACGATTCTTGTCCTATTTTGTTCACTTGAAGAGGAAGTAAACCCTGATGGGTTTTACTTCCTCTTTATTTCCCTGCAAAGGTAAAGCATAATGGACTACTATGCATCACATAGTAGCCCATTATGGGAGCCGCCAGTCACAGCATAACCATCTCTCGAAAAGGCACAGCTTGCCCTTTCCGCATACCCCGATAACCTCAGCGCAGAAGCCAACAGCGTTCGGGGACATTGTAAATATCTCCTAAACTGTGTAGGTTTAAGAGATATTTTCAGCACCTACAGGTAAGCCTTAGGCTGCATTCACATCTGAGCGTTTTGTCGCCTGAAGCGCGACACTCAATGACGCTAGAGGGGAAAAATAACATTATTCTCTATGGAGATGGTTCACATTGCCAATGCAAAACGCCGTACGTCGAAAGAACGCCGAACGATTAATTTCAAACAAGTCCCGGACCCTTTTTTGTCGCGCGAATCGGGCGGCTTGGGCGTTTTTACATTGATGCCAATTACCTGTACAAAACCATGGGGAAAAACGCTGCGTTTTGTCGCGGCAAATCGCGGGGGGAAATATGCGGCAATTTGTCGCGGTAAATTGCAATTTAAAATCCCCGCAAATTCACCTACGCTTAGGTGTGAATGCAGCCTTAATATAGGCTTACCTGTAGGTGAAAGTCGTTGTACAAGGTGCTGTGTCCAGCCCCAGTTAAATGTCCAGTGTGCATGGGGCCTTAAATTTAAAGCCTATTTCTAAGCTTCCCTTTTTGAGGGGGTTATTTTAATGTAATTGTATAGTGTGAGGGGCTGGCTCGGCAGCGGGTCTGTGCGATTCCCTGGAAGGGTTCAGCACACAGAAAAGAACTAGACACAGCAGACCGTGGTAGGAGAAAACAAAAAAAAGGTGCGGTTTTATTTTAAATACACCACAAAAAATTATGACAGAAAACAAAAGAAATAACAAAAATAAATCCTGGTCAACTTGACCTGCTTGCTACACACGCTGGTGTCCCTAACTACCAACTAGGTACAGCCTTGTGCTGCCCCAGTCCCTGACTCCCTGGAGTTTAAATGTTTTAGGAATAGCCACACAGGCTGTAGCTCACCGCACAAAGCACTGACAGTCCACACAGGTCTGCCTCCAGCTTGGAGTGACACTCTATTAATGCTGGGAGCTTTTACAAGAGGCCCTAACGAGCCCACCTGAAACAGCTGGGGTAATCAAGTCCTCCTAGCAGGACTCCCAGCACTCCCCCTAGAAATACAAAGTGGCATAAAGCCTGAATCTAGGAGAGATATACCTGTCCTCTTGGACGCAACCAGGGGATTTAACCTGCCTACTGTCACAATAGGTAAAGATATCTATATAAGTAAATACGGTAACTAGTAAAATCATCATTATTGGCTAATTCCACCTCGGTGCATCTGATTCTGTTTCAATAAACACTTTCTCTTTTTGTAGGTGAAAATGGAGTTCCACGCCCACTACCTATTCCATCTTATGCGAAGAGAGTCTTGATTGCGCTTTGTAAGGACATTCCATTTCAGGTTGTTTGTACATCTTGTCGTTGCGAGCTGCGTTCTCATCTGGAAGTAACTGCACACTTCAGGTGGGTGTGCACGGTAGCTGTAAGTTAGGCTAGATTCAGACCAGTTCAGTGCAAATTTCAGCTTCATTCTCTGTGCAAAGAGAAAAAGCAGATGTTCAGCGCTTCCTCTTCGTTGTAGCTGTGGAACAGCTGAGGGGGAGAGAATGCCTGTTCACAAAGGAACGCATGTGCGAATCAGATGCATTCCCATAGAAGAATATGTGCCTCCAATTCGCACTGCCTAGAAAACACACATGTTCTGCAAATTGGATACAGTAAAAGCCGCATTCAATTTGCATAGGTGTAAATCGGTAACATGGATGGCTATCCCTCCACTGGAAAGGCTTGGTTTTCTGGTTCCAGAAACATAACTGTCTGACTGCACAGATATTGCAAATATTTTTGCAGTAACTGTAAGAGAAAAGTACTGTATATACTCGAGTATAAGCCGAGGCACCTAATTTTACCACAGACTGGGAATACGTATTGACTACTAGAGTATAAGCCTAGGGTGGAAAATGCAGCAGCTACTGGTAAACTATCTGCAGCCTTGTGTACCTTTTTGATTACTGTCTCCTGCAGTGTCATGCAGTTTTAACTGTTTGGAGGCCGTCCACTCGTCTGTGATAGATGGAACACTGATTTAGTTTCCCTGCAATTGTATCAGTGTTTCGTCTATCAAGGAGGAGGCGGGGCTTTTTTTAAGTGGACGGCCGCCAAACGGTTAAGACTGCATGAAAAATGTGCTGAAAAAGTCAGCTTATACTCAAGTATATACGGTATGTCTAAGGATATTCATAGTCACTGAAGCTTTAGAACCTGCTGGCGTTCTTGGTGTGACTTGCATGCCAATTTCAGCACTTCCTTCCTTTGCTGTTTCCAAATTGTCAGAAATTTTACAACAATTCATAATGAGCATTAATTCTGATCGGAAGTGGTTATTGCCCCTAAGATTTTCTTAAATTACTTGAGCATAGTTCCAGCATTAAATCTTGGGTTCTAACAAACGCTGACCTCAAAGCCCAACTGAATTAATAGAAATGTAAATAGACCAGGTACGCCTCCATTTTTCCTAATGTTTCCTCCACTGTTGTGCAATTGGATTGAAAGATGACTGTGCAGGCCAAAGGAACCATAGCAAAAGGGCTGGCAGCCATCCTAGTGAGGAACACATGTATAAAAAGTGTTAGATAATCATCTCTTATGCCTCACAGGCATGGAGGCTAAGCCTAATGGCAACTGTAGTTCCCATTAGGCTGTGATGTAGCAAGAATAAATGTTCACCAAAAAAAACAGGAAGTCAATGAGAATAATGATTCAGGAGTGACGGAGGTGAATCAAACAGCTTGATTTCAACAGGTATCACTTTTTACTTTATCAGCTCCTGTCAGACTTTAATTTAGGAGGAAAATATTTGTGTCTTTACAACCCCTTTAACCGCTTGCCGACCGCCCGCCGTCATATTACCGCGGGACGGCGGCACTCCTGGGCGAGAGCCCGTAGCTATATGTCCGCTTTAAATCAGCCGCTAGGGGGCGCGTGAGCGCCGTCGGAGGTGTGCCCCGCGCGCGTGCCCGGCGGGTACGATCGCCGCCGGGCACCTGCGATTGCTTGTTACAGATCGGGGAACGGAGGTATGAGTGTAAACACAAAGCTCTCGTTCCTGTCAGCGGGGGAAACACTGATCTTGTGTTCATACAATGTATGAACAGATGATCAGTGATTTCCCCTAGTGAGGCCACCCCCCCCCCCCCCCATACAGTTAGAACACACCAGGAACACACTTAACCCCTTCCCTGCCCTCTAGTGTTAACCCCTTCAGTGCCAATGGCATTTTTATAGTAATACAATGCATTTGTATAGCATTGATCGCTATAAAAATGCCAATGGCCCCAAAAATGTGTCAAAAGTGCCCACCATAATGTCGCAGTACTGAAAAAAAATGCTGATCGCCGCCATTACTAGTAAAAAAAAAATTATGATAAAAATGCCATAAAACGACCCCCTATTTTGTAAACGCTAGAACTTTTGCGCAAACCAATCAACGCTTATTGCGATTTTTTTATCTTTTTTCTTAACAAAAAATATGTAGAAGAATACGTATCGGCCTAAACTAAAGAAAAAAAATGTTTTTTTATATATTTTTGGGCGATATTTATTATAGCAAAAAGTAAAAAATATTGAATTTTTTCAAAATTGTCGCTCTATTTTTGTTTATAGTACAAAAAATAAAAACCACAGAGATGATCAAATACAACCAAAAGAAAGCTCTATTTGTGGGGAAAAAAAGGACGCCAATTTTTTTTGTGAGCCACAGCGCACGACCGCGCAATTGTCAGTTAAAGTGACGCAGTGCCGAATCACAAAAAGTGCTCTGGCCATTGGACAGCAATATGGTTCGGGGCTAAAGTGGTTAAGCAAAAGCCACCTCTTGCACTGGTCCATGTTCACTCAACCAGATCTGTGGAAGTATCCTGGGCCCTTAGGCACTATTTCCAGACTCTACTCACTGAGTTGGGTAGGGGAGGCTCCCTATGGGGCAATGTCAACAAAAAAAAAATTACACAAGTTGCAATTCTCTTCTATGCCTATGAAACCAGGAAGTTATTACTGGTGTTTGTTTTAATTCCACCTTGCTCCATAGCTCATTGGTTCATAGCTCATTAGTTGTGTGTATGTATTTTTATTTTTTTGCTCAATTGTCTTTTTTTTTTTTTGTTTAGGACGCTATGTCGAAACGCTGGTCCTGTTTCAGTTTCGGAAAAAAGCATAGCTGATGTTGCATCTGTTTTCCAGCTAAAGGCTTTCTGCCTGACTTGTAAACAAGGTCTAAGTGATAAAGCACGCATTGCAAAACACATTACAAAAGCAAGTCATAATGTCAAGGAGATTATTTCTATAGAGGAATCAATTCTAGCATTCTGCTACCTAAATGATGGAACAAGAACACCTTCTGACTTCTGCCTGTTGGCCTCTAATGCTAGACTGAACCACTTTATGCTTAAAAGAAACCTAAACAATACCGATGACAGCATTGTTTTGTCAAAGCATGTACAACAAAATGAATCTGATGGTGGTTTAAAAAAAGAGGCCGACATAATGGTGACTGCTTGGTTCTGTGAATGTTCTCAACAGTTTTCAGCTGAAAAAGATGCTGAAACACACATTATGGCAGCCAATAGGATCTCTCACAAGTGCACAGTTTGTGGCAAGCTTGCTGATGACCTTGCCATTATTCGCCTTCACATGTGCCGATTTCATGGTGGTGGGCGCTTGGACAGTTTTCTTTTTTGGTGCCAGATGTGTAAGGTTGAGCTGGCAAGGACGGAAAATGTGTTGATGCATATTATAGATTGCCACGGTGGTCATTCTTTTTTCTATGAACAGGAGGTGCCAGAGGAGCAACCAACTTCCTTAGAGATTGACCCGAGATCTGAAAGTCCAGCAAGTAATGCATCCCCATCACCACAGCAGTCTGAGGGTTTGTGGCAGTGCCATATTTGTGAGGAGACTTTTGATAATGAAGAAACGGTTCTACAACACTGCCAATCCTTAAGCATTCACCAGTTTCATAAATATTGCTGTGACACCTGCAAGAGGAAGTTTCTTAAAATGGAGACTTTTCTGCGGCATTGTCAGCTTCAGCATGATGGGGACATAAACGTGAAATATTTCTGTGGGCTTTGTAAAGATCTTTACTATGATGAAGAAGCTGCCTTCCTTGGCCACTATGAGAGTTTTCACGCTATGGACTATAGTTATGTACCAAATCAGGGGCAATCAGATGTTAAAATTCCAGATGTTGCACCGACCACATCCAGTGAGCCTGAAAAGCATCTGACTTGCGGCTGTCTGGAAAAATATTCTCTAAAAACAAAAAAGAAGGCAGATGGCAATCTCTGCTTGGATAGACTGTTTGGGAAAGGAAACCTCTGGTATAGCTGCTGTTTATGTCGTGCAACTGACCAAACCTTTGAAGGCATCAATACACATCTTTGTAAGAACGAGGGGCAGTCTAGTGACAAAAATGTTGTTATTAAGTGCAGCATTTGTTCGAAATCTTTTTTAAACCCAGAAGGTGCTCAAGCTCACTACCATATGAAACACTGTTTCTTGAAAGAGCCAAGTAAGAATTATAATTTCAAAACTGATGAATCCATAGGTGAAGTGTTTACATTTACAGCTAGTGGTACTTCAGTTAGTAAACCGCTAGCAAGACTGAAACACACAAAAGAATTTCACCATAAGGCTGAGACGAAAAAAAGCAAAATCCCACCAAAAACGGAAGTTATGGAGATACAAAACCGTGACACAGGTATTACACTTTGGTAAATACTAAAATGCGATTCAATTGTTAAAACAATGAATATTTATCAAACATGTATTTGAAAGAAATGTTTGCTAATTTGCTTGCCACTCCTTATTTTCAGTGACTTGGAATTAAAAAAAAAATAATAATAATGCAGGAATAGGGCTACTACTTGACGGGTGTATCGCACAGATCTCCTCTCCATCACACAGATCCCCCCCCCCCCCCCCCATAAGATCACAGACCCCCCCACCTTATTCACACAAGAAGCGAAGCATGACAGGTCCGGACAAAGCATTGGACTTTTCAAGGGAAAGGCAAATTTTGATTGATTGCTGAGACCGCCTTGCTGCCTAGTAACCAATTACTTGCTTCTTAACTCAAAGTCCCACCCTTTGTCTGGACCTGTCATGCTTAGCGTCTTGTGTGAATAATGTAGCAGAGGGAAAGTGCTACGATCTTATGAAAGGGGCAGTCTGTGTCATGGGCTGGGTAAATCACCTTCGCGGGCCGTAGTTTGAGGACACCTGCATTAGTAGGTGAAACGATATTGATATATGTACATTAACTGTGTCACAGGTCCCGTTCACATCGGTGCAATTTGACAGGTCAAATCGGAGCCTATTGCCAGCCTAACACAGTGCTTGGTGTTGGATTTCTCGCGCTCGGTGCGATGGGGAAAATGTGTTTTTCCTATTGCAGCGAGTGTGAGATGTACAGTACCTTGTTGCCGATAACCAGCACGATGGGATCGCGCTGGAAACACATTCTCGCGACGGGTACTGTATCGGGAAGAGGATAATGAGTCAATCATTGACTTCTCCTCTGTGCCATACAAAGGGGAAGATCGCTCAGTCATTTCCTGTCAGGCTGGGAATGAATTAACGGCACAGTTTAGGTGCCATTAATGAGGGGCAATCGCGGGTGACGTCGTTAACACGAAAAAGACGATTTTAGGTGGAAATACAGCTGTGAGTACACTTTCATCACAGGCAGCGATTAACTGCCTGTGTTATCTGCTACATGATGAGATTAAGTTGTCTTGGAGGGTTTACAATCATCTTAGAGAGGCAATGGTGGTGGGACTCACCTGTGGTATGTACGTAATGCTGGTAAACACGCAATGGAAGATACTGGTTGCACAGGGTATTTGGAGAAAAACGCATGTGAAGAGATACATTTTTCGGGACATTCGTCTGTTGTTCATATGTTTACGCAATATTAAAGATTTGGACTATGGTTCACATTTTTACAATGTATGCACAATAACGCACAGTTTCTATCTTATTAATATCGATTTTTTCTTTTCGTCGCCTAATTTTGGCTATAGCCTCTGCAACAAAGATTCAGGGGTAATGTTGCTGTACACACAGGATGGAGGCAATCTAACATATTGTAAAAATACAGACACAGTGGTGTTGCATGGCTTTTTTTTATTTGTATTTCATTTGTTTACATGTGAAGCTACAACTGAACATAGGTAATTGCTTCCTTATTGTTTTATTATTGGGTTTGTGCAGAGATTGATTTTGATGATTTTTTTACATACTTTGATTTCTCACTGAAAAAATACGTAAAGTAATGACAAATATACAAATCTTCCTCTCTAGAACTGCAGGATTGTGAATTGCCAGATTTGGATTTCCTCGGAACAATGACCCACATTGTTTTTATTGACTTGGACAACTGGGCCCAGTTTTTTACTCGTCTGCCAGGATACCTAAACCAGGGAACATTTGTGTGGGGATTTCAAGGTGAGCTTTACTTTCATTTTGCTTTTTTTTTTTAGTTTAAGAATAAAGACTGCCACACTCTTCCTCCAACTGACAACGAATGGGGCACTATTCCTCCCACTGACAGCAGTACATTTTCTTCTCCCACAAGCTAGTCTGCCGCCCCCGCTCTAAGTTTGAAGGATCATAAACTGGCCCTTTCCCTTCTCGTCTTTCAGGACAGCCACAATAGAGAGATAGGCTCCTCCTCTTCCTTTAGGAAACACTGCACAGCCTTTAAGAACTCTCCTCCCCCTGCCAGACCTCAGTTCTTAGTGTTTCCTCCGGTGGGGAGACACTGCAGAGGAACCTAGGCCGGTGCAGTCAGGGGACTGTGGCTGTTTTTTCTCCTACCAAGGGAGCAGGGGCCTCCTAAGGAAAAAATCTTTTTTGGCCGGTACTCACCGCCAGACGCACCCCAATCCTGGTCGAGCGCGGCAGATGGCTTGAGGGGGGACCCCTATCGTGTCCACAGGACCATGGCGGGGGAGGCCTCCAGGACGCCCTGTTTTTTTACAGGCCGCATACTTTTTTCAAAATTCGCGGGCTGAGTGGCGGGTGACGTCATCAACGGCGCGTCGGAAGCCTCCCCTTTGATCCGCGACTTCCGATTCCGGGTCGCGGCGCTGATAGAGGCCCAGCGTGTTTGCTGGAGGAGTCTGAAGCTTGCTGGGGCAAGTTGACACAGCGCAACCACCCCAGGATGTCGGCGACTTCTCCGGAAGGGGGCACGACCAAGGACGCTTCCTCCAGCCAGCCTAAGGTAATAGTTCCCTGGGGAGGGGTCCCTAAACCTTAGGCCTGGTCTTTCCCCCCCACTATTCCCCCTTGGTGGTTGGGGGGGGGGGGGACCATAGGGGAACCTAGCAGGAGGGTCTGTTTTTAGAGTTTCCCCAGGGTTGTAACCCATATGTTTTTTTGTGTTTTAAAAAAAAAAAAAAAAAAATGTGTTTCTTTTTTGGATGTTAATGTGTGGGGCCCCTTGTTCCTATGTCTTTCAGAAGAGCCTGGAAAAGACAGGGAAGACTCACGGTTCAAAAAAGAAATGTGCCTCCTGTAGGGACACTCTTCCTGAGTCTTGGTCCAAAGTGTTGTGTAGGGAATGCATTCACTCCTTGGTCAGGGAAAGGGATGAAGAGCAGGAAGGTAGCCTAGCAGCCTCTGTTAAGGAGCTTTCCTCCACTTTCGCTTCCTTCAAATCTTTGTTTGAAAGGCTGCAACCTCCCACTGTCCCCACACAGGTTACAACCCAATCAGTTGAACAGGGTCTTGCTCCTGTCACACCTGATCATACAGCAACGACAGTTGATCTTGCAGGCCCTTCCCAGGCAGTACTCTCAGGGGAGAGTGTGGCCTCGGGTTCTCAGGCAGAGTCAGATGATGAGGACCAGGATGGGGATTCCAGGAAGCCCTCGAGATATAAACTGTCCCTTGATGAGGTTGAGGACTTGTTAGGGGCCATTTACACGACTCTGGGCATTCAGGCCGAAAGTAAACCTCTTAGCCTTCATGACCAAATGTACAAAGGTCTGGGGGAACAGAAGAGAAGGGTTTTTCCTGTACATGACCTTCTAACTGATACTATCAAAAAGGAGTGGCAGGACCCTGAAAGGAAGCCCTTTTTTTCCCAGTCCCTTAAAAGGAGGTTTCCATTTTCTGAAGATCCTGCATCCATTTGGAACAAAGTGCCTAAATTGGATGCAGCGTTCTCCCAAGTATCCAGAAATACTGTCTTGGCTTTCGAGGATATGGGAACTCTTCCTGATGCAATGGACAAGAGAATGGATTCCCTCTTGAAAAAAACATGGGACTCTGTTATTGGGAACCTCAAGCCAGAATTAGCTGTCACAGTGGTGGCCCGTAACTTAGAACATTGGCTCTGTAAAATCCAGGAGCACATTGAGGCCGGGACGGATAAGGAGACCATTTTGTCCTCCTTCCCTACAATGTTACGAGGCATCGCTTACATTGCGGACGCATCGGCTGAATCCGTCAGCATGTCAGCCAGGTCGGCAGCTCTGGCCAACTCTGCCAGGAGAGCCCTCTGGCTGAAAACTTGGTCAGGGGACCTAGCTTCCAAATCCAAGCTGTGTGGGATACCTCTTACAGGGGATCTCCTGTTTGGCCCGGGTCTTGAGTCAGTCTTGGATCGTACAGCTGACAGAAAGAAGTCCTTTCCCCAGAGACGTAAGGCTCCAGTAAAGGGGAGGGGGTTTCGTCCCCAAAGGCACTCGGGGGTCCCAAAGCCAGAAGTTCAGAAGAGAATCTGGACGCCTAGGGGAAGGGGCAGAGGAGCGATTTTTCGCCCTCCTGACCAGCCCGCAAAAAAACAGTGACTCCCAGGTCAGGGTGGGGGGAAGATTGGGGGCCTTCCTCCCACAGTGGGAATCAATTTCCCCCAACAGGTATGTCCTGGCGATGGTAAGGAGGGGGTACTTCCTAGAGTTCTCTTCTCCTCCCCCCCAAAGATATCTGGTCACTCAACTTCCCAGAGACAGGGAGAAATCGGAGGCCCTGACTGGAGCCTTAAAAGAGCTAAAGAACCAGGACGTGGTCCTCAGGGTTCCAGCGACAGAGGAAGGGAAGGGATTTTACTCACACATTTTTGTGGTGAGGAAACCCTCAGGGAAGTACAGGTTAATCCTAAACTTGAAACCCCTAAACAGGTCCATCGCATACAAAAAGTTCCGTATGGAATCAATCTTCACGGTCAGGGCCCTCCTTCCACAGAATTGCTTTATGGTCTCCCTGGACCTCAGGGACGCGTACCTGCACGTACCCATCGCAGAGGGGTCTCAGAGGTATCTACGCCTAGCGATAGACCTAGGAGGGGAGGTGATGCATCTTCAGTTCCAGGCTTTGCCATTCGGTCTATCCTCCTCACCCCGCGTGTTCACCAAGGTCCTGGCAGAACCCATAGCATTTCTGCGTCTTCAGGGAGTAGGCATCATAGCCTACCTGGACGACCTGCTCCTTTTTGCGGCTTCTCCAGAACAACTATCTAGAGATCTGGAATTAACCAAGAGGACTCTTATCGGGTCTAGGGTGGCTGTTAAACTTGGGAAAATCCAGCCTGTCACCGTCTCAACAAATTTCTTACTTAGGGTACCTTTTGGACTCCACCCTCCTAAGGGTCTTTCTCCCCAGGGAGAAGGCCCTGAAATTAGACAGGGCGGTGGCCACCCTACAGGGCATTCGGCAAGTGTCGATCAGGTCTCTGATGTCGACCCTGGGCCTGCTTACGTCCACCCTTCCGGCTGTCCAATGGGCAGGCCTTCACTTTCGGCCCCTGCAAGCTTTCCTCCTGAAAATCTGGGATCACGATCTGGAGCGGCTAGATACCCTAGTGCAGGTCCCAACCCAGGTAAAGAGGTCCCTCTGGTGGTGGAGGAAGATTTCCAATTTATCGCAGGGTCGGCTATGGCATATTCCGGTTCCTCAGGTGGTAACCACGGACGCAAGCGGCAGAGGTTGGGGGGCTCACTTGGGGTCCCTTCCAGCGCAGGGCGTATGGAAAGATGCCGAGTTGGGGAAGTCCTCCAATTGGAAGGAGCTGATGGCGGTCGGTCTAGCCCGCAGATTCTTCCAGGAAGAGCTTCAGGGTCACCACGTCCAGGTGCGGTCGGACAATGCTTCGGCTGTGGCCTATCTGAACAAGCAGGGCGGCACGAGAAGTGTAGTCCTGTCGGCCATTACATCAGGGATTCTTCACTGGGCCGAAGCAAACACCCTGTCATTATCAGCGATCTTCCTAAGAGGGATAGAAAACAGGACGGCAGATTTACTCAGCCAAAGTCAGCTGAGAGAGAGCGAGTGGGCTCTCAGTCAGGAAGTTTTTCATCTCCTAGTCAGGAGGTGAGGTTCTCCGGAGGTAGACCTGTTCGCGTCAAAAGAAAACGCGAAAACCCCTTGTTTTTTCTCCCGGAACAAAGGAGAGGGAGCAAGGGGGTAGATGCCCTGTCCCAGAGCTGGGGGTTCGGGATTTGTTATGCCTTCCCACCTCCAGTGCTTCTACTGGCAGTTCTAAGAAAGTTCCAACTGGAGAACACCTCTCTGATTCTAGTGGCACCTCACTGGCCGAAAAGGGCTTGGTTCTCGGTCCTCAAACAACTGACCATGGAACCTCCCTTCTTCCTCCCATCCACAAGGGATCTTCTCTCGCAGGGTCCAGTCCTTTGCCCATACCCACACAGGTGGAGCCTAGCGGCGTGGTTACTGAGGAGACCTTGCTAAGGTCTAAAGGGTTTTCTGAAAGGTTAACTGCCACCCTTCTTAGTAGTAGGAAGAAGGAAACCCGCTCGATTTATAGGAGGGTCTGGCTTCGCTTTAATGCATGGTGCCTAGAATATTCCTGTTCAGTGCAGAACCCCTCTTCAGTATTGGAGTTCCTACAGGTTCCTACAGTGTGGGGCAGATAAGGGTCTTTCAGTCAGTACCCTTAAGGGTCAAGTTTCTGCCCTTAGTGTATATCTAGAGAGTCCACTGGCCAGTAACTCCTGGGTAATCCGGTTCTTCAGAGCATTATCTAGACAGAGACCGTCCCAGGGGCCCCCCTTCCCCAGGTGGGATTTATCCTTAGTTCTTCAGGCCCTAACAGGGTCTCCCTTTGAACCTCTAGACGGATGTCTGTTGAGGGAGTTGACTTTAAAGACAGTCTTTTTGGTTGCAGTGACTACTGCTAGGAGGGTCAGCGAGATAGAAGCCTTGTCAGTTAGACCCCCTTTTTGTATTGTTTTTCCGGATCGAGTTGTTTTCAAGACTGATCCGGCCTTTTTACCCAAAGTATCTTCTAGGTTCCATAGGAGTCAGGAGGTGGTGCTACCCTCTTTTTGCCCTAATCCCTCAGGTGAAAGGGAAGTTAGGTTTAGTAAGTTGGACGTCAGGAGATGCATCCTACACTATTTAGAGCTGACCAAAGATTTTAGGAAGTCAGACTCTCTTTTTGTTTTATTTTCTGGAGTTAAGAAAGGACAGAAAGCGTCTCGGCGCACAATCGCTAGATGGCTTAGACTAGCTATTGAACAAGCATATGCCTTGTCTGGTAAAGAGGTCCCTACAGGAATTAAGGCACACTCTACTCGGGCAGTGGCTGAAACCGCTGGAGCCACGCCAGAACAAATATGCAAGGCAAAAACTTGGTCCAGCTACACCACCTTCGTCAAACATTATAGAGTAGACTTGGTGTCGGCAGGCGACCAGGCCTTTGGGCGAAAGGTCCTGCAAGCCATAGTCCCGCCCTAGTTGGTGAGCACTCGATTATCCTCTCTATTGTGGCTGTCCTGAAAGACGAGAAGGGAAAAATGGAGTTACACTTACCGGTAACGTCCTTTCCAGTAGTCTTTCAGGACAGCCCTGGTTACCCGCCCGAAGTTATGGAAGGTTTGTTTAATACAGGAACATAGTATGATCTTGATGTTTAATGATGGATTACTAACATGTTCTTGTGTCTCCCCAGCTGACCGGAGGTGCTCGTATAAAAACTGAGGTCTGGCAGGGGGAGGAGAGTTCTTAAAGGCTGTGCAGTGTTTCCTAAAGGAAGAGGAGGAGCCTATCTCTCTATTGTGGCTGTCCTGAAAGACTACTGGAAAGGACGTTACCGGTAAGTGTAACTCCATTTTTTGTTTGGAATGTTGGAGATCCCAGACCTAGGGTAATACTTGGTATAATACTTATTGAACTTGGTGTTCAATAAGCTGCTCAAATTAACTCTGCATCACTATGAAATCCATGCTGTACATAATTTTCTTTAAGCCACTGCATAAATCCTTAAAGTAAATCTGTACACAATAATAATACAAAGTTATTTTAACCACTTCCCACCCAGCCTATAGCAAAATGATGCTCGGGCAGTGGTTCCGTTATCCTGACTGGATGTCATATGACGTTATTCAGGATAATGAACTGGCACACACCCATCATTGGTTTGGTATGTCAGTCTGAGACACCGCACCACCGATCTCGGTAAAGAACCTCTGACGGAGTCTCTTTAGCACGTGGTCAGCTGTGTCCAATCACAGCTGGTCCCAGTGTAAACAGGAAGAGCATGTATTGTCTTTTCCTTTATCGAGTCTGCATGGGATGTGTGTGCTGATTGATTAGACACCCCCCCTCCCCGTGGCCACCAGGGATGCCAATCTGTGGTCACAGATGCCAATCAGTGCCCATCAGTAATGCCTGCCTGTGCCTTCTCTATCAGTGTCGGCTATCAATGCATATCGGTGCCACCTCATTGGTGCAGTATTATCAGTGCTCATCAGTGGAGTACAAAATGTACTTCTCAATCTCAAACCTATGGTTACAAAATCTCTGCTGAACATGATCCTCCTTGCGTCAGATTATGTGACTAATTGTCCGAGCTTTTGCTTGTGCATAACTTTAAGACAATGTTACAGCTCTTCTTTTACTAATAGCTTTATGATGACATTTGCATTTTAGTCCACATAAACAGTTACTCCACCTTTGTGGGAAAAAAATATAGAAGATAAAAAAAAAAGGGATTTTTAATAACAGCTTACCTGTAAAATCCTTTTCTTGGAGTACATCACGGGACACAGAGCGCATAGTCATTACATATGGGTTATATGGGTACCTTCAGGTGTGGACACTGGTGTAATCAACTTCACAGGAAGTTCCTCCCTATATAACCCCCTCCCACTGAGAGTGCTTTAGTTTTGTAGCAAGCAATTTCTCTGAGGTTACACAATGTTCCCCAAAAAGAGGGGTGGGAGCTCTGTGTCCCGTGATGTACTCCAAGAAAAGGATTTTACAGGTAAGCTGTTATTAAAAATCCCTTTTTCTTTATCGTACATCACGGGACACAGAGCGCATAGTAATTACATATGGGATGTCCCAAAGCAATGCTCCATGAAGGGAGGGAGACCGTAAGGCCAAAAAATAGCCAAACAGAAAATATATCAGGAGGTAAAAAATAGCTCCACCAACAGAAAAAAAAAAGGGGGCGTGAACCGGGCCAGAGGATTCTATACTGCTGCCCGTAGGACCGCCTGCCCAAATGCTGCGTCCGTAGCCTTTACGACGTCCAACTTATAAAATTTAGTAAACGTATGTACGGAAGACCAGGTTGCCGCTTTGCAAACCTGTGCCATAGAGATCTGATGGTGTGCCGCCCAAGAGGCACTCATGGCCCTCGTAGAATGGGCCTTAACTGATAAGGGAGGTGGAACGCGCTTCAGACCATAGGCCTGGAAAATCAGCTGCTTAATCCACCTAGCCAAGGAAGACTTGGCAGCCGGCTGACCCTTCTTGGGGCCATCCGGGAGAACGAAAAGCACATCTGTTTTCCGAATCTTTTCTGTAGCCTTGAGATAGACCCTCATGGCTCGGACCACGTCCAAAGTATGAAGCAGTCTTTCCTCTCTGGACTGGGGAGTAGGAAAGAAGAATGGTAGGACTAGGTCCTGATTCAAGTGAAAACTGGATATGACCTTAGGAAGGAAAGAAGGCTGAGGCCGCAGAACCACTCTGTCCTTATGCAGAATCAGGTACGGTTCCCTGCAAGACAAGGCTGCCAGCTCGGAGACCCTTCTGGCCGAAGCCATAGCCACCAAGAAAACCAACTTTCGGGTTAGCAGCACAAGAGGGATTTCTGTCAGAGGTTCAAACGGCTGCTTTTGTAAAGCTGACAAGACCAGATTTAAATTCCAGGGGCAGAGGGGAGCTCTAATAGGGGGATTTACATGCAAGACCCCCTGCAAAAAGGTTTTCACAAGCGAATGCGTGGCCAAAGGCCTTTGAAACCATATCGATAAGGCAGACACCTGCCCCTTTAGAGTACTAAGAGCCAACCCCTTGTCAACGCCAACCTGGAGGAATCGCAAGATCCTGTCAATAAAAAACTTGCGAGGATGCCCTCCTTGAGACTCGCACCACTCCACATAGGTTCTCCAGACTCTGTAATAGATATTTCTAGAGACTGGCTTTCTAGCTTGAATTAACGTAGATATGACTTGGGCTGAGAGGCCTCTGCCCTTAAGAATTAGGGATTCAGCCGCCAAGCCATCAAATTTAGCTGCTGTGAAGCAGGGTGGTAGATCGGGCCCTGAGACAGCAGATCTGGGCGCAGGGGGAGTGGCCACGGTGCCCCTACTGACATCCTCACGATGAGTGCGTACCAAGCCCTTCTGGGCCAGGCTGGGGCCACCAGGATCACCGGCCTGCGCTCCACCCTGATCCTTCGTAGAAGGCGGGGAATCATCTGTAGTGGAGGGAACGCATACAGGAGAGAAAACTGGTGCCAGGGGCAAACCAACGCATCAGTCCCGTAGGCCGAGGGGTCCCTGGCTCGGGATACGAATTTGTCCAACTTCTTGTTGAATCTTGTTGCCATGATGTCCACATCGGGAACTCCGAATCTTTGGCAAATCTCTTGGAATACCTGGGGGTGAAGAGACCACTCTCGCGGGAGTAACTGTTGACGACTCAAAAAATCTGCTTGAGAATTGTCTATCCCTGGGATGAACACTGCTGAGATGCAGGGTACATGGGCTTCGGCCCATGAAAAAATCAGGTTTACTTCCCTTTGAGCCGCTAGGCTCCTTGTGCCCCCCTGGTGGTTTATGTATGCCACCGCCGTGGCATTGTCGGACTGTATCCTTACTGGCAGACCCTGCAGGGGGAGAGTCCAGGCGACCAGGGCCAATCGAGCAGCTCTGATCTCTAGGACATTGATGGGAAGCAGACTTTCTGCCTCTGACCACTGTCCCTGCTGGGTCCGTTTTCCTAAGGTTGCCCCCCAACCTGTTAGGCTGGCATCTGTGGTTACTATTTTCCACGAGATGGGGCAAAAGGTTTTCCCTTTTGATAATTTTTGAGGGATCAGCCACCAGTACAGGCTGCGCCTGACTCCTGGGGAAAGAACTAATGGACGGTCTAATGCCTGTATGGACTTGTTCCAAGCAGAGAGAATAGCTGCCTGCAGAATTCTGGTATGGATCTGGGCATAGGGCGCTGCTTCGAAGGCGGCCACCATCTTTCCCAGCAGTCGCATGCATAGGCGAATAGTCGGCTTCTTTTTGCCTAAGACTATTTGAATCGTTTGAATCAACGACCTGATCTTCTTTTGAGGTAAAAATACCCTCTGGCATTCTGTATCTAACCGAAAGCCTAGATATTCCAACTGTCTTGTGGGTTGTAACCTTGATTTTTCTTGGTTCACAATCCACCCGAACTCTTCTAGATGCCGCACTGTGCGGACTACTGCATGATTGAGGTTGGAAGCTGATCTGTCGATAACCAGGAGATCGTCCAGGTATGCCAGGACCAAGATGCCTTCTGTCCTTAGGACGGCTAGTACCGGGGCTAACACCTTTGTGAATACCCGTGGAGCTGTTGCCAACCCGAAAGGGAGGGCTACGAACTGGTAATGACTTTGATTTATCGTAAAACGAAGAAACTTGTGATGTGCTGGGTAAATCGGCACATGCAGATATGCATCCTTTATGTCTATAGATGCTAGAAAGTCGCCCTGATGCAGGCTGGCTGTCACTGAACGTATGGAGTCCATACGAAAGGTCTGAATCCTTAGAAAGCGATTTAGGCGTTTGAGGTCTAATATAGGCCTGACGTCGCCATTGGGTTTTGGTATAACAAAAAGGTTGGAGTAGAATCCCAGACCCCTTTCTTGGGTTGGTACTTCTACAATTACTCCTTGGAGCAAGAGGCGATCCAACGCCTTTACGAGAGAGGCCCTCTTTAACGGGTCGCTTGGAAGACTTGACCCCTGAAAATGAGGAGGGGGGATTTCTCGAAACTCTAGTTTGTAGCCTGTGGCTACCACGGACCGAACCCAAGAGTCGGGAATTCTGGCCTTCCAGACTTCGGAGAAAAACTGAAGTCTTCCCCCCCACCCAAGAGAGTGGGGGCGCCCCTTCATGAATCTGACTTGATGACTGGTTTAGCCGGCTTGCGAGACCAGGGCCTCTTGTTTGCCGCGGCTTGTCCCTGTGGGCGGCTATTAACTGCTGAACGCCCGGGAGGCCGTCGATACTGACGGGAAGTCGAAGGGGCCGAGCCTACAATGGCCTGTCGTTTAAACGTGGGCCCACGCGGTCTTTTCTTGACCGGTAAGGAAGTACTTTTCTTTCTCGTACATCACGGGACTCAGTTTGCTGGACAAACATCCTGCTGCATGGAGCAGGTAAGGGGGAGCCTGCGGGACTTGGTTCGACAGCAGGCTCTCCGGGGTAACCTAAAAGGGGGGATAGCCTAAGTATGCTCTGCATGGGCAACCTTGTTCACTATGTCTGAGAGAGACAGGATGACACCCTTTCTCCCCCATCACTAGGTTCCCCTGTCTAAAAATGTGTTGCTAGCTAAACCTGCTGTTTTCTTCCTAGGGCTAGTAAGGATCCCTAGGGGCCTTTGGAGAGTCCTACCTGGCCGGGGGTTTGAATCTGCCGCCTGTTTCTGCGTTCCTGGATCTCCAGCAGCGCGGCTCCTCCATGTTCCTCCTGTTTCCGGCATACGCGCGCACGCGCACGTCTTATAGACTTTTTTCGCGCCGTTCAGACAGGAGGGCGGGGGGGGGCGTGCCTGCGGCGTCATACAGGAGGCGCGCCTTTGTGCTGTTATAGACAGCAGGCATTGTCAGTGCTCAGTCTGAGGCTGATTTTCAGAAGGAGAGGACGCAGAGCGGCAGAACAGTGACTCCCAGTGGCGGAAGAGGGGTAGTACATGCTGGACTTTGTTCCAATGCCTTTTTTGTTAAGCCAAAAAATTCCCCTTTTTGCAGCAGGTTGGAGGCTGGCAAACTAAGTTTGGGGTCACTGTATGTTGTAAAAAGAAAATATATAATATATATTAAAAAAAAAAAAAAGCATACGGGATCCCATCAGTTTTTGGGCATTAGTGATCTATTGTCCCCTAAACTCTTGTTTTGTACTCCTGCCCACTACAGTCTGTTGTGTGGGCGGAGTCCCTCGATTTTGTATTATGGCTTCCAAAGGTTCGGGGTCAAAGGGTACAAAAAAGACCAAAAAACAAAAGGGTTCCCTTTCTGATTCTGATGATATGCCGATACTTTCCCCGCAACTTATTAACATAAAAAGCGCCTTGGATGAGCCATTGGGGGGATCTGGTGCGGAGGCTGGCCCAGATCAGCCCAGCCCTGTGTTTATCACAGAGGAGATGCTAGCCGTATCCCTAGGGGGGCTAGAAGAGAGAATAGCAGCATTGATCGCTAGAGCTATTCCTGGTAAGAAACGGGTTAGATCCCCATCACCAAGAGGTGTATCCTCAGATGCTGAGATTCTCTCTCTGGAGGAATTGGAATCACAGGAGGATCAACTAGACCTGAACCAAGAGGGTTCAGGGATTGAGGGGTCTGCCTCGGAGGAACCATTTTCAGACTCCCAGACAGAAAGACTGTGGGTACAGTCTTTGACGGACATGGTCCGCTCGGCATTTAGTTTACCATTGCCAGAGCCTCAGGTTCCTCCGGTATCCTCTCTGGGCTCTTTGAAAGCTCCGTTAAGCAACGCAGTTTTTCCAGTCCATCCTCTTTGGGAGGAATTGATCTTTCGGGATTGGGTACGGCCGGACAGGATTTTTCTGCCACCGAAAAGATTTGCGGTCATTTACCCCATGGAGGAAAAATTCTCCAAGAGGTGGAGGCTCCCAGTAGTGGATGCAGCCATCTCATGTGTGAATAAATCACTAACTTGCCCGGTGGAAAACATACATATGTTTAAAGATCCGGTTGATAAAAGGTTAGAGACACTTTTAAAAGCATCCTTTGCTACGGCAGGAGCAGTGGTGCAGCCAGCGGTGGCTGCGATTGGTGTTTGTCAGGCGTTAAAAGACCAGACAAAGGAAATGTTAAAGGACATGCCTATCCAACAAGCAGAAGAGTTTTCTGACATTCCCAGAGCTCTGTGGTTTGCGGTAGATGCTATAAAGGATTCCATCCAGCAGGCCTCTCGTTTATCACTATTTTTGGTGCACATGAGAAGGCTCTTATGGTTGAAGAACTGGGCGGCGGAGCCCCCATGCAAAAAGCTTCTGGCAGGGTTTCCCTTCCATGGAGGACGACTCTTCGGAGAGGATCTGGATAAATATATTCAGACTATTTCAAGTGGCAAGAGTACCCTGTTACCGGTCAAAAAGACATTCCGGGGTCCTACATTTAGAAGGCAGCTCTTTCCTGTCTCGGGGCCCTCAAATTCCAGGCAGTATCGACGGCCGCCTGCACGATCCAACGTTAACAGTAGATCGCAGGGACAGGCCCCTGGGAGTAAGAGGCCATGGTATCGCAAGCCGACAAAGACAGCCCCTAAGTCTGCCTTATGAAGGGGCGCCCCCACTCTCGCGGGTGGGGGGAAGGCTTCGTTTCTTCTCAGAAGTTTGGGAAGCCAAGATCCCCGACAAATGGGTCCGGGCATCTGTAACCACAGGCTACAGACTGGAGTTTCTAAGGTGTCCTCCGCCTCATTTTCAAGAATCAAGGCTACCAAAGGATCCAGCAAGGAAGGCCTCATTGCTGGCAGCTTTGGATCACCTGCTTTGCCAGGACGTAATAATAGAGGTGCCAGCCCAAGAGCAAGGGCTAGGTTTCTATTCCAATCTCTTTGTCATACCAAAGCCCAACGGCGATGTCAGGCCAATCTTGGACCTAAAGAGGTTAAACGGTTACCTAAGGGTTCGTTCCTTCCGGATGGAATCCATCCGGTCAGCAGCCGCCGCGCTTCAGAGGGACGATTTTCTGGCCTCCATAGACGTAAAGGATGCTTACCTTCATGTACCAATCTTTCAGTCGCATCAAAGACTTTTACGCTTCGCGGTGGGGCAGCAGGGCGCTCCCCTTCGGGCTGGCCACGGCCCTCCGGGTATTCACGAAGATCCTAGCCCCAGTTCTGGCCAATTTAAGGATCCAAGGGGTCACAGTCCTAGCATACTTGGACGACCTTTTAATCATAGATCACTCACGACCGGGTCTGCAAAAGGCAGTAAACCTCACGGTTCGGTACCTCGAAGAATTCAGCAGGGTCCTAAAACCGGGGAAAGTCAGCGTTCCAGCCTACAAAGCAGTTGGAATACCTCGGCATGAGGTTAGACACAGAACAGCAAAGAGTGGTCCTGCCCCTGGTAAAGATCGAGGCTATCAAGGGATTGGTTCAGTTGGTTCTAAACAAGAAAAAACCAACTATTCGCCTGTGTATGCGATTACTAGGCAAGCTAGTGGCCACGTTCGAGGCAGTACCATACGCTCAGATCCACACTCGCGTCCTACAGGCAGCCATTCTAGCAGCCTGGGGCAAGAGGGCACATGCCTTAGAGTCCCCTTTGACGCTATCATCAAGGGTCCGACAAAGCCTGGCCTGGTGGTTGAACCCCCAGAATCTTCTAAAGGGAAAAATCCTTCAGCCCTGTTGTCTGGAAGGTAGTTACCACAGACGCCAGCCTGGCAGGCTGGGGGGGGCGGTCTTCGAGGGGTCCTCTCGCCAGGGAACTGGGGTGAAAGCAGAGAGGCAGCTCCCCATCAATATCTGGGAGATCAGAGCTGCTCGCCTAGCCCTTCTGGCATGGACCTCCAGATTAAAGGGGTTCCCGGTGAGAATCCAGTCAGACAATGCCACGGCGGTGGCATACATAAACCACCAAGGGGGAACCAGGAGTCAGGCCGCTCAAGAGCTTGATTTTTCAGTGGGCAGAGGTTCATGTACCCTGCATTTCGGCGATATTCATTCCCGGAGTAGACAACCTGCAGGCATACTTCTTAAAGTCGCCAGAGTCGGTTGCCAGGGGAGTGGTCTCGGCATCCCCAGGTCTTTCGGACAATCTGCCAGTGGTGGGGAATGCCGGACGTAGATATAATGGCATCCAGGTTCAACAAGAAACTAGACAGGTTCGTGTCTCGAGCGAGGGATCCTATGGCCTGCGGAACCGATGCGTTGGTTTGCTCTTGGCATCAATTCAAACTTCTATATGCATTCCCTCCGCTACAGTTACTTCCTCGCCTGTTGCGCAAGATCAGAGTGGAGCACAAGCCAGTCATTCTAGTAGCTCCGGCTTGGCCCCGGAGGACTTGGTACTCACTAGTCCTGAAGATGGCAGTGGGAGACCCTTGGACTCTTCCTCTACAACCAGACCTACTCTCACAAGGCCCGATCCTCCACCCTACATTACAGCGTCTAAATTTGACGGCCTGGAGGCTGAATCCCTGATTCTCAGGGGTAGAGGTCTGTCTAGGCAGGTAATTCCTACCCTGATTAGGGCTAGAAAGCCGGTCTCCAGGGTGATTTATTACAGGGTGTGGAGGAACTACGTAGGCTGGTGTGAATCCAAAAGATGGAATTCCCGTAAATATACTATTGACAGGGTGTTAAGTTTTCTCCAGCTAGGAGTGGATAAAGGCCTGGCACTAAGCACAATCAAGGGACAGATCTCAGCTCTGTCAGTGTGGTTTTAGAGGCCGCTGGCCACCCACTCGCTGGTAAAGACCTTCTTACAGGGGGTCTTGCGTATTAATCCTCCTGTCAAGTCACCACTTTGTCCATGGGACTTAAATCTTGTTCTGTCATCCCTACAGAAACAACCCCTTGAGCCGTTGGCTGAGGTACCTTGATTTTACTGACTAGAAAGTCGGTATTTCTGATCACCATAGTCTCGGCCAGGAGAGTATCGGAATTGGCAGCCTTATCTTGTAAGGAACCATACCTCATTTTGCATAAGGATAGGGCGGGGTTCCGTCCTCATCCTTCCTTTCTACCAAAGGTTATATCCAGTTTCCACCTGAACCAGGATGTGGTACTTCCATCCTTCTTCCAAAACCCACCTCTAGAAAGGAGGGGTTGCTGCATACGTTGGATATTGTCAGGGCCATAAAGGCCTATCTTAAAGCTACAGAGAAGGTTCGGAAAACAGATGTGGTGTTCGTTTTACCGGAAGGACCCAAGATGGGTCAGGCAGCTGCTTGATCCACCATCGCAAGATGGATTAAACAATTAATTGGTCGGGCCTGCGGTTTGAAGAGGTTGCCTCCTCCTTTGTCGGTAAAAGGGCCCATTCTACCAGGGCCAGGGGCACCTCCTGGGCAGCACATCATCAGATCTCTATGGCTCGAATATGCAAGGCAGCAACGTGGTCATCAGTCCACACGTTTACAAAATTTTATCAATTGGACGTAAGAAGGAATGCGGATACAGCCTTTGGGCAGTCAGTACTACAGGCCGCGATTCAAGCTCCTCAGGATCTGAGGGGGCTCCCTTGATTTGATTTGAGATTCACATTTCTCGTTTAAGTTGGATTTACTAGTATCTGAATATACCTCTAAAATTAAATCCTTCTTTGGAAGATGTCTCCCTCCCCTCATTAAAGCATTGCTTTCGGACATCCCATATAGTAATGAATATGCCGCTCTGTGTCCCGTGATGTACGAGAAAGAAAAAGGGATTTTTAAATACAGCTTACCTGTAAAATCCTTTTCTTGGAGTACATCACGGGACACAGAGCTCCCACCCCTCTTTTGGGTGACCATTTTGGGAGGCATACTGCTTGCTACAAAACTGAGGGACTCCCTCTAGGGGAGGGGGTTATATAGGGAGGGGACTTCCTGTTTGAGATTGCCAGTGTCCACACCTGAAGGTACTCCATATAACCCATATAGTAATGAATATGCCGCTCTGTGTCCCGTGATGTACTCCAAGAAAAGGATTTTACAGGTAAGCTGTATTTAAAAATCCCTTTTTTCCACTTGATATGGTGTGGATATATTTATCTAGGTCTTCCCCGAATAGTCTTCCCCCATGAAAGGGAAACCCTGCTAAAAGCTTTTTGCAGGGTGCCTCTGCTGACCAGTTCTTTAGCCACAAAAGGCGACGCATGTGAACCATCAGTAGAGATGAACGGGATGCCTGTTGGATGGAGTCCTTAATAGCATCTATTGCAAAGCAGAGAGCCCTAGGGAATTCTGCTAATTCATGAGTATGCTGAGCCGGCATGTCCTTTAATATATGTTTTGCCTGATCCTTCAGGGCCTGACAAACACCAATGGCTGCTACTGCTGGCTGAACCATGGCACCTACTGAGGTGAAAGCTGCTTTCAGTAGGGTCTCGAATTTTTTGTCGACCGGATCCTTGAACATATGGACATTTTCAACCGGACAAGTCAGGGATTTATTCACGCAGGAAATGGCCGCGTCCACTGTAGGGAGTGCCCATTTCTTTACATATTCCTCTTCCATAGGGTAGAGAATAGAGAATCTTTTAGGAGGGACAGAGATTCTATCAGGTCGAGCCCAATCCTGGTAAATCACGTTCCGCAGAAGGGGGTGCATTGGAAAAGACGCACAAGTTAATGGAGCCTTTAAAGAACCCAATGAGGATACCTCCGGGGCTACTAGTTCTGGCACTGGAAGTTTAAAGGCAGTGCGAACCATATCTGTCAAAGACTGGATCCACAGGCTCTCCGCTTGAGAGGCCGAAAAATATTCATCTATAGTGGAATTTTCCCTGTCTGAACCGTCGGGACTTGGGTCTGCCTGATCCCCTTGTGGGTCCCGTTCCTCTGAAGAGGAGACCTCCGCATCTGAAAACCCCACACTGGGTGAGGGGGATCTAGCCCGCTTGCTACTTGGGCAAGGACGGGAAAACAACGCAGTTAACCTTTTCTCTAGCCCACTCATGGTGGCTGCTAGCATTTCTTCCGTCACGTAAACGGGAATGGGTGGATCGGGGGCCGCCTCTGCCCCCAGCACCCCCAATGGCTCTTGTACTATGCCACTCGGTGTTCTAACTGGCGAGGGTGGGGCCGTAGAAGCCTGGCCCAAATCCTCTGACCCCGATGGAGACCCCTTTTGCTTTTTGGCACCTTTAGCAGCCTTGGCTGGTCCAGATCCCTTTGGAGCCATTGTACAACCTTGAGTCACCCCTATAGCCAACACCTGACTGTTGCAGCTAGGAGTAACCAATATGAGGGCAGGTATGAGGAAAAATGAAAGAACTAATTTCTCTCTTTTTCTTTTCTATTTTTTTTTTTACCCGCCTGGGAGGTGGCAATACTGAGGAAACCTGTGAGTATTGACACACCAATGCCCGTTAGCCGGAGTCCAAGGTAGACTCAGATACTGCTGGATCTAAGGCTGAGTCCCTTTAAGCAAAAAACTTTCTTTTTTTTTTTCTGGTCAATAGTGGACCTAAGTCCTAGACCTGAAGATCCACCAAACCGCCACTAGGTGTCCCTGTGTGGCCAAAAGACCCAGCTGCACGCTCTGTATCTTTTCTTCCTCTGCCTCCAGGAGGGAAAGACCAGCCAGAGAAAAAGTTTTCCCTTTAAACCGACCCTGACGCTGCTGGCCCGCCCCCCCGACGCACGCCAACGCTATAAAAGGCGGCGTGCACGCGCGCATAATTGCGCGCACCACGCTGAAACCACATGGAGGAAGCAGAGCAGAGGAACAACATGGACCAGCGTTATGCAGCACCAACAGACACCAGGTAAGCACTAAT
Organism: Rana kukunoris; assembly: GCA_029574335.1. Lineage (NCBI taxonomy): Eukaryota > Metazoa > Chordata > Amphibia > Anura > Ranidae > Rana > Rana kukunoris. The sequence goes on along the minus strand of CM056052.1, from coordinate 250,922,062 downwards.
CTTATTGTAGTGCACACACAGCGAGGAAGCTGTCCTAAGAAACAGGAGTTTTTACCAGCAATTTCCTCTTTAAAACATGTGGGGTTGCAGTATCAGTGTTAACAGGCAGACCTGGGGTGAGTAGCAAATATATAACTTACACAAGTATACATATATCTACATGTTATCTGGGTAAACATTAGTATCCCATCCTGCCTCAACAGACATAGTGGAGATAGTGGCTGATGCACAAGCATACTGTTAGCCAACCCAGAACCCCCAGGGGGATACCTACTGTCGAACCAAGTCCCGCAGGTTCCCTCTTACCTGCTCCACGCCGCAGGGTATTGCAAAATGCAAGAGGCCCAATCTTCCCCCATCTCCGTGGGTATTGTCTTGGACCTTCAGGGACCGGGGTCCTGTGTTAAGGAACCCACACCCCTGGACCTATATAGCATCCTGGCATCAGTAGCGTTTAGTTCTTGGAAGAGACTAAGGCACTGGAGCCCAGAATCCAGCCCTCCAAGGAGAGGCATTATAGGCAAAACCCCACTCCAGCAGGGCCCGGGTACCGTACACCTTGGCTCTGAAGCACTTCGGACGGATCCGGCTAGCTATCCTGGGTCCCGAGACCTCCGAGGGACAGCTAGACGTGACCAACACCTAAGACACTGGCGAAAAAACTAAAGCACTCTCAGTGGGAGGGGGTTATATAGGGAGGAACTTCCTGTGAAGTTGATTACACCAGTGTCCACACCTGAAGGTACCCATATAACCCATATGTAATGACTATGCGCTCTGTGTCCCGTGATGTACGATAAAGAAAATAGTATATTCAAAAGATATGGAAGAGCAAATCACTTTTTCTTGCATGCAGAAATGTGTAGGAATATACAACAAAGTTTGTTTTTTAAGTGGAGTTACTCTTTTGAAGGATTTGTTACTGTGAAGATCATAATTATAGAACAATGATTCTGTGGTGTGGTTAATTTCATTTTATTAGGCAGATTAACCAAATATTGTGGTGACAAATTGGTAAGATGAGCCTGCATACCAAAAGTTGTCTTTATAATGGCTTCTTATGCCGCGTTCATGACATGAAAAATACATTTTTTTTAAATGGTCATTAAAAACGATTGTGTGCGGGCTCCAGAGCATTTTTTGTCGACATGAAAAATGGGCATTAAAAATTTAGAACATGCTCTAAATTTTTGTGTAATTTTTCACGTCGTAAAAAACGGTCGTGTGTAGGCTTTAACATGAAAAAAACGCACATGCTCAGCAAGTTATGAGACAGGAGCACTCGTTCTGGTAAAACTAGCGTTCGTAATGGAGATAGCACATTCGTCACGCTGTAACTGACTGAAAAGCGCAAATTGTCTCTTACCAAACTTTTACAAACACAAAATCAGAAAAAACGGCTGAAAGGGTGGCGCCATCTGAATGGAACTTCCCCTTTATAGTGCCGTTGTACGTCACCGTGCTTTGCTCGAGCATTTTTTTTTTTCACAATCGTGTATGCAAGGCAGGCTTGACAAGAATCGCGTTGAAAAAAAAAATGTTTTCTAGGACATGAAAAATGGTTGTGTGTATGCAGTATAAGATGTATTTATTTTCATTTAATAGCTTTGTGTTTTAGACTTTATCAGTGTTCTCAATATTCTACTTACATTTGTAGGAGGGAAGGGCACATGGAAACCTCCAATACACTGCAAATTTTTCACGCATCTCAACAATACTGGCTGTTTTTTCCTTCACCCTCGCTGCTCTGATCGTAAAGATGCTGCCGACTTCGCCATATGTATTCATGTATGTTTCATATCATTATTTACTTGTTTTATATCATGGCTGACGTTGCAGCTGGTTTTCTTTGCTAAGCAAAATCTGCCTCTAACATTTATAAAGTGTTTGGACCCCCTGCAAGGCCGCAAAGCCGTGGCCTCAATTACTGGCCGCGGCGGGGGAGGTGGGGGCGCACGGAGGCACATGATCCCCGCCAAGCCCTCGACGGCCAGTAATTGAGGCCACAGCCTTGTGAAGTCCCAAGCTCTTCCTTCTGTTAGCTGGCGCCATCTGGTGGTGGCCGTTGGTATTACACATTAAACAGCAATTCTAATGTGTAATTTCACTGCTGTAATTGTAATGTGTGTATGTATGTGTAATTTCACGATTTTTAATTGTATGTTTAATTTTTTATATATATATATATATATATATATATATATATATTTATTTATTTATTTATTTTTTATATTTTTTTATTTATATTTTTAATTGTACTATATTTTAATTGTATGCATATTTTTACGATTTTCACTGCCATCTTCTTCCCTCTAATTAAAACCCCCAAACATTATATATATTTTTTTATTCTAACACCCTAGAGAATAAAATGGCAGTCTTTGCAATCATTTCTGTCACGCCGTATTTGCGCAGCGGTCTTACAAGCGCACTTTTTTGGGGGAAAAAATACACTTTTTTGAATAAAAAAAAGACAACAGTAAAAGTTATCCCTATTTTTTTTTTATATTGTGAAAGATAATGTTACGCTGAGTAAATTGATACCCAACATGTCACGATTCAAAATTGTGTCCGCTCGTGGAATGCCGACAAACTTTTACCCTTTAAAATCTCCATAGGCGGTGTTTAAAAAATTCTACAGGTTGCATGAGTTTTAGAGGAGGTCCAGGGCTAGAATTATCGCTCTCACTCTAACGATCGTGGCGATACCTCGCGCGTGGTTTGAATACTGTTTACATATGCGGGCGCTACTCACGTATGTGTTCGCTTCTGCACAAGAGCTCGTCGGGACGGGGCGCGTTTTTGGGCTCCTAACTTTTTTAGCTGGCTCCTAGATTCCAAGCAAATTTGTCAAACCCTGGTTTAAAAAAAAAATGTTAGCATTATTCTACACTCAGTACCGCATAATGACAAAGTTAAGACCCTTTACTCTTTTTGGGTATGACACAACAAACTTTGCACATCTGGATTGGTGCATTTTCTGCCATTCTTCTTTGGAAATCCTCTCAAGCTCAGTCAGGTTGGGTGGTGACCATTGGTGGACAGCCATTTTCAGGTCTGTTCAGAGATGTTTAAGAGGGTTCAAGTCAGGGCTTTGGATGGGTCCCTCTAGGACATTCACAGAATTGTCCCTAAGCCACTCCTGTGTTGTGCATAGGATCGTTGTCATGTTGAAAGGTCAACCTTCAGCCCAGTCTGAGGTCCCGATAACTGTGGAACAGTTTCAGCTATCCCTTAACCCTGGTCATTCTCCCAGTCCTTGCTTCTGAAAAACACCCCCACAGCATGATGCGGACACCACCATGCTTCACTATTGGGTTGATATTGAACAGGGGATGAGCGCTGTCTGGTTTCTTTCAGACCTAACATTTAGAATTTAGGCAAGACAGTTCAAACGTGGTTTTATCAGACCAGAGAATCTTATTCCTCATGGTCTGAGAGTCTTTCAGGTGCTTTTTTTGCAAACTCCAAGTGTGCTTTCATGTGTTTGCACTGAAGCAAGGCTTCTGTGTAGCCACTCTGCCATAAAGCCCAGATCAGTGCTCTTTTAACTGTCCCATCTCCACACAGGATCTCTGGATCTCAGTCAGAGCTCCCATCAGATTTTTGGTCACCTCTTTCTAAGGCCCTTCTCCCCCAGTTCAGTTTGGCTGGGCAAACAGCTCTTAGGAAAGTCCTGCGTATGCCTAACTTCTTCCATTTGACAACTATGGAGGCCACGGTGTGCTTGGGAACTTTCAGTGCAGCAGAAATGTTTTGTAGCTGTCCCCAGATCTGTGCATTGCAATAATCCCCTCTCTGAGCCCTGCAGGCAGTTCCTTTTTTACCTCATGGTGTTTGCTCTGGTACAACATGTATTGTCAGTTAGAGAGGGGTGTGCCTCTTCAAATCCTGTACAATTATTTTATGTCACCACAGTTGGACTCCTTTCAAGGTGTAGAAACGATGGAGAAAGGGGAGGCACTTGAGCTAAATTTAAAGTGTTGCCGTAAAGGGTCTGAATATTTATGTCAATGTGATATTTCACAGACCTCTCTAAAATTCAGTTTTTACTTTGTTATTATGGGGTACTGAGTGAAGATTAATGAGAAAAGAACTTAAACAACTGTAGTGTAAGGCTGCAACATGACAAAACTGAAAAAAGGAAAGGGGTTCTTAATTTATGAATGCACTATATATGTTACATACAGGTCGTTTTCTTCCTTTTACGTTACGCTAACCTTTTGGCATTGCCTTGCCTTTTCAGATTTTTCTTAAATTAGAAGATGAATTTAGATCCTCCTGTAATGTTTTAATTGCAGTTTGTCAACATAGGTGAGAGTTCCTATCCCAATGAAACCCAAGGCATTGCTTTTATCTGAATGTCCTGTAACTAACCCCTGGGGGATTCCGCAAAAAGAAAAATGGGGGAAAATGTACCGCAGAGAGGGGGGGGGGAGCTTGGCCAACAGCAGTGTTCTGGGCATCATCTGGAGGTAAGGCTCCTTTCACACGGTGCGGACCGTTTTTCGGTCTGCTCCGTGTGTGTCCGTCGGCTCAGTGGGGGGTCCCGATCAGCTGTCGGCGGACAGGGCGGTCCCCGCACACTGTGCAGGGACCGCCCTGTCTCTCCTCCGCTCTCCCCTATGGGGAATCGGATGGAAACGGACCGTCTGTCCGTTTGCATCCGATCCGATCCACCGGACGGAAGAAAAATAGGGTTTTCTTCCGTCCGCAAAACGGATCCAGGCGGACGCGGATAGTAGGCGGACGTTAGCGGATGCATCATCTGCTAACGGATCCGCTCCCATAGGGCCCCATTCTAAGTCCGTTTACGGACTTAGAAAAAGCGGACCGTTCGTCCGCACGTGTGAAAGGGCCCTAAAGAGAAATTTTTTTCACCTGGGACAAATGCAGCAATTTAAAATTTGATAAAGGATCCCTGTAGAGGCACTCTAAAAGGACATGTGTTTTTTAAAAGGTTCAATTGATGTGTGTATTTTTTTTTTTAGGCTGGACGTTTAGATGAGCGGCTTCCCAAGCAAATTCCTTTTTCTGTCCTGTCTGGTGATAAAGGTTTCTTAGAATTGGAGAACCAGTTCAAGAAAACTCAACGTTCAGCTCATATCCTAAACCCTCACCATGTAGGAGGAGATGTGATGTGTGCTTTACTTAATAGCATATCAGAAACCATACCAGGTATATTTCTATCACATTATATAGCTCAGGCTACTCTGAAATGTAAGGGGTTTCACACCTAGTGTCAAAAATGGATATACACAATTAATTTTGCACTGCAAGTGCAGTTGTTGTAGAACTGAGAGGAAGATCTGAAATTAGGGGAAGCTCTGCTGGTTTTACCATCCAGACATGTACAAGCAAAAATGCTGTTTTTTATTTTCCTTGAATGTGACCCTCAGATCTACAGTGATGCACTTCCAAGTGCACTTGCTGTTCAAAGTGGATTTGCCTTAAGTAAATCAACCCCATTGTCTACGTAGGAAAAGCACAAATTAAATTCCGGGTAACTGAGGCCCCTTTCGCACAGGCTATCTGATCAGTTCTGCCTGTCAGGTTTTTTTTTTTTTTAAGCTGACCTGATCGAATGGTTCATGTAATCCTATGGACCGGCAGATGTAAACGGACTTCTCCGTTTACACCTGCTTACTTTTGATCCGGTCCTCTGAAATAAAAAACAAAATGGAAGGGGATGCATCTCAATCCTTCTAATCGAATCGGAGGGCAGTCCGCTGTAAATGGACAGCTGCATTATTTACACTCAGCTGCCTATAGAGCAGAGCGAACTTTGTCCTTGTCCACGCTGCAGAAACTGAGCAGACATGTATTTTGCCCGCACTGCTCAGCAGGGGTTCAGCTGACAGATCCCCTGCTGAGAAAATCGGATTCCGCCCCCGCGTGAAAGGAACTTGTGTCCTTGACCATAGAAAAGCGAAGTGTCTCCGACATTACATATACGCCCTTAAATGTTTGTTTATTTTTATTTATTTCTCTCTGCCAATGGTACGCATAAATGCAGCCTCACAGAAGTCTTTATTTGTAATTCCGCATATATGCATACCTGCATTGACCCACTTTGCCGGGAGGGTGTCAATACATGTCCTCCTGCGCTCGAGCGGCCTTCGTCTCTTTTTGTACACAAGTAACATTCACATGTGTACAAAGAGAGACAAGGTCAGCTGCTCACTGAGATAAACACTTCACCATATTAATATATGCATATATGATGCTGTGTCCCATTAATTGCATACTCACCAATGTGGTGCGGTCTCCATAAGCTAATTGGATACTACAGAAAAAATGGGGGAAGGAAAGAAAATTAGTAGCATAGAAAAATAAACGTGGTCATCCGTGACGTAGGAGCGTCACCGGTGTGATAATAGATCCGACATGTTTTACCCAGTCACGTGGGTTTTATCAATAAAATATTTTGGGTGTTGGTAATGGGTATCTGATGTCTGCAAAGTGTGTAAAATTAATTTTTCTATTTTTTTTACAAGCAGCTTGGTCCACCCGTAGTTCCTTTTAGGGGGTTTTCTTTCCTTCTTCCCCATTTTTTCTGTAACATTCACATGTGGTATAGTTAAATTGACAGGAGCAGGGGAATTTATTTTGGGTTGTTCTTTGGTGGTAAGTTATAGTAATAGCAAGAAATATACAGCTCAGTTTCAATAAAAATAATGCTTTACCATTTACCACCAAAATAAATCCCGTTTTATTTTTTTTGTTTTTTTTTTGCCTGAAAAATGCAAGGTATAATACACCAACTAGTTGTGGTGATATGTACAATTTTACTAACGCATGTCAAAGTTGCAAAATTGTGTTCAAGCTTTAGCACTTGTTTTACCCTCAGTCACTAAGGGGTTATTCCTGTAATATTGCCATTTTTTTCTTTTTTTGCTAACTAAGTTGAATATTTTATTTTCTATAGACGCACATGATGAAGACATGGACATAACCTCAATAGAACAGGATGAAGGTTTGTCTTAATTTTGCAAGCAAGATTATTTTTTTTTCTAAACCCTGCGAGTTTTGTAGTTTGTCTGCCTGCTGTGCTCTTCGTAACCTTATTGTTTCTTTTTATCAATTAACCTGCGTGTTTTACTTTTTCTCCTTCCCCTTTTCGAAATAACCCTTGTGGTGTTTGCTAAAAATGATTTCAAGTACAAATCGCTAACTCCTTGCTTTCCATCCTTGAAGAGTACAGTAAGCATTTTAAATCCGATCATAAAGACCAGAACTACTTATGTTTAAGACCTCATGCACACTGGATGTTCTAAAATCGCCAGTAGCATTTGCTGTAGTTGTAGAATTCTTTTGGTAAAACTTTTTGCGGTAGCTTTTTTTTTTTTTTTTTTTTTTTTAATAGCAAAACTATACGCCCACAAAAGCTTAAGGCTTAAGAATGAAAAATGCTGAAAAAGTGGCTTTTCTGCGCTTGACCACTTAGAGCAGTGTTTTTCAACTCCAGTCCTCAAGGCACACCAACAGGTCATGTTTTCAGGCTTTCCATTATTTTGCACAGGTGATTTGATCAGTTTCACTGCCTTAGTAATCACCACAGCCATTTCATCTGAGGGAAATCCTGAAAACTTGACCTGTTGGTGTGCCTTGAGGACTGGAGTTGAAAAACACTGACTTAGAGCATTGTTATAGCTAAAAACACTGGGTCTGTTTTTTTTTTTTTCAGGCTAAAAAATGCTGATAAAAGCCTGTCACGCTTTTATCATGGATCACTAGGGAGCTGATGCACGTGCGACCGCCGGGCACCCACGATAGATCCACACAGAGACGGAACTGAGATCTGTCTGTGTAAACGGACAGATCTCCGTGCTGTCAGGGGTGGGGTGAGCGATCTATTGTTCATACCAAGTATAAACAGGGATCAGTCTCCTTACCCTAGCAGTCCCACCCACTCCCCCTCCGGTTAAAATTACTCCCTAGGGAAAACAGTTAATCCCTTGATCGCCCCTAATGTTAACCCCCTTCTTTGCTAGTGACATTTACACAGTAATCGGTGCATTTTTATAACACTGATAGCTTGTATAAATGCCAATGGTCCCAAAAAAGTGTCCAATCTCCCTGCCATAATGTTGCAGTCCTGATTTAAAATCACAGATCGCTGCCATTAATAGTAAAAAATAAAATGAAAATGCCATAAGTCTTTCCCCTATTTTGTAGATGCTATAACTTTTGCGCAAACGAATCAATATACGCTTATTGTGATTTTTTTTTTTTTTTTTTTTTTTATTTATTACCAAAAATATGTAGAATACATATTGGCCTAAACTGAGGAAAAAAATAGCTTTAAAAAAAAAAAGGATATTTAATTTTTTTTTTTTTCAAAATTGACGCTCTCTTTTAGCGCAAAAAATAAAATCCGCAGAGATGATGAAATGCCTCCAAAAGAAAGTGCCATTTGTGGAAAAAATATGTAAATGTTGTTGTCAACTACTGTAGCTGCTCTAAGACCATTGACGATCCTCTCTATCTTAGTCTCTTCCATCTCTAAGCCATGCCCCCAAACAAAGAGCTTGTCTACTCTGATGTAGTGGGCACTACTCTGAGGTTAAAAAAACAGGCTGTTGCTACCACCAGCTCTGCCCCTGGTCTTGGTTCTATAAACTCTGTAGGTCAACGAAAGTATTCCTCCACCCCCCTGCATTAATATATCTTCTTAATGAGGAATATGGTAAGATGTGTTCAACTCCTGCACTTAAATCTGCATTTTCTTGTTTGAATAGAGTGACTACCATTCCTTTGTAAGGTACACTTTCTTTTAGGCTGGGTTTACACTAGTGTGGATTTCCCCGCATCCAATTCTATGGAGCTGGTTTTACATATCCCTGCAGGAGCCCTGTGCATCTTTTGGTCAGTTTTCAGGTCTGAATTCAGCCCAAAATTTGGGCTAAAATCAGACCTGAAACTGTGAACGAGGATGTACCGGACTCCTGCTGTGAGCTGCTGCATGCTCATATGTGAACCCAGCCTAAAGGACTCTACAGACAGCAGGCTGAAGGCTCATTCCAGGGTCTTTATTTGTGTTTACTGGCACTATGCTATATCTGTTTCTGGTCGAAGCCCTAATTCCACGGACCCTTCCTTGACTGGTCTATGTCACTTAAGTAAGCTTTGACTGGACCAACAGCTGATGGATTGCTTAGACCAGATTGCCAGTACATTGTACAAGCTAGTCATGGCCATCACTGGCAATAAGAGTACCAGTGAAAAGGTCGAGCTTGTAAGCCTACACAATCCTTCCCAGAAAATATGATTTTTGTTCTCCCCATGAAATCCTTTTTTCCTCACACTCTGTTTTACAATCCAGGTCCCAGCCCTCTGTGTTTATGGCCTCTGCACTTGGTACTCTGTGAAGAAACATGAAGTCTGCTTTTCATGGTAGGAGTTATACCCTGGAATAGCCTCCAGTTTTTTGCGTTTTCCGTGTCAATTTCTCCAGTAGGTGGCAGTATCACACAGTTGTTCCAGAATTGCATGTTAGGAAAAATAGAATTTCCTCCACTTTCCTCCGGGTACTCCGGTTTCCTCCCACACTCCAAAGACATGTGCGCCTAGACGCGCTCCTTAGGGAGCGCATTTGGCACAGTACAAATCCTACATCAAATCAAGGCAAGAGTGCATAATTGGGGTAACTTCGAAGGGTAAAAAATAAAAGGAAATATAAAAAAATCCTAGAGCAATGTAAACCTGTACAAAAATAGAGCAGTTGCTCAAAGCAGCCAGCTTGGTTTTTTTTATATAAAACAAAAGGAGTTTTTCTGCAGAAAAGTAGCTTTTTTTTTTTTTTTCTCTCCATATTTCAGTCGATTCCTGGCTATCACTTTTAAAGTACCTGTCTGTGTTGTGGTCAGATGAGGCCAAAATCGAGCTCTTTGGCATCAACTCAACTTGCTGTGTTTGGAGGAGGAGAAATGCTACCTATAACCTCGAACACCCTGCCCACCGTCCAACATGGAGATGGAAACATTTATTCTTTTGAGGGTGGTTTTCTGCTAAGGGGACAGGACAACTTCACTGCATCAAAGAGACGATGGACTGGGCCATGTACTGTCAAATCTTGGGTGAGAACCTCCTTCCCTCAGCCAGGACATTGAAAATGGGTCGTGGGTTGGTCTTCAAGCATGACAATGACCCAAAACACGCCAGTCTCCAGTCCTTAAGCCTATAGAAAATATGTGGAGGAAGCTGAAGGTTCGAGTTACCAAATGTCGGCCTCAAAACCTTAATGACTTGGAGAGGATCTGAAAAGAGGAGTGGGACAAAATATACAAGAAACGTCTGATCTGTGATTGCTAACATAGGTTTTGCCACCAAGTCCTGTTTTGCGAAGGGGTCAAATACTTTTTTCACTCATTAAAAACGTTTTTGAAATCCGTTTTTCTGGGAGTGTTTATATATATATATATATATATATATATATATATATATATATATATATATATATATATATATATATATATATATATATATATATATATATATATATTTTATTTTTTTATATATATATAATTTTATATATATATATATATATATATATATATATATAAAACATCTACCCTCCTATTAACACAGGGTATCGCTCCAATTGCACCCTAATTCCAGCCAAAAGGGGGGCCTATTACCATTGGGCTCACCCCACGGATATACTTGACAAAGGTATTAATTTAGCAGCGCCATTTCCCTTTCTACCATTCATATTTATATTAGCTCCCTACATAGGGATCCTACTGGGAGGCAACAGCTACTTTATTCACCATAGCGCAGACTCCCCTGTTCTTACACGGGAGAGGACCTGCCGACCGCCACTGGGCAAGGTACTGGCAACACTCCATTTTCTTGCCAGTGGCTCTTTTCATCCTAATGGGTAAATATATATTTTATATACATTTTTTTTCTGTTTAGTATATATTTTATAATAATTAATATAATAAATATATATTTAATTTTTTTTAACTAATATACATTTACTAATTTTAATATTATTATAATTATCTTATTTAATATTATATATACATACACACACCGACAGGACACAAACCTCCAAACAGCAACAGACAACGGAATAAAAGCACCTTGCTTCAGGAAGGGAAAAAAATTGGATGTACTTTTGCAATGGAAGGGCATTTCTCTCGGTCTATTTAAGCACTGTGCATAGCTCACTAAGTCTGACAGGCCTAGTTCCTATCTAACTGATTGCGCCATGCCGAGTCCTGAGCATGCTCAGAGAGGTGCTGACCATAGTCTGTTTCATGTGCACATGCCCAGTCTGGCCGGCCCTTCATTTGCATGGGGTCATGGCTCATTTCAATGGAACACGCCCACGTCCTTCCCACTTTGAATTACACTGCCTTACGCCTCGGAATTTACATTGCACCGGTGCAAATTTGGCCGAAAATACTACGAGGATACGGTACTTGCGCCTCGAAATTAAGCAGGTCTAACTTAAAGGAGTTGCACTACGCCGGTCCAAAAATGCTCCGATGTACGTGAATCTGGCCCATAGTATCTACAAACTAGATCACATTTTCTGGAATTTACGCAGCTTTTAGTTTTATGACTCCCTATCTAATTTCTTGAGGTGCTAAAATGGCAGGGCGGTACAAACCCCCCCCCCCCCCAAATGACCCCATTTTGGAAAGTAGACACCCCAAGAAAATTGCTGTTGAATATTTTATTTTTTGTCACAAGTGATTGAAAAATGACATAAAAAAAAGACATAAAGTTGTCACTAAATGATATATTTCTCACACATGCCATAGTTTATATGTGAAATTACACCCCAAAATAAATTCAGCTGCTTCTCCTGAGTACGGGGATACCACATGTGTGGGACTATTTGGGAGACTAGCCGCCTAGAGGAACCCGAAAACCAAGCACCACCATAAGGATTTCTAAGGGCATATATTTTTTATTTCACTCCTCTACCAATCAGTTTCAAAGGCCATAAAATGCCAAGATGGCACAACCCCCCCCCCCCCCCCCCCCCCCCCAAATTACCCTATTTTGGAAAGTAGACACTCCTAGCTGTTTGCTGAGAGTCATGTTGTGTATTTTGCAGATCTGAATTTTTGCCACCAAGGTTTGGAAAAAGGAAAAAAATAATATTTTCCTTTCTTCACTTTCAAAAACAAATGAGAGCTGCAAAATACTCGCCATTCTTTTTGGCAGATACCTTGGGGTGTCTACTTTCCAAAATGGGGTCAATTGGGGGGAGGGGGGTTATGCTCTCGACATTTCAGGACCTCCGTAACTATGATGGGTAGTGAGGAAGTGAAATCGCCATTTTACGCCCTTAGAAAGTCTTATGGCAGTAATTGGTTTTCGGGGTCCTGTACACGGCTAGGCTCTCACTCATGTGGTATCCCTCTACTCAGAATGTATTTTGGGGTGAAATTCCACATATGCCAATGACACCTTAAAAAGTAGTTTAATATTCTACATATTTTTAACTGTGGTGGTAAAATCGCCTTCTACAGCTCCGGAGTCGCCGATTTACGTAATGTGGGAACAAACGCTGTTGTCATCAAGGTAAATAAGTCGGTGCTGCAGCTAAATGGCATACCTGCTAAGCAAATGATGGTTAACAATAAAACAAAGTAACATTACAGTAAGACATGCAATACCCGCAAAGCAAATAAAAAATTGTAAAAATAAAACTTTAACGGAATTTGTGCCTAAAAAAAATATGCTAAAGCATGGGGACAATCCGCCCCTAATGTTAGGAGCAAATAACTTCTCCACCTCTGCCCTTATGCTTCGGCATATATGCTCTTCTTTTTTTTTTTTAAGCTGTGGTGGTGAAATCAAACATTAGAGAGAGAACAATAGATATAGAACAATAGTAAGCGGATAATAGAGAGCAAACATAAGGGAGAAAGATGTGTATGTTTTTTTGCACTTATAAAAAATAAAAAAGCTGTAAACTGTGAACGTTCCAGATTAGGGTCTCTCAAAATGTGAAGGCCATCTCCTCTTTCGTGACCATGTGTTAGTGTGCTCTAGGACTGTGTAGTGCTGTACCCTACACTAATACTCAAGTAGTGTGTGGTAAGATTTGAAACAGTCGCAGATGCAGCGACCAGGCTTGTCAGTACAGGAGGGACAATAAAAGCGAGTGTCCCGCCTAAATCCACATTTTCTGCAGACATGACGTCTTCTTTGGGGTGTTCTTTGGGCAGGGGTACCAGGGAGGACATACAGAAAATGGCTCTCATGCAGCTGGCTCACTGCATTTGCGTTGGGAAGTTGAGCCACGGCACCATCTGGATGACGGGGTGAAGGGGTTAATTGGGGGCGGGGCGATCGGCGGTGACAAGTGTACCTATGTGTACTGGTGTCAGTGTAGTGTTGGAGCGCTTACTCTGAGATGTCTTCTCTCTGGAACGGAAAAGTGTTCCACGAGGGGAGATGACCTTGCTTCCCCTGCCTGTGTTTACACTTACACAGGCAGGGGAGGATTTAATTTGCCAGGACCGATCACCAGGTCCAGGCCAGAAATTATTGGCCTAAAGACTGACCAGTTCTGAAGCGAATCCGATCGGCGCAGCCACCTAGGGGGTGAGCTCCCCGTAGGAGGCTGCGCGCCCAACGTACAGCTACAACACTTGGCCAAACTACTGCAGAGTATAACTGGGGCGGCTGGTCCGGAAATGATTAGATTAGGAACAAGGGGGTACCATATGTAAAACACTATAAAGGCTGCTTGTATGCCTAGTTAAGCTAGTCAGAAAGATTCCTCTTCGTTGAAAACCTATGGAAAAACATATGTGTAAATAGGCCCTTGTCATGCTTTTTTGTGATGGATTAAAACCTACAATGAAGAGTTGTGTTTTTTTAGCATAAAGTCTGTAACTGGATAAGCTTATTTTAATATGTACAATTCCTTTCCTATAGATGCTGCTATGAAGGAAGCAATGAGAAGAAGCCTATTGGAAATGTAATTCTTTTTGGAATGGATCTTTTATTCTCCTGGTTCCTTATAAAAATAAAAGGCATGTTTGTCATCAGTGCTGCCAAGAACTTGATGCCTTAAATTACACTCATGCTTTTTCTGTTAACCTAATAAGTCTGTTTAATACTTAAGTGATTCATGTCCTGAATTACATGGGTGTCATTGTACTTTGCATTTCCAACTCTGTACCTTGCATTATACGTGGTATTGCAAACTTAGGATATTGCCATGAAGGGGGAATTGTGAATGGCAAATTGATATCCAATTTCAGGTATTCATTGGTCATTCTGTAATATACAGTGTGTGTTGGAGCCTCTGAGATCTCTCCTAGCAGTAGTAACTTATTAGCCAGTATCCGAGTAGCTTCTTTTCAGGACCAAGAGTACTGGTTACAAAAAAAATATAAAAAAATCGTATGACTTGGTAACTGATAATTGTTGGCTGTACAACTGTCAGATTTGTAGAAGGAAAAACAATGTGCAAGGCTTTAAAATGCTTTATCTTACTTGATTACTATGCAGGAAAAGTTCCATGTTGCGACTTGGTGCCAGGACTTTCAAAAAAGTGTTTTCAGCTGTCTTCACTGAATTCATTTAAAGTAGAATTCCAGAATATCACTAACTAATCTTCAAACTGCTCCTGCCTATACAAAAGAAAGATGGAGACCAGGGATATGCAATTAGCGGACCTCCAGCTGTTGCCAAACTACAAGTCCCATCATGCCTCTGGGTGTCATGCTTGATGCTGTCAGTGTCTCACTATGCCTCATGGGACTTGTAGTTTGGCAACATCTGGAGGTCCGCTAATTGCATATCCCTGATGTAGACTGTAGAAAGATGCATATGCTCTGGTATGGTCACGTGATCTCTCCTGTGTTTGGCTACAGGAGAGAGGAAAGGGTACTCCAACAATGGCTGGAATGCCTGAGCGGTGGCTTACTATTGGCCATCTGTTGTCAGCGCTCCTCCCTCACTGATAGCTGAGGGAAGCCAATCACATGACTGGAGAGAAGCAGCCAGAAGATTAAGTATATAAGTCTCTTTTTTTATATACAGGCTCGTTTTTTAATTTTAGAAGGAAGTGGGAGCAGTTTTAAGATTAACTGGTGATATTGCAGAATTTCACTTTAAGCTGGACATAGACATGAGAGATAACCATTGCCTAGTCTAACCAAATCAGCTGACTGATGGGAGGGGGGGTGCAATTAATTGGGCAAACCTTGCCGCATTGGTATTGTTGCTATATTAAATAGGTGGTGGTGGTGCTGGGTGCTTCTGCACGTTCCATTCACTACAGTATATCCATGCATACATACTTGTTTAGTCGGACCCTGTCAGCTGACCTGTCTTGCATGTCAGTGGCCATGCAAACCAAGTCTGTAACTACCTGGGATAGTTCCTGTATAGCTTAAATCAACCCCGCACCAAGCATAACTTATTTAAGGTAATGCTCCTAATGTTTGTCTGACGTTAGGTGTTCTAATTGCTACCACAGTCTGCTACTGCAGCCTGTCGGGGAAATAATAAATAAAAAATACACTTTGACATATGTATGCTCTCCCCTGCCAAAACAATGCAGCGTTTACCACTTGACCCATGAATGCTGTTTCTTTGCAGAAAAGCCCCTATCCCTGTACAAATACTTACTTTTAGAAAAACTGTGCTTGAATGGACCTTTTTTTTGGGGAGAGTCCAGAGTTGTGTACTAGAAGATGCAGGTGACTGCCTGCTGTCAAATGTCACCATTGTGCAAATTTTTTTATTCTTGGAGCAGGATTTAAAAAAAAAAGCATTGTGCTCTTAAAATGTAGTGTGCTAATTCTGGCATTGGTTTCTAAAAATGCAAGGTACTTGGCTGTCATGCTGATGCAGTGGCCTTTGCTCTTTGTCATTGACCTGCAACAGGTTCCTCTGTGTGGAACTCTTACTTTTCTGGCTTAGACTGTGTTTAAATTACAGAAATGGCACAGCAACCAGCATTTTAGAAGGAAATTATCAAGGACTGATAAAATGCTTCTTTTAAGACGAGCTGTAAGCAAGTAGGTGACAATAATTAAAAGATAATGGGGTTGGTTTCCTAAAACTTGAGTGAGAGCTCAAAATTTGATGCAGCTGTGTATGGTAGCCGATCAGCTTCTAACTTCAGCTGATTGGTTTCTATGCATCAGATTTTGCACGCTCTCGTTTTAGTAAATCAAACCCCAGTGTCAATTGCCATGTATCTGAACTGCTTTCAGTTTTTTGTTGTTTTTTTTAAAAGACTTTGTCATTTTTCATTATTGTATATTTGGTATGTTTATTTCTGTAAATGTTTGTCTGTTGAGCGACAAATTAAGTAATAATATGCTTGCTTGTATTTGGGTTTCTTAATAAATATTCTTTAACATTTGTATTTGTGTCAAACTGGTGGCTGTCACTGGAAATGTGTCACTTGCTGTTCTTTAAATTTACACTTGTTCTTCCTTTTCTGTTAGTCTGCATTTACACCTACTATTGACAAGAGGCATCCCACTATCTTGATCGTACAGGACACAGACCCTGGGTACAGGTTGTTACCTTCGGGTGAGCGGACACTGGCAACATATGCTACACACATCCCCTGCATGTACCCCTCTAACCCTACCAAACTCCATGAGACTTCAGTTTTTTGCTAGCGTCCTTCGGTAATAGACCTCTTTTCCCTTGCGTAAAAATCTTTTATGCTTAAAGAAGAGTTCACCTGTTTGTACACTTTGTTTTTTTATATTTTTTTGAATTCTAGCTCCCCTATGCACCAATAATAGAATTCATTCATGTACTTTTTTGTAAAAATATAATTTCCATTAAATCTACACACACCTTCTTTTCTTGTGCTCATTCATGTATCCAGACATTTCCATTAGTAATGTCTTTCTTCCCCACAGACTAGAGATCGTGACACATGAAGGAGCTGACCTCATTAGCACACACCCTGCGTCATCCACCCTCCTACTCCCGGGTGCACGTTTTTTAAATGAAATATAATCAATCAGTGATCACCCTTTTTACTAAATACACAATATACAGATTGTATAGTGTATGGCCATCTTTATACAAGTACATAGGAGGGAGTGGACGAAACTCTCAGCTGTCATGCCCTGTTCTGGCTGTCCGTAACTCGCATGCCCACATGCGTTCTTAGTTTTTTTTTTTGGGGGGGGGGGGGGGTCGTTTCAGCATTTTCATTAATCGCACAGCACAAAGGGCAGCTCATCCACCTGAATGGGCTGCCCTACACACAGCAATCTCCCCAAAGAAGCTTCAGAACTTTTTTTTTAGAGCGGAGCTTGGTGCGTTTTGTACTGTGATCTTTGGTGCAATGCATTTCTGAAATACAAGGAAACGCACAGATGTGAATGGAGCCTCATTGTTTTTGTGTTGCTGCACTTATTTCACTTCCAGGTCCCATTCACATCTAGCATAGTGGGAGCGCATGTTTTGTGTCTGTTTTCCTGTGACCCGCATAGGGCAGCCTGTTGATTTTCAATGGGATGTGGTTAATGGGACATTTTGGCATTTTGTGTGTTTTTTACTGTGCATTTTGCCACATTTGCCATTCATTTTTTCAAATGCCAAAATGTGGGTTTTCTTCTGTTTGGTGTGCCATTACCAATACAATCAGATTTGTATAGTGCATGGCCATGTTTATAAACCTAAAATTACTAGTTGCACTTTCAGTGCTATTAATTGTTAACGGCACACCAAACACAAAAGCAAGTACACATTTTGCCTTGTGAAAAAACGAGGGGCAAAACGCACAGTAAATAACACAACCCACAAAATGTCCCATTAATCACATGCGTGTCACATGAAAAATAAGCCACAAAACATGCGCTCCCACTATGCTAGATGTGAATGATGCTGAAAGGTGCAATAGAACAATAAGGCTTCATTCACATCTGTGCGTTTCCTTGCATTTTTCAGAAATGCAGTGCAGTAAAAATGCGTCAAGCATGTGGGAATGTGAGTTCCTGCTATGCAAAGGTGTAAATGGGGCTTGACGGCTTGAGTGTTTCTGTCCACTCCCTTCTATGTACTTGTATAAAGATGGTCATACACTATGCCAGGGGTCCTCAAACTACGGACCGCATCTGCATTTTCCAGATGATGTCTTACTAATGATTTGTACAGGGGCTTGTAAATTTGTACAGCTTGTAAATTGGAGACATCCTGTTATGCCTCGTACACACGATCGGAAATTCTGACAGCAAAAGTCCGATGTGAACAGAAATTCACGTATGTGTATGCTCCATCAGACTTTTGCTGTCGGAATTTCTGACAACAAAAGATTGAGAGCTGGTTCTCAAGTTTTCCAATGGAAAGAATTCCTGAACTTAATTTTCTCTGCTCGTCGTAGTGTTGTACGTCACCGCGTTTTTGGCGGTCGAAAGTTCAGAGAACTTTTGTGTGACCGTGTGTTTGCAAGCCAAGCTTGAGCAGAACTCTGTCAGAAAAACCTTGGATGTTGGATGTTGGACGATGGCATAGGGATGTTATTCCACTGCATAGCCTGGTGTCATCTGCAAAGACAGAATTGGTACTTTTAATCCCAGACCCAATATCATTTAAAAAGTAAGGGTCCCAAAGCTAAACCTTGGAGTATACCACTGATAACCTTAGACCAGTGATGGTGAACCTTGGCACCCCAGATGTTTTGGAACTACATTTCCCATGATGCTCCACTACACTGCAGAGTGCATGAGCATCATGGGAAATGTAGTTCCAAAACATCTGGGGTGCCAAGGTTCGCCATCACTGCCTTAGACCATTCAAAGTAAGAATCATTAACCACTACTCTCTGAATTCGTTTTTAACCAGTTTTCTATCCATTTACAAATTGATATACAACGACCACAGCCACCCCTCTGTCCAAGGTTTTACTTACCTCCTCATAAAAATAAAACAGGTTTGTTTGACAACTTCTGTCTTTCATAAATCCATGCTGTCTGTTGCTTAATTATTTTTCCAGTAAGAACTTGTCTATGTGGTCTTTTATTAACTATTTGCCAACCAGCCGCCATCATTATACGGCAGCAGGTTGGCTCGTTCCCATGTATTGCCATACTGGTACGTTGGCTCCTTTAAGAGCCATAGCCGCCGCACCCGTCCGCTGCGCATGGCCGGTGACCACGATGTTTGCTGGCCACCCGAGAGCCAGAATGAGGATTTGTGTGTGTAAACACACAAATCCCGGTTCTAACAGGTGTAGAGACAGATGTGCTATTCCATTAGGGAACAGCTACCTGTCTCCTCCTTCAGTCAGTCGCATCCCCCCACAGTTAGAAACACACATGAGGGAACACATTTAACCCCTTGATTGCCCCCTATTGTTAACCCTTTCCCTGCCAGTGACATTTACACAGTAATCAGTGCATTGTTATAGCACTAATCGCTGTATACATGGTCCCAAAAAAGTGTCCTATCTGTCTGCTGCGATGTTGCAGATCGCCACCGTTCCTAGTTAAAAAATTATAATAAAAATGCCATTAATCTATTCCCTATTTTGTAGACACAAACCAATTAATATACTTAAATTTTGTTTGGGTACAGCGTCACACGCAATTGTCAGTTAAAGCGAAGCAGTGCCGTATCCAAAAAATGCCCGGGGTCATTAAGGGGGAAAATCTTCCGGGGCTGAAGTGGTTAAACTCTCCACTATCTTCCTCACTATAGAAGTTAAACAGGGCTAGTGTTAGGACCTGGGCTTGAACCTGGAACCTCGTCTGTGTCTGCCATTGTCTCTTCCCACTGAGCTATCTGGGATGCTGGACAGCTCCCTGTCTGATCTGCTGGACAAACCTGCCTGATCCATTGGAATACTCTGCCGTGTGTCTTGATTGCCTTAAACCCCTTGCTCCTCCCATGAACTTCCTATATAAGCCTGATTTCAGCACTTCCTCTTTGCCAGGTTATTGTGCCTTCCCAGCCAGTGCTTTGCGATTTGTCTGCTCTGCTGCCATTTGTATCTGCAACCACCTGTGTTTGACCCTCTGCCTGTTCCTGGACTTCTCTACTGCCTGATCCCCCAACCTGCAACCACCTGTGTTTGACCCTCGGCCTGTTCCTGGACTTCTCTACTGCCTGATCCCTCAATCTGCAACCACCTGTGTTTGACCCTCGCCTGTTCCTGGACTTCTCTACTGCCTGATCCCCCCCCCCCAAATCTGCAACCACCTGTGCTTGACCCTCTGCCTGTTCCTGGACTTCTCAACCACCTGTCTTCAACTGCTGTAGCTATTGGCCTCTGAGCCCGACGCCTGATCGTGACATCTGGAGTTTGATCCCTTTTTAAGTATAGGCACCGCATTGGCCCTACCTCAAGCCAGTGGTACCATTCCAGTCATTACTGAGTCCCTAAAAATTAGAAACAATGGCTTTGTAATGACAGTGCTCAATTGTTTTAAAATCTGTGGTTGGATGCCATCTGGTCTAGGTGCTTTAACCACTTTTATTCTGTCTAAATATTTCTGGACCATATCACTTTTGAGCCATTGTGAATCATTTGGGACTGTATCAATATCATCCCCATTATGGACATGAGCTCCCCCATGCCCCCCCCCCCCCCTCAATCATTCCCCCAATACCCACATAAACTCACCGCAATCGCCAAAATTCACTCTTAAACTCATCCCCATCGAGGCCACTAAAAATATCATTGTAACTCTGCGAAACAGCACAGTGCCTAATGATATCATCCCCACCAAACTGCTGAAGGAATGTGCCGAAATCCTGGCACCACATATCACGCAGCTTATAAACCAGTCCTGGTGCCCTCCCAGTTGAAACAGGGAATAATCAAACCCATCTTAAAGTAACCCACCCTTGACCCTAAAGACCTAAAACACTGTCGTCCCATATCAGGCCTAAACGTCTTCTCCAAGATAATGGAGAAAGTAGTGGTACAACAGCTGCAACAGCACCTAGATACCCATGATTTGCTCGATCCATTTCAATCGGGTTTCCGACCCGGTCACGGGATGGAAACGGCACTGCTCAAAATATGGGATGACATTCTCGAGGCCACAGACGAAGGAGAATCTTGTCTTCTTGTACCGTTGGACCTAAGCGCAGATTTTTGACACGGTAGACCACAAACTATTATTGACTCGGCTAGCTGAAGTAGCCAGAGTCGCGGAATGTGACTTACCCTGGTTCTCCTCCTTTTTGGAGGGGACATGGCTGCAATATGTGGGGGGACATGGCTGCATATATGTGGGGGGACACGGGTGCATTATGTGGGGTGACATGGCTGCATTATGTGGGGTGACATGGCTGCAATATGTGGGGCATTTGGGGACACATTTGAAAAAGTATCAGTATTCGGTATCGGCGACTACTTGAAAAAAAGTATCGGTACTTGTACTCGGTCCTAAAAAAGTGGTATCGGGACAACATTAATATTAACCTTTTAAATTAGCACTTTTGATTTCTCCCATAGACTTTTAAAGGGTGTTCCGCTGCTTTCAAATTTTCCGTGAACACCCCAAATTGTTCGCTAGTTAGCGAACACCTGATGTTCGATTCAAACCTACGTTCGACTCGAACATTAGGCTCATCCCTAATGGCCAGCTTTAAATACAATATGAAGGAAAAAAGGCAGTTAATGGAGTCATGGATGAAGAATTGGAGCCCCATACCTTTAAGGTTTCCCTTTTATTTATTTCTAGGTTTCATATTCATTTTTATAACCATCTACAGTCTTTCACATAGCTTTTTATGAAAAATTCTATAGAATCGACCTTAAAACTAATAGCAGATGTACAGATTATTGTTCGTATTCGTAAATGTTCAGTCTGATGCAGCAAAAAAAATAAAAAATAAAGTTTGAGATAAATGCAGAAAATAGTACATTCGTCATGAAACCTCTTCCAGGTAATCAGCGACATCACTTATATGAGATATAGAATTGTCTAAGGTGAAGTCCTCTAGTTTATTGTCACTTCCAGTGAGGTCATCAACAGACAATTCTTCTTCTAGATCCTCACCAATGCTGAGCTCACTTTTATCGGAGCGCTGACTAGTGCTGTTAAAGTCATCGGCGTACTCATCCTCATTACCCGCACCCAATTCCAGGGAAGCCATTTTCTCAGAAGCCGATCTGAGGTCCTTGTGCAGGGTATTGGGCCCCTCAGAACGGGAGCTGGCCTCAGATTTGTGAGACTGTGAATTAAGGAGGGCTGAAAGACTCTGGTGAGGCTTGCTGGTCTCCTCTTTCCAACCATAGGTCTTCTCTGGTTTAGGAAGGGGGTCATCATAGAAAGAATCTCCCTCCAGGTCATCCTCATCCAGTTTGAGGGCCTCACTTTCTTGTAGCTGGAGCTTATCTGCTGCGGCTTGTGGCTTTAGAAGGTGGTTGTCAAGGAAGGAAGAGTTGTCTGTCCTGATATTGGGGTGTACTTTGGTGGAGGAGGGGTAGGTGATCTCAGAAACCTCCATAGGTTTACACTGGGTGAACAGGCGCCTGTACATAGCCAGAAAGTCGTGCAGGTCTAGGTGATCTTTATACTCTTCGCTGATGTACCTGTCCAGCATGTCCCTGTTGGAGTGAGGGAAGAGCTCCCCGAATAGTTCCCTCAGCTTCTCTCTACTCATCTCCCCTTTCTTGTCCCGATCATACAACTCAAACTTGGCCTGTACCTCCGCCAGGTGTCCAGGGGGCATCTCCTGCTCTGGCAGCCCGTTCTGTCTACCCTGGAAGCTCCTGACCAGCTCTAGGAGTAATGGGCCTCCCTTCTCGGCCTCAGGCAGGCCCAGCTCTCCTGCTACCTCAGCCCGATCGTTAGGTGTGCTGGGCAGGTTGGCTTCAGGCTGGAGCACGGCCAGGGTGAAGTCCAGGTGGAAGTGGTGCAGGAAGTCAGTGACTAGGCCGGCGACCAGGCGTCCCTCTCTACTGTTCAGGAACTGCCGGAGCCTCTCATTGACCAGTGCCGGTGGCTTGTTCTCCGCCCGCTCCTGCTCCTCCAGAGCCATAAAGACCGAGGCTCGCAGCTCCGCTTTGATCTTGTTCAGCACGCCGTTGTTCTCCAGCGTGTGGATCAGCAGATCCCTCAGCTCGGTGTCTTCGTCGGCCGCAGACATTCTCGGACGGTTTGTAACACAAGTCTGTGACAGGAAGAAGTTTACCCGCTCGTCGTCTGGGAGACGGCCGAATGCTAAACTGCCGGGGGCGTGTCCTGGTGCACGCCTGCGTGCTGACGTCACCGCGCATATCGGGCATGTGAAGGAAAGCCACGCCCGATGCGCCGGGTGTCGCGGGAGTTGTCTTCCGGGATAAACACACCGCTGTACTGTCGGCTTACCCATTCCTCACCAGGCACCGCCCACACCTGCCTTCGTTTCTTCAATTCATCCAAGGTAGTAACTATTGCTGCACTATCAGCCTCTCATTTCGTGTTCCTCTTGGTCAGTCTATGTGTGGGGGCAATCTCTCTGGCTGGGCAGTGTAGAGACAGTTACCCAGTGCTTGGCAGGCTAGGCAGTCTATGGCTGACCAGTCTGTGGTAACTAGCATAGCTGTGAACAGACCTTAACCCATGTCTATAGCTGGCAGCATGCAGCACCAGGAGCCCTTGGCACCAAGGCCTCTTTCTGAAAGGGAGATTACATTCATGCCCTGTGCAGGGTGGTGTCTTATAGGGGTGCACAGCGGTGTCCCCTACACTGGCAGCCCCATTTATGTCTATTAAGACTCCAGCAGCTGCGTGTCCCTGACTTTGCCATAGAAGTACCCACACGGATGACCCAATAGACAACAATGGGATTGCTGGTACAGGGATGCCCAGAACACCTGTTCATCCCTGTGCTGGTTAAACATGGCCATGCACGGGGCATGGAAGTAATCGCCCTGCATGAACAAGGCCTAAATTACATCTTTTTTTTATAAATGGGCACATGTGCACGAGTGAATCGTTCGGAACTAAGCCCCGTTCACATTGGCGAGATTTAATATGTCAAATCGCAGCCGAATTCCAGCAACGGCACTGTCCCTATCGGGGGGCGACGCCTCACCAATTTCTAAAAGTAGTTTCTGCTCTACTTTTGGGGACTTCAGGGGGTGCTTTTAATAGACATCTGTGCATAAAGCCACACAGACGTCTTTCAAATCGCCCCCCAAGCTCGCACCGAAATGCAAGTTTGAAATCATGCGAGTTCAGCTGAACTCACACAATTTAAAAACTGTGAACGGGGGCTTAATCTGTAGCCTAGTTTAAATAGGTATGGCCAAAGCTTTTTATTTATTTTTGGCTATACTTCGATGGATCATAGGAGTTCAGTTTGTTCTGCACTCCTGTGACCCGCTGTCAGCTCACGTCACTCAGCCAGTCCAGGCTTGGGAAAGATTCTGACCATATGGTTGGGATCCACCCAGATCCCTGCACTGGTACCTGGCTCAGCCTCTCGGTGATCTGCCAAGAGCCTCCAGTGAGCCCTGAAGGGAAAAACAGAGAGCCACTGACGGTCACAGCCCTCTGCTCAGAGCGCAGGGGGAGAACTGAGTGATCAGTAGCGTTTTATCGCTCAGGTCTCACTGCAGAGACAGCGGGGGAAGATGCAGCATCGGATCGATTCAGCATGCACCTAGGTGAGTATAAATGTTTGTTTCTTTTAAAGTGTAACTAGCAGTGATGGAATGACTGCAGTTCTGATGCACTGATTGAAATGTCATAGTGACTTTTAAGTGATTTTCTATTGGCTGCTGCATGGTGTGAGGTGATGGATTGCCTCACACTGCTCTGGAAAGGTAACCAAGACAACAAATCTAATCTGAACAGTAGAAAAGTAGCCAAGTTCAATAAATGCATCAAGTACACAAGATCAAATCCCAGAATGTACAGGTAATGGTGGCGCTACTGTTGTGTAATATTACAGATAAAAGAAACAAAGGTGGAGGAACAATACAGATAGACAGGAAGGGGGTGGGGGCTGGGCAGTAAAGGTGCAAACTCACTAGGCAGGGTGAAAAAGACCTTCCTTACACTTAATATATGAACATATTACAGGGAAGCCACGTTTTCTTGGTCAAGGCATTTTTTGCCTTGTCTTGTGGTGGGACTATGCTGGGGAAAAAAAACGCCCAACACGCCATCACACTTCGTGTGAATAAGCTCTGAAACTGTCAGACTTAAAGGGGTTGTAAAGGAAAACATGTTTTTCCCCTAAATAGCTTCCCTTACCTCAGTGCAGTCCTCCTTAACTTACCCCATCCTTCCATTTTGCTTTTAAATGTCCTTATTTCTTCTGAGAAATCCTCACTTCCTGTTCTTCTGTCTGTAACTCCACACAGTAATGTGACACTTTCTCCCTGGTGTGGAGAAAGCCTCTTGAGGGGGGAGGGGGCAAGCAGGAGTGTCAGGATGCCCACTAACACACAACTCCTTTCTCTATCTGCAAAGTAGTGTCCTGACTTGCCTGCTCGCCCTCTCCACCCTCAAGAGGCTTTCTCCACACCAGGGAGAAAGCCTCACATTACTGTGTGTAGTTACAGACATAATACCAGGAAGTGAGGATTTCTCAGAAGAAATAAGGACATTTAAAAACAAAATGGAAGGATGAGGTAAGTGAAGGAGGACTGCACTAGGGTAAAGGAAGCTATTTAGGGGAAATTTTTATTTCCTTTACAACCCCTTTTAAGCAGAACTGAACCCATTGATTTAACAGTTTCCCAAAACGGTCACATTCAAGGCATGCCATGAATGATAACTGCCATAGTTGCTTGTGCTCTCAGTTGAGCTGTCAAGCCATCAGTGGCGGATGTCAATACTGATCACATGTGCAGCACCATGGCAACTACAGATCGAAAGTTGAGGATGGCTTCCTTGGCTGTAAAGGGTTGGAGGCTTTAGTTCCACTTTAATGCAGAACTAAACACAACAGATACCTCCACTCTGATGCCTTCTCCCCAGCATCTTCCAGTTAGTGGGTCTTTGGCTGGCTGGGGAATGACTTCTGGCATATGCACAGGGGTTCATCCATTCCAGTGCTGATGATGTACACTAAGCTGTGCAGCTCAATATACATTCCAAAGAAGATTGTGAGCGGGTGGGTAATTTTGTTTTTTTGCAGACGTAGGGGGTTATTTATGAAAGGCAAATCCGCTTTGCAATACAAGTTCAAAGTGCACTGGAAGTGCATTCGCTGTAAATCCGAGGGGAAGCTCTGCTGACTTTATTTTTTTATCCAAACATGTGCAAGCTAAAATTCAGTTTTTTGTTTTCCTTGCATGCCCCCCTCAGATCTAGAGCGACTGCATTTTCAAGTGTAGTTTGCACTTATAGTGCAAAGTGGGTTTGCCTTTCGTAAATAACCCCCATAGTCTGTTCTGCAATAAAGAGCCTGCTCGCTCACAATACATTTTATGGCCGTTTAGTTACACTTTAGAGCAGACTTTCGCTCCCCTTTTCTAGTTGAACTAATATTGCTCCATTTTGCAAAACATTTTTGGGGTGTCCTTAACTTAACATTGACACCTGTAGTGGTTTGCATGAACAGAGTACGATTGTGATGCAGTGTGGGAAGCGCACAGGAATCGCTGCAAATCCCGCGCCGCATCAGTGTTACCCTAGGCTCAGGGCCCATTTACAGGACAACACACATAAAATTGCACCTGCAGTAAATTGGATTTCAGCATATTTATGTGCATTTTTCTGCTTCCGGCCCCTTTCACATGTGTGGACCGTATGTCCGCTTTTTCATCCATCCGTTTGCGGGTGAAAAAGGGACATACATTGGCCCCTATGTGATTGCGGATGAACATCCACAGACACCCGTAATCGTCCGCCTATGTAAACATCCGATTTTGCAGACGGAAGAAAATTCTATTTTTTCTTCCGTCTGCAGAGCGGTTTGGATGAACACGGACATACGGTCTGTGTTAATCCGCTCCCCCCCATAGGGGAGAGCGGAGAAAAGACAGGGCGGTCCCTGCACAGTGTGCGAAGACCGCACTGTAATCCGACAGCTCAGCGGGGATCAACGGAGCGAACTACGCTGAGCATATGGAGGCGGATCAATACTGATCCGCCCCGTGGGAAAGGGGCAGGCGGTCCTACGGGCAGCAGTATAGAATCCTCTGGCCCGGTTCACGCCCCCTTTTTTTCTGTTGGTGGAGCTATTTTTACCTCCTGATATAGTTTCTGTTTGGCTATTTTTGGCCTTACGGTCTCCCTCCCTTCATGGAGCATTGCTTTGGGACATCCCATATGTAATGACTATGCGCTCTGTGTCCCGTGATGTACGATCAAGAAAAAGGGATTTTTAATAACAGCTTACCTGTAAAATCCTTTTTTTGGAGTACATCACGGGACACAGAGCTCCCACCCCTCTTTGTGGGAACATTGTGTAACCTCAGAGAAATTGCTTGCTACAAAACTAAAGCACTCTCAGTGGGAGGGGGTTATATAGGGAGGAACTTCCTGTGAAGTTGATTACACCAGTGTCCACACCTGAAGGTACCCATATAACCCATATGTAATGACTATGCGCTCTGTGTCCCGTGATGTACTCCAAGAAAAGGATTTTACAGGTAAGCTGTTATTAAAAATCCCTTTTTTATTTCTTATGGTTGAACTTGATGGACTTGTGTCTTTTTTTTCAACCTGACTAACTATGTAACCTCTTTTTAAATACAGCATGATGTATCCTAGCCGCCTTAGGGTCCCACATAATGGCTCAGTTCGTTTTTTTTTTTTTTTTTTTTTTTTCCAACTTCCCGACCGATGCGGATGACTGTTTGAATACCTTGGGATGAGCAAGTTACTCTAAAGCCGCGTACACACGATTGGTCAAACCGATGAGAACGGTTTGAAGGACAGTTGTCTTAGGTTAACAGATGAAGCTGACTGATGGTCTGATGTGCCTACACACCATCAGTTAAAAAAACGATCGTATCAGAATGCGGTGACGTAAAACACAACAACATGCTGAAAAAAAGGAAGTTCAATGTTTCCAAGCATGCGTGGGTTTTTAACCAATGGTTTTTCATACTATCGGTTTTGACCTATCGGTTATCAATCTATCGGTTAAATTTTAAAGCAAGTTTGCTTTTTTTTTTTAACCGATGGTTAAATAACCTATGGGCCCCACACGCACGATTTTGACTGATGAAAATGGTCTTTCAGACCGTTGTCCTCTGGTTAACCTATCGTGTGTACGCGGCTATCGTGTGACACTGCCACGTTCCTGCGTGTGTTTTAGGAGTGCCCGGGCATAAAATTTTGGACGGTGGTTTCCTCATGTATTTGCACAGTCACCACAATTGCTGTACCACTATCTATTGATGTTTGCATTTTAAGTCTCATTCATCTACTGGCTACCTCTAAAGCTGAGGACATTGATAGGCCTCTTATTGTTTTACATGCATAAGACTATACTCCTTAAATGGAAATCTACCCAGCCCCCTACCTTGGATTATTGGAAGAATATTGCCAATAAAATGGTTCCATTGTATAAATTTACATATGAATCTAGGGGATGTCAAAAAATTCTCGCAAGCATGGTTAATTAGGACAGAGTCCAGGGCTACTGTCGGATACTGGCTGGATTTCCTCTTTCAGGATCATTTGGAGTTGGAGGAGCTATATTATATCTGTCCACAATTTTCAGTTGTTCCTTCACTGATCTGTTTATAGTGAATGATGAATAAGTGTTCTTTTTTCAGGTCTCAAGCCAGGTAATGTGAGCTCTAGCCGCAGAACTTTCTCCCAGCCAAAGGAATTTGGCCCCCTAAACAGAGAACCAATCGCTTGTCCTGTAATGCATTGTAACAGAAAATTTGACAACCGGCAACTGCTGTTTGGTCACCTAAAAAGGTAGGTTTCTTTTTTTAGGCCCAAAATATCTATTTGTATATGATTGTTGTTTGAATCAAAAGCACATCTAGGGCATACCATAGACGAGCTTCTGTCTCTTCATGTCGAACATAGTTTGACAGCTTTGTTTATCATTTTGGTCTGTGTCATTCATTACTCAAGCCCAGTGCATCCAGTAGGTCAGTGAGCCTTATCTCTTGCAGTACTAGCTTTTAGTCTTCTTATGTAACACCTTAACAAACTCTTGGAATTTTTACACGATCACTGTTGGCTCACATTTATAATAATTATATACTGTATTTTCTCAGACTGTCATAGATAAGTGCAGATGTTTGAGAGTCTAAGTATATCGTTTATATACCTCCTACAACAGTATTATAATAGTTGTAAACTTTCTGTAAGCTCACTGCAAATTAATGGTCTCCTCTGTTCTGCAAACCAGTAGAAAGCTGTCGCTTCCTTTGCACTTATATTGTATGAAGACTACAAAAGGGGATGTTTTCCAACTTCTGATAGGTCTTGGTATATCGACTGCTTAAGTCTTGATGTGGTTTTGGAATAAAAATTATTTGAGGCAAATTTCTTTGCCCTAAGTAGATGAATGTATCTTTTGAAACCCATTTCTGTTGCCAGTTACTGTTTTTATAGTTGTGATCCAACTATTTCTCTTCATGGAGTGGGTGATAGCTCATATGTTTGCCTTGTGTGTCAGGAAAGATTTTTAACCACCAAAGAATACTCTGCTCATTTGGCTACAAAGGTAAGGGGGGGGGGGCGGGGGGAAATTACACAGTGGTAAAGGTGCACTTTATCTCCTTTTTTATGTTAATTCCACCAAGTGTTTATTTTCTCTTACAGGGAGCCTGTGACCATGCAGCATATAGCCTGTATGTTGTGAATGGTGATGCATTTTAGTATGCAAATGCATATACTGACAATGTGCTTAAAGATTTAAGGTTTTGTTACTCTGTGTCTTTAAAACTGGTACTGCGACCTTATGGCGGACACTTTTGACACATTTTTGGGACCATTGGCATTTTTATTGCGATCAGTACTATAAAAATGCTTTGATTACTGTAAAAATGTCACTGGCAGGGGGCGAGGAAGGGGTTAATTATGTTCCCTAGGTGTGTTTTAACTTAAGGGGGGGTTGGGACTGACTAGGGGAAATGACAGATCGCTGTTCATACATTGTATGAACATGCAATTGGTCATTTCTCCCCCTGAAAGGACAGCTGTGTTTACACACACAGCTCCTGGTTCTCGCTCTCTAATGAGTGATCGCGGGTGCCTGGCGGTGATCACGCCAGCCGCACCAGTGGCGAAAATGCGAAGTCACGTAATATTACGTGATTTTGCGCAGCCGAGCCGACCTGCCACCATAAAACGGCGACTGGTTGGCAAGCAGTTAATGAAGGTACAACATTTAGCAACTCACATGGTTGATGATTCAAACAAGCACATCAAAGTACGCAGGCATTTTAATGTTGTACCTTTTATTAAATGTTACCATATTGCTACACTTGGAGGCGCCTCTTTTCTCATTCTGTAGCTCCCGCTGGATTTTGCTTCTAATCCCCATGGGTAGGCTGCCATTTGTGAATGGATATCTTATGGTTACACAATCTATCACATTGCCAAAATCATTTATATAAGGACTATAAACTGAAGGATTTATGAATAAATGTTGTGAAACAAATCTGAGTTTCCATGATTTCTTATGGTATATGTTTTGATATACAAGTGCTTTGAATTACAAGCTAAAGTGTATTCTGCTACATGTCTGAGGAAAAAATACTGTAAATTCCAACAGTCATATTGCTGCTCTCTGTGCAAAACCCTGTTTTCCCTTATCGTCTTTCAGGACAGCACCTTGAGAGCGTGGCTCCACCCACTTGACAGGAAACACACCTCCACCAAACTTCTTAAAAGGGAGGTTCCCTCCACTTATCAGTTTTTGTGTTTCCTCCGGCGGGAACACATGTGGGGGTTAGGAGCTCTCCAGGTTTCCTGGAGAGGTTTTTTTCTTTCTATCTCCCTACTCCACCTTTTTTTTTTTTTTCTACCTACCTCAGAGAGTCTGTTCCTCCCATTCACGGGTTAGAGAGTGCCTTGTGCATGGGCTCCTTCTCCCTCATCAAGTGCTCAGTGCTCCAGGACGCTGCCCCCCTGGCTAGGTACTCGCGCGGACGTTCCTTACTTTTTTCCGTCCAAACCGGCGCCATCTTGGGAAGGTCAGCTGGTGACTTCCTTACTCCAGCTGCTTCCCCCGGAAATGAGGTAACCGGAAGGGGCGGGGTTCTTACGAGCGGGCGCAGTTCCACCCGGAAGCGCTGAGGGAGGAGGGAGGAACGGGTCTGGTGCCTTATTAGTTGGTTCTGGTCCGGTGCAGCGGCACTAGTGGAGTCCGGAACCGGCGTTCTGCCACCAAGCATCACGCTACTGCCCTCAAGCATGGAAGGGGGATCCGCAGCGAGTGGGACAGGCACTGGCACCAGCAAGACCCAGGTAAGGGGTAGACTTGTGTTCTACCCTTAGTTACTTGGAGGTCTCTCTCCAGCTCTCTCTCTCTCTCTTGGGGGGAGTGAGTGGCTTTTTTTCCCCCCCTGGTGGCGGGGGCCTGTTTGGGCACGTGAGTGTATAAGGATCTCTCACTGTGCACCTTTGGTGAGCACCTTGATGGGTTGTTCAGGTTATCTCACATGGTTGGTTTTTTGTTTTTCCCCTTTTGTTTCCTTTCCTTATCAGGCCAAAGGCTCTGAACCCGGAAACAAAAAGAAATGTCCTTCATGCAAGGCTAAACTTTCTGAAGGATGGAGAAAAGCTTTATGTCAATCATGTGTTGACTCCTTGGTGAAAGAAGAAGCTTCTGCTGCCTGCAGCGACATAATTGCTTCTGTAAAGAAGGAGTTGGATGCTACGATTCAATCCTTTAAATCTTCACTCATGAAACCATCTGTGAGCCAAGCCTCTACCTCACAATCCTCACAAGACTCACCTTTAGTTCCTGTAGTGGAGGCAGAAGAGAGTCCTCTGAACCAGGACGGTCCCCCTCCCTCACATTCCCAGGAATCGGAAGAGGAGGAAGACGAATTAGAAAATATATCTTCTAAATATAAATTGTCTTTGGACCAAGTGGATGACCTCCTTAAAGCTGTGCATGCAACTTTGGGCTTGGAGGAGGAGCGCAAAGAGCTATCCTTACATGACAGGATGTATGCGGGTCTCTGTGAGCCCAAAATACGTACTTTTCCTGTTCATTCTGTGATTTCTGACTCCATCATGAGGGAATGGGCTGATCCAGAAAAGAAACCTTTCTTTGCTAAAGCTCATAAAAGAAGGTTTCCGTTTGATGAGGATCCAGCAGCTCTTTGGAATAAGACTCCAAAAATTGATGCAGCCTTTTCTCAGGTCTCAAGGTCTTCGGACCTGGCGTTTGAGGACATGGGGATTCTTAAGGAACCCATGGATAAAAAGATGGACCAGCAGTTAAAGAGGGCCTGGCAATCCATCTTAGGCAACCTTAAGCCAGCAATGGCAACCACCTGCGTCTCCAGAAACATGGAGTACTGGCTGAGCCAGCTTAAAGCTCATATTGTAGCTGATTCCCCTAAGCAGGAAATCTTAGATTCCTTCTCTACCCTGTCTGCTGCGGTAGCCTATGTCTCAGATGCATCTGCAGAGTCTATCAGGATGACAGCTAGATCTGCGGCCCTTACTAATTCAGTAAGAAGGGCCTTATGGTTAAAGACCTGGCCCGGGGACACAGCGTCCAAAAACAAACTGTGTGGAATCCCTTTTCAGGGGGATTTTTTGTTTGGTCCTGAGTTAGATACAGTACTCGATAGGACCGCAGACAAGAAAAAATCTTTCCCGGTCAAAAAGAAGGGCCAGTTGCAGGTAGGGGGGAGACTTCAACGCTTCCTCCCTTTTTGGGCCAGCATAACAGAAAATCAGTACATTCTCGCTATGCTGTCTCTAGGCTACAAGATAGAATTCTCGGACCCTCCCCCAGAGAGGTACCTTCTGACAGACTTACCAGGAGATATTGTCAAGTCCCTAGCCATGAAGAGCCTTTTAAAGGATCTGAGGAAGCAGGGGGTTGTAATCCCAGTACCAGAGGGGGAGCTTTACCAGGGGTTTTATTCCCATGTATTTATGGTAAGAAAACCGTCCGGAAGCTTCAGGCTCATTCTCAATCTAAAGCCTTTAAACAGATCAGTCCTATACGAAAGGTTTTGCATGGACTCAATCTTTACGGTAAAAAACCTGTTAACAAAGGGTTGCTTTATGGCGTCTATCGATTTGAGAGACGCCTATCTGCATATCCCCATAGCTTCCCAATCCCAAAGATTTTTGAGATTGGCAGTAAACATGGGAAGGGAGGTCGTGCACCTTCAGTTCAGGGCCCTCCCCTTCGGCCTCTCCTCGGCCCCGAGAATTTTTACAAAAGTCATGGCAGAGGCTCTTGCTCCGCCTTCAGGGTATAGCGGTAGTTCCATACCTAGACGACCTACTCTTCTTTGCCCCCTCCAGGGAAAAATTACTGGAGGATCTCGGAAGAGCTCGCAGCCATCTAGAGGCTTTGGGTTGGATCATAAATTTGGAAAAATCAAATTTCAGCCCAACCCAAGAGGCACAATTTCTGGGGTATCGGATAAGCTCAGTAGAGCAAAGAATTTTTCTCCCAGAGGACAAAAAACTAAACATAGAAGGGGTCGTTGCCTCCTTACAGACAAATCTAGAGCTGTCCATCAGACAGGTAATGTCAGCCCTAGGAACCCTTACCTCATCTATGCCAGCAGTGCAGTGGGCAAGACTGCACTTCAGGCCCCTCCAGAGCTTCCTTCTGAAGGTGTGGGATCGCAGGACAGAATCTCTGGAAACAAAAGTAAAGATCCCCTCCAGAGTGAAACGGTCACTATGGTGGTGGAGAAGTCAGACCAATCTGTCAGCAGGCCTGTCTTGGTCATTCCCAGTAGAAAGAGTGGTAACGACAGATGCCAGCCTATGGGGATGGGGGGCACACTTGGGTCAGAACTATGTTCAGGGAGTTTGGTCCCAGTCAGAAGCAGGAAAATCCTCCAATTGGAGAGAGCTAAGGGCTGTAGCTTTAGCTTTAGATGCCTTCTCCGCAGACCTTCAAGGTGCCCATGTTCAAGTGTTCTCGGACAATGCCACTACCATTGCTTACTTAAACAGGCAAGGAGGCACAAGAAGCAGATTACTTCAGCTTCTCGCCTTGGGCATCCTAAACTGGGCAGAAAATCATTTGGTGTCCTTATCAGCGGTCCACCTCAAGGGCACTTCAAACATAGTAGCAGATTTTCTAAGCAGAAAACGGATTCAGGAAGCAGAATGGACCCTAAATCCGGAGATCTTCAGGTTAATCACCCAAGCCTGGGGCCTACCACAAATAGATCTATTTGCGTCAAAAGAAAATACGCAACTTCCAGCCTATTTCTCCATTTACAGAAACGACAGTTCCCAGGGAACAGATGCGTTAATTCAGCCTTGGAAGTTCCAACTGGCGTACGCCTTCCCTCCTTTTCAGCTAATACCATTAGTGATAAGGAGGATTCAGAAGGAGAAATCAGAAGTAATCTTAATCACCCCATTCTGGCCAAAAAGGGCTTGGTTTACCTCCCTTCTTCGAATGGCGGTCAAACCACCTTGGCGACTACCGCTTCGACAGGACCTACTTCTGCAGGGGCCAGTGTGCCATCAGGGGGTGTCCTCTCTAAACCTCACAGCGTGGTATCTGAGAGGCAGTTATTGATACGGAAAGGTCTGTCCCGACCACTGGTGACTACCTTACTTACTAGTAGAAAGCTGGTTACCAGAAAAATCTATGAAAAATACTGGAAGGTTTACAACTCCTGGTGTCACTCATCTAATAGAGTGGTAAAGAACCTAGTATCAGTGTTGGAATTTCTTCAGGTTGGGGCAGAAAAGGGCTTATCAAGCAGTACACTCAAAGTACAAACAGCCGCATTAGGAGTCTTTCTGGAAAGGCCGATATCCTCAGAACCTTTGGTTGTCAGATTTTTCAGGGCACTCTCTAGGTCCAGACCAGCTCCTGTACGACACTTCCCGAGTTGGGATTTATCAGTAGTTCTGCGGTCTTTGACGAAAGAGCCCTTTGAACCTTTACAAGATGTCTCTCTGAAGTACCTTACTCTCAAGACCGTATTCTTAGTGGCAATTACAACAGCCAGAAGGATTGGCGAACTGCACGCCCTGTCAATAAAGAAACCCTTCCTATCCGTCGTCACGGACCGGATTGTACTAAAGACTGATCCAGCCTTTCTACCAAAGGTGGCGTCAAGCCTTAATAGGGCGCAGGAAATCGTCATTCCAACCTTCTGCTCCAATCCATCAGGGGAAAGGGAGCGACAATTTCATATGTTGGATGTGAAAAGAACATTGCTACATTACCTCGAAGTGACCAAGGATTTTCGATCCTCAGACTCCTTGTTCATACTTTTCTCAGGAAGAAGGAAGGGCCACCAAGCATCTAAGGGGTCAATTGCTAGATGGCTAAGAACCGCTATTCTGGAAGCCTATCCCCAAGCAGGACTATCTCCCCCGCTGGGCATTAAAGCACACTCTACTAGAGCTCAGGCCACTACATGGGCAGAAATAGCTGGTGCCACCCCAGATCAGATCTGCAAGGCGGCTACGTGGTCAAGTTACCTTACGTTTGTCCGTCATTATAGACTGGATCTTCTGTCAGCAAGCGATCAGGCTTTTGGCAGAAAGGTCTTGCAAGCTGTGGTCCCTCCCTAGAAGTGGGTAAGTCTCTATTATCCTCTCAAGGTGCTGTCCTGAAAGACGATAAGGGAAAAGTCAAGTTAGTCTTACCGGTAACTTGTTTTCCATGAGTCTTTCAGGACAGCGGCAACCCGCCCTTAATGTTTTTAGGAATATTATACTGTGACTAACCATACTCTGTTTATGTGTTCCAGTTTGGGCCGGAGGTTTCTCTACTACTACTAAGTGGAGGGAACCTCCCTTTTAAGAAGTTTGGTGGAGGTGTGTTTCCTGTCAAGTGGGTGGAGCCACGCTCTCAAGGTGCTGTCCTGAAAGACTCATGGAAAACAAGTTACCGGTAAGACTAACTTGACTTTTCTTGATCGTACATCACGGGACACAGAGCGCATAGTCATTACATATGGGTTATATGGAGTACCTTCAGGTGTGGACACTGGTGTAATCAACTTCACAGGAAGTTCCTCCCTATATAACCCCCTCCCACTGAGAGTGCTTTAGTTTTTCCGCCAGTGTCTTAGGTGTTGGTCACGTCTAGCTGTCCCTCGGAGGTCTCTGGACCCAGGATAGCTAGCCGGATCCGTCCGAAGTGCTTCAGAGCCAAGATGTACGGTACCCGGGCCCTGCTGGAGTGGGGTTTTTGCCTATAATGCCTCTCCTTGGAGGGCTGGATTCTGGGCTCCAGTGCCTTAGTCTCTCCCAAGAACTAAACGCTACTGATGCCAGGATGCTATATAGGTCCAGGGGTGTGGGTTCCTTAACACAGGACCCCGGTCCCTGAAGGTCCAAGACAATACCCACGGAGATGGGGGAAGGCTGGGCCTCTTGCATTTTGCAATACCCTGCGGCGTGGAGCAGGTAAGAGGGAACCTGCGGGACTTGGTTCGACAGTAGGTATCCCCCTGGGGGTTCTGGGTTGGCTAACAGTATGCTGGTGCATCAGCCACTATCTCCACTATGTCGGTTGAGGCAGGATGGGATTCTAATGTTTACCCAGATAACATGTAGATATATGTATACTTGTGTAAGTTATATATTTGCTACTCACCCCAGGTCTGCCTGTTAACACTGATACTGCAACCCCACATGTTTTAAAGAGGAAATTGCTGGTTAAAAACTCCTGTTTCTTAGGAAGCCCATGGGGACAGCTTCCTCGCTGTGTGTGCACTACAATAAGATTAGTGCTTACCTGGTGTCTGTTGGTGCTGCATAACGCTGGTCCATGTTGTTCCTCTGCTCTGCTTCCTCCATGTGGGTTCAGCGTGGTGCGCGCGTGTGTGCACGCGCATACGCGCCGCCTTTTATAGCGTCGGCGTGCGTCGGGGGGGCGGGCCAGCAGCGTCAGGGTCTGTATAAAGGAAAAAACTTTTTTCTGGCTGGTCTTTACCTCCTGGAGGCAGAGGAAGAAAGGATACAGAGCGTGCAGCTGGGTCTTTTGGCCACACAGGGACACCTAGTGGCGGTTTTGTGGATCTTCAGGTCTAGGACTTAGGTCCACTATTGACCAGAAAAAAAAAAAAAAAAAAAGTTTTTTTGCTTAAAGGGACTCAGCCTTAGATCCAGCAGTATCTGAGTCTACCTTGGACTCCGGCTAACGGGCATTGGTGTGTCAATACTCACAGGCTTCCTCGGTATTGCCACCTCCCAGGCGGGTAAAAAAAAAAAAAAAAAAAAAAATTTTTTGAAAAAAAAAAAAAAAAAGAAAAAGAGAGAAATTAGTTATTTTTTTCATTTTTTCTCATACCTGCCCTCACATTGGTTATTCCTAGCTGCAACAGTCAGGTGTTGGCTATAGGGGTGACCCAAGGTTGTACAATGGCTCCAAAGGGATCTGGACCAGCCAAGGCTGCTAAAGGTGCCAAAAAGCAAAAGGGGTCTCCATCGGGGTCAAAGGATTTGGGCCAGGCTTCTACGGCCCCACCCTCGCCAGTCAGGACACCGAGTGGCGCATAGTACAAGAGCCATTGGGGGGGCTGGGGGCAGAGGCGGCCCCCGATCCACCCATTCCCGTTTACGTGACGGAAGAAATGCTAGCAGCCACCATGAGTGGGCTAGAGAAAAGGTTAACTGCGTTACTTTCCCGTCCTTGCCCAAGTAGCAAGCGGGCTAGATCCCCCTCACCCAGTGTGGGGTTTTCAGATGCGGAGGTCTCCTCTTCAGAGGAACGGGACCCACAAGGGGATCACGCAGACCCAAGTCCCGACGGTTCAGACAGGGAAAATTCCACTATAGATGAATACTTTTCGGCCTCTCAAGCGGAGGGCCTGTGGATCCAGTCTTTGACAGATATGGTTCGCAC
This sequence comes from Rana kukunoris, assembly GCA_029574335.1. NCBI lineage: Eukaryota > Metazoa > Chordata > Amphibia > Anura > Ranidae > Rana > Rana kukunoris. The sequence continues at coordinate 250,884,199 of CM056052.1, read as the reverse complement.
TGCCTTTAAACTTCCAGTGCCAGAACTAGTAGCCCCGGAGGTATCCTCATTGGGTTCTTTAAAGGCCCCATTAACTGGTGCATCTTTTCCAATGCACCCCCTTCTGCGGAACGTGATTTACCAAGATTGGGCTCAACCTGATAGAATCTTTGTCCCTCCTAAAAGATTCTCTATTCTCTACCCTATGGAAGAGGAATATGTAAAGAAATGGGCACTTCCTACAGTGGACGCAGCCATTTCCTGCGTGAATAAATCCCTGACTTGTCCGGTTGAAAATGTCCATATGTTCAAGGATCCGGTCGACAAGAAATTCGAGACCCTACTGAAAGCAACTTTCACCTCAGTAGGTGCCATGGTTCAGCCAGCAGTAGCAGCCATTGGTGTTTGTCAGGCCTTGAAGGATCAGGCAAAACATATATTGAAGGACATGCCGGCTCAGCATACTCATGAATTAGCAGAATTCCCTAGGGCTCTCTGCTTTGCAGTAGATGCTATTAAGGACTCCATCCAACAGGCATCCCGTTCATCTCTACTGGTGGTTCACATGCGTCGTCTTTTGTGGCTAAAGAACTGGTCAGCAGAGGCACCCTGCAAAAAGCTTCTAGCAGGGTTTCCCTTTCATGGGGGAAGACTATTCGGGGAAGACCTAGATAAATATATCCACACCATATCAAGTGGAAAAAGTACTTCCTTACCGGTCAAGAAAAGACCGCGTGGGCCCACGTTTAAACGACAGGCCATGGTAGGCTCGGCCCCTTCGACTTCCCGTCAGTATCGACGGCCTCCCGGGCGGTCAACAGCTAATAGCCGCCCACAGGGACAAGCTGCGGCAAACAAGAGGCCCTGGTCTCGCAAGCCGGCTAAATCAGTCATCAAATCAGATTCATGAAGGGGCGCCCCCACTCTCTTGGGTGGGGGGAAGACTTCAGTTTTTCTCCGAAGTCTGGAAGGCCAGAATTCCCGACTCTTGGGTTCGGTCCGTAGTAGCCTCAGGCTACAAACTAGAGTTTCGAGAAATCCCCCCTCCTCATTTTCAGGGGTCAAGTCTTCCAAGCGACCCATTAAAGAGGGCCTCTCTCGTAAAGGCGTTGGATCGCCTCTTGCTCCAAGGAGTAATTGTAGAAGTACCAACCCAAGAAAGGGGTCTGGGATTCTACTCCAACCTTTTTGTTATACCAAAACCCAATGGCGACGTCAGGCCTATATTAGACCTCAAACGCCTAAATCGCTTTCTAAGGATTCAGACCTTCCGTATGGACTCCATACGTTCAGTGACAACCAGCCTGCATCAGGGCGACTACCTAGCATCTATAGACATAAAGGATGCATATCTGCATGTGCCGATTTACCCAGCACATCACAAGTTTCTTCGTTTTACGATAAACCAAAGTCCTCCCTTTCGGGTTGGCAACAGCTCCACGGGTATTCACAAAGGTGTTAGCCCCGGTACTAGCCGTCCTAAGGACAGAAGGCATCTTGGTCCTAGCATACCTGGACGATCTCCTGGTTATCGACAGTTCAGCCTCCAACCTCAATCATGCAGTAGTCCGCACAGTGCGGCATCTAGAAGAGTTCGGGTGGGTTGTGAACCAAGAAAAATCAAGGTTACAACCCACAAGACAGTTGGAATATCTAAGGCTTTCGGTTAGATACAGAATGCCAGAGGGTATTTTTACCTCAAAAGAAGATCAGGTCGTTAATTCAAACGATTCAAATAGTCTTAGGCAAAAAGAAGCCGACTATTCGCCTATGCATGCGACTGCTGGGAAAGATGGTGGCCGCCTTCGAAGCAGCGCCCTATGCCCAGATCCATACCAGAATTCTGCAAGCAGCTATTCTCTCTGCTTGGAACAAGTCCATACAGGCATTAGACCGTCCATTAGTTCTTTCCCCAGGAGTCAGGCACAGCCTGTACTGGTGGCTGATCCCTCAAAAATTATCAAAAGGGAAAGCCTTTTGCCCCATCTCGTGGAAAATAGTAACCACAGATGCCAGCCTAACAGGTTGGGGGGCAATCTTAGGAAAACGGACCCAGCAGGGACAGTGGTCAGAGGCAGAAAGTCTGCTTCCCATCAATGTCCTAGAGATCAGAGCTGCTCGGTTGGCCCTGGTCGCCTGGACTCTTCCCCTGCAGGGTCTGCCAGTAAGGATACAGTCCGACAATGCCACGGCGGTGGCATACATAAACCACCAGGGGGGCACAAGGAGCCTAGCGGCTCAAAGGTAAGTAAACCTGATTTTTTCATGGGCCGAAGCCCATGTACCCTGCATCTCAGCAGTGTTCATCCCAGGGATAGACAATTCTCAAGCAGATTTTTTGAGTCGTCAACAGTTACTCCCGGGAGAGTGGTCTCTTCACCCCCAGGTATTCCAAGAGATTTGCCAAAGATTCGGAGTTCCCGATGTGGACATCATGGCAACAAGATTCAACAAGAAATTGGACAAATTCGTATCCCGAGCCAGGGACCCCTCGGCCTACGGGACCGATGCGTTGGTTTGCCCCTGGCACCAGTTTTCTCTCCTGTATGCGTTCCCTCCACTACAGATGATTCCCCGCCTTCTACGAAGGATCAGGGTGGAGCGCAGGCCGGTGATCCTGGTGGCCCCAGCCTGGCCCAGAAGGGCTTGGTACGCACTCATCGTGAGGATGTCAGTAAGGGCACCGTGGCCACTCCCCCTGCGCCCAGATCTGCTGTCTCAGGGCCCGATCTACCACCCTGCTTCACAGCAGCTAAATTTGATGGCTTGGCGGCTGAATCCCTAATTCTTAAGGGCAGGGGCCTCTCAGCCCAGGTCATATCTACGCTAATTCAAGCTAGGAAACCAGTTTCTAGAAATATCTATTACAGAGTCTGGAAGAACTATGTGGAGTGGTGCGAGTCTCAAGGAGGGCATCCTCGCAAGTTTTTTATTGACAGGATCTTGCGATTCCTCCAGGTCGGCGTTGACAAGGGGTTAGCTCTTAGTACTCTAAAGGGGCAGGTGTCTGCCTTAGCGATATGGTTTCAAAGGCCTTTGGCCACACATTCGCTTGTGAAAACTTTTTTGCAGGGGGTCTTGCATGTAAATCCCCCTATTAGAGCTCCCCTCTGCCCCTGGAATTTAAATCTGGTCTTGTCAGCTTTACAAGGGCAGCCGTTTGAACCTCTGACAGAAATCCCTCTTGTGCTGCTAACCCGAAAATTGGTTTTCTTGGTGGCTATGGCTTCGGCCAGAAGGGTCTCCGAGCTGGCAGCCTTGTCTTGCAGGGAACCGTACCTGATTCTGCATAAGGACAGAGTGGTTCTGCGGCCACAGCCTTCTTTCCTTCCTAAGGTCATATCCAGTTTTCACTTGAATCAGGACCTAGTCCTACCATCCTTCTTTCCTACTCCCCAGTCCAGAGAGGAAAGATTGCTTCATACTTTGGACGTGGTCCGAGCCATGAGGGTCTATCTCAAGGCTACAGAAAAGATTAGGAAAACAGATGTGCTTTTCATTCTTCCGGAGGGCCCCAAGAAGGGTCAGCCGGCTGCCAAGTCTTCCTTGGCTAGGTGGATTAAGCAGCTGATTTTTCAGGCCTATGGTCTGAAGCGCGTTCCACCGCCCTTATCAGTTAAGGCCCATTCTACGAGGGCCATGAGTGCCTCTTGGGCGGCACACCATCAGATCTCTATGGCACAGGTTTGCAAAGCGGCAACCTGGTCTTCCGTACATACGTTTACTAAATTCTATAAGTTGGACGTCACAAAGGCTGCGGACGCAGCATTTGGGCAGGCGGTCCTACGGGCAGCAGTATAGAATCCTCTGGCCCGGTTCACGCCCCCTTTTTTCTGTTGGTGGAGCTATGTTACCTCCTGATATAGTTTCTGTTTGGCTATTTTTGGCCTTACGGTCTCCCTCCCTTCATGGAGCATTGCTTTGGGACATCCCATATGTAATGACTATGCGCTCTGTGTCCCGTGATGTACGATCAAGAAAAAGGGATTTTTAATAACAGCTTACCTGTAAAATCCTTTTCTTGGAGTACATCACGGGACACAGAGCTCCCACCCCTCTTTGTGGGAACATTGTGTAACCTCAGAGAAATTGCTTGCTACAAAACTAAAGCACTCTCAGTGGGAGGGGGTTATATAGGGAGGAACTTCCTGTGAAGTTGATTACACCAGTGTCCACACCTGAAGGTACTCCATATAACCCATATGTAATGACTATGCGCTCTGTGTCCCGTGATGTACTCCAAGAAAAGGATTTTACAGGTAAGCTGTTATTAAAAATCCCTTTTTTTTGGTTAACTCGAGGGCTCTGTGCTGTGATTTTCTAAGCAGATCAGCCGATCAAGGCCATAAATCGTTGACCGGGACCTGCTGATCTGACTGACTTGTGCCGTATCGAATGACGGGACAGATTCGGCAAGGAGGATGTGCATGTGCCCTATACCCAGAAATGCCAAGTAAAATCATGTACATTTGTGATCTGACGCAACAGTGCCACCCATCCACTGTGTGTGTGTATAAATAATTTGTAGGGGCATCAGACTCAAGGCAGGGACAACTCTGTCTCTTTAGGAAAACACCATGTTTAATGCACAGGCTATTTCCAACAGAAGAAAAAAGGGCATCTTGCCATTAAACAAACAAAATAAACTTCTGCTCTACTGAGCCTTATGCCCCGTACACACGATCACTTTTTGTGATGAAAAAAAATGTAATTTTTCCTCATGAAAAAAAATGACATTTTTCAAACTTCATTTTCAAAAATGACGTTGCGTACACACCATCATTTTTGGAAAATGATGAACAAAACCACGGCACTCTAAGGGAAGTTCTATTTGCCTTGAGTCTGCTTTTAGCTGGTTACCTGTTAGTAAAAGACGATTCCTGCTTTTTTGTCTGTTACAGCGTGAATGAATGTGCTTACTCCATTATGAATGGTAGTTTTACCTCCCGTCTCCTAACTTGCTTCTGGGCATGTGCAGGTTTAAAACGTCATTTTTTACGTAGTTTTGCCCACACACGATCATTTTTTATGACACAAAAAATGACATTTTGAAAAATGACATAAAAAATTCGAGCATGTTCGAATTTTTTTTTGGTCATTTTTCAGAAGACATAAAATGACATTTTGCCCACACACGATCATTTTAAATGACATTTTTAAAAATGTCATTTTTTTTCATCACAAAAAGTGATGGTGTGTACGCGGCATTACTGTGTCTGTAGTCTGACCAGTCTTTTGGTTTGGTAGTAAGTGTCCTTACAATCCCACATACTTGTATCCTAAATGAGGGATAAGCAGCCATGCTTCAATATGCCTCCTCACATGGAGACACACACTAATTAAGAGCTAGAACCAGCTGCCTTAAGACCTGAAAGGAAAACATTAAAATGCGGTCCACGGACTTGGGAGTCTGTCCCATCCAGAGCTCTATCAGACGCCCAATAAAACCAGCCACAGAATGGACTTTACTAACAGAGAGTAAAGAACTATCCTTCTTTACCCTGAAGTCTGCTAGAATTATTTTAGATTATAAATCTTAAGAATCTATGGAGGAACATATATCCCATCAATCGCTTCCCATGTCAGGCGCGCCGCTTATATATATATATACAGTATATATATGTGTGTGTGTGTGTCTTAAATTTATTGCAAGTCCTCTTAACCGAAGACAGGCAAATCCTAGAATACAATTCAAGTAACGTACTTCTCAATGCAGCTCTCAAACAAGAGACTAGACAGCCCTGCAGGGCAATGGCTCCAGTTTAGTTTGCACTGTGGGTCCCATCTTGTACCTCCTACAGTTTTTGGAATACAATAGAATAGGGCACGCATGTCCAAAGTCCGGCCCGGGGGCCAAATGTGGCCCCCCTGTTGATTTAATATGGCCCCCCTTGGGATTTGGCTATATATATTGTTTGTGGCCCCCAGGGCCACAAAAGCTATATACTGTATTTATTGGTGCTGCCTTGGAGGGGGCAGGATGAGCCCCGTCAGATTACATGAAGAGAATCTCCTGTTTACTCGGCAGCATCTCTATTGGAAGTCCCATCTCCTGGGATGCCATTGGACGACTGTTCTGTCTCTCATAGGAGGCAGGACTTTGTATTAAAGAGGCCACAGAGTAAACAAGAGATTCTCCTGTTTGTAATCTGTCGGCACCCGTCCCAACCCCCTCCCTCTGCCCTCCGAGGCTGCAGCTGGGCATCGTTCAGGCTGCACTGATGACAATGGTAAGGCTGCATTTATGGCACATGTAAGGCTGCATTGATTGCAATGGTAAGGCTGCGTTCATGGCACATGTGAGGCTGCATATTCATGGCACACGTGAGGCTGCATTGGTTGCAGTGGTGAGGCTGCATATTCATGGCACACGTGAGGCTGCATTGGTTGCAGTGGTGAGGCTGCATTCATGGCAATGGTAAGCCTGTGCGTGTTATAGGCCGATAAATACGGAATATCCAAATAACACGCCCAAGCTCATCCTTAGTCCTAAGCAGCACTCGTTGGGGCCACAAAAAAAATATATACAGTATATGCAAATAACACGCCCAAGCTCATCTCTTCACCACACACAGGCACAAAGGCAAGATAATTCAGCACTCGTTGGGGCCACAAAAAAAATATATACAGTATATGCAAATAACACGCCCAAGCTCATCTCTTCACCACACACAGGCACAAAGGCAAGATAATTCTTGTTGGGCCATGTATTAGTGCTCAGATGAACACATTTAGACCAAATTTTAATGGTTCAAAGAATGTAAGGCAAAATAGTCCGCCCTCACGCATGTTCACTTCATCAAATCTGGCCCTCTTTGAAAAAAGTTTGGACACCTCTGGAATAGGGGATCGGCAGAGCTGGGGGATTACTTCTGAGCCAGAGATCTGCTAAACAAGGGTAATGAGTTGGGGGTTCTACTCAGGGCTTTTTTTCTGGGGGAACTTGGTGGAACTCAGTTCCACCACCTTTGGCTCAGACCCTTTGGTGCCCGCTCACCACAATCACTTGTGAACACAGAAGTCTGGTTTCTGTGTTTACAAGTGACTGCTTTGTAACCCCCTGAACTCTGCACACTGTATGTAATGCAATTCTGGTATTTAATGCCCCTTTAAGACCCTTCTACTGTTTGTGAAATCTGAACGGGTCGTGGTTGAGTTCCTGCACCTATTTTTTGAGAAAAAAAGCTCTGGTTCTACTGAGGCACTTTAAAATGCATAGAAAATCAACACACACAGGGCATTTGCCATGCTTAAAAAAATAAAAAATAAAAAAAAAGTATAAAATAAAGCATGTTGAAGTAGTAGGCACTTTGGTGTGTGTTGGTCAAAGCAAGTGTAAATGAGCCCTTATTATCCATATTTACATGCATTTCTATTATTTATTTATTTTCCTCTTAGGTAAAGTTGGCTGATGGTCATGAACAATCTCTTCCTCCATTAGTTGTCCAGTGTTTTGCTTGTCCTAGATGTTTTCTACTTTTTAACCAAAGAGATGAATGTCTGAAGCACATGTCAACAAGCAATCACTTTGTACGAAGCATCGCACTTGGTGGTATGTATGTTGAGTATCATGTTTATCTTGAACAGTTAGTGTCTTTTTGTTTTATTTTGCCACTTTTTCAGTATGTGGTTTACAGTTTTGTTGTACCTGCTGTATTTTATTTTAGACCTGAATAGTAGGGATTGAGTGGCATCATATTGTGCTTAACACATAAAAGAAAAGGGGGCACATGCCTATCTAAAATTTGTCAGTACTTCATGAACCATAAACTCCTATAACTATGTATGTGAAGGTTAATTATCCACGTCATGATGTAGCTAGTAGTGGTTAGTCCTATGCTTATGGTGAAGACATTTCATAGTTCATCTAATAGTCACTACTTAATTTTCAATGAGTGTCAGGAAAATTCCCTAGGGATTTATATCCACCCAGGTATGCCTTAATCCAATTGCCATAGCTTGTGAAGTAGCAAGAAATGCAAAAAAAAATTTACATTGGGAAGGAAGACAAAAGAACCTCACCACAAACAAATGGCCCAACATAGGAGGGCAAAGACTCTGCAATCTTCCTACACTTTAAAGTGGTTCTAAAGGCTGAAGGTTTTTACCTTTTATGCAGTCAGAGGTGTCTCTGGCACAAGCACATACGAGTGCCCCCAGAGCAAGCAGCTTGCTCTGGGGGCACTCAGCAGGGGAAAGGGGTCAAGGACCGCAGGTGTGGGAGTGCTTAGGATGATTGACCACAAGATGGTGCTGGTACCACTGCACAAAGCAGGTAAGTGTGTACAGTACAGACCAAAAGTTTGGACACACCTTCTCATTCCAAGAGTTTTCTTTATTTTCATGACTATGAAAATTGTAGATTCACACTGAAGGCATCAAAACTATGAATTAACACATGTGGAATTATATACATAACAAAAAAGTGTGAAAACTGAAAATATGTCATATTCTAGGTTCTTCAAAGTAGCCACCTTTGCTTTGATTACTGCTTTGCACACTCTTGGCATTCTCTTGATGAGCTTCAAGAGGTAGTCACCTGAAATGGTCTTCCAACAGTCTTGAAAGAGTTCCCAGAGATGCTTGGCACTTGTTGGCCCTTTTGCCTTCACTCTGCGGTCCAGCTCACCCCAAACCATCTTGATTGGGTTCAGGTCTGGTGACTGTGAAGGCCAGGTCATCTGGCGCAGCACCCCATCACTCTCCTCCTTGGTCAAATAGCCCTTACACAGCCTGGAGGTGTGTTTGGGGTCATTGTCCTGTTGAAAAATAAATGATGGTCCAACTAAACGCAAACCGGATAGAATGGCATGCCGCTGCAAGATGCTGTGGTAGCCATGCTGGTTCAGTATGCCTTCAATTTTGGATAAATCCCCAACAGTGTCACCAGCAAAGCACCCCCACACCATCACACCTCCTCCTCCATGCTTCACGGTGGGAACCAGGCATGTAGAGTCCATCCGTTCACCTTTTCTGCGTCGCACAAAGACACGGTGGTTGGAACCAAAGATCTCAAATTTGGACTCATCAGACCAAAGCACAGATTTCCACTGGTCTAATGTCCATTCCTGGTGTTCTTTAGCCCAAACAAGTCTTTTCTGCATGTTGCCTTTCTTTAGCAGTGGTTTCCTAGCAGATATTCTACCATGAAGGCCTGATTCACACAGTCTCCTCTTAACAGTTGGTCTAGAGATGTGTCTGCTGCAAAAGGTGGCTACTTTGAAGAACCTAGAATATAACATATACTTTCAGTTGTTTCACACTTTTTTGTTATGTATATAATTCTACATGTGTTAATTCATAGTTTTGATGCCTTCAGTGTGACTCATAGTCATGAAAATAAAGAAAACTTTGAATGAGAAGGTGTGTCCAAACTTTTGTTCTGTACTGTACATGTTTGTCATTAACACATTCCTGCCCAGCCTATAGCAGAATGACGGCCGGGCGGGGGCTTTATTGTTCTGATTGGACATCATATGACCTTCAGAACAGCCCATTGCATTGCGATCTTGTTAAAGAGCCTATAACGTAGGAAGCAGGTGGAGTCATTTACGCGGTCACGTTGCTTCGCTTCCATGGAAAAAAAAATTGCCGGGCAACAAGCCTGACCACCTGTCCAGGGGTTTTCAGCATTTTAAAGTGGAGTTACAGATGTTTCTGTGTTTGTATAGCTGCTGACTTTTAATAAACACTCACCTGCTCCGTGGTCCAGCGATGCAGGTTCCCAAAGCTTCTATTCACAACCCTGCCTTTCTGGCATCACTACTGTGGGTACCCAGCTGTGAAGGCTTGTGTGAGCACTGCGCATGCGTGAGTTGTGGTGCGCTTTCTGAATGGCCAGGCGATCTCTGGGACCTGTGAAGGCCCAGAAGATTGCAGGGAGGGAGGGGCCAGACGAACCCACTCTGCCCAGCCACTCCCCCCCAGATGACATGCCAAATGCGGCATGTCAGGAGTCCTTAAAGTGGAAGTTCCACTTTTGGGTGGAACTTAACTTTAAAGGTAGATATGGCTAAATTGGTGGATGCTAGCTTTGTGCCAAGCTTTTTCAGAAAGCGGTATGATTCACCCTATTTTGATGATGGGGATTAGCTTGTTTTTGTTGGGAATTTCGCCCACTACTTGATTTTATGTGCTGCTTATGGACCTCCCACTGGTTTTAGTTATTCCATTGATCAAAGACAATGGGGTTAATTTACTAAAACTGGAGAGTGCAAAATCTAGTGCAGCTCTGCATAGAAACCAATCAGCTTCCAAGTTTTGTTTATTTTATTTTTTTTGTCAAAGCTTAATGAACAAGATTAGGTTGGAATCTGCCCATCATGCACAGCTGCACCGGATTTTGCACTCTAAAATTTTAGTAAACCAACACCTATGTTTCAACAGTGAATGATAAAGTCAAATATTTCTGCTTGGTGTAAAAAAAAAATCTCAAAGCTAATTTGAAAGGCCCTGCTCTTGCCTCTATTGTGCTGGGCCTGTTGCCATGTTTATGGTTTATTCTTGTACTGCTAGCTGGTTGTTTAAACCTCCAAAAGACACTGCCCTTTTATTTCCTCTGGGTTTTGTTTTGGGCTATTGATCAAAGGCTGGGTCTCAAACATGGAGAAAATAATATTGTGACAAGTAGAATGTTGTTTTTTTTTTTTTTTTTTTTATTGCAGCTTACCAGTGTCCTTAGATGTTGTAGCTGCATTTTATATTTTTAAGTTCCCTTTTATCCTTTTTTATCTTCACCTTGTTTTATCTTGCTAGCAACACGATTCTTGTCCTATTTTGTTCACTTGAAGAGGAAGTAAACCCTGATGGGTTTTACTTCCTCTTTATTTCCCTGCAAAGGTAAAGCATAATGGACTACTATGCATCACATAGTAGCCCATTATGGGAGCCGCCAGTCACAGCATAACCATCTCTCGAAAAGGCACAGCTTGCCCTTTCCGCATACCCCGATAACATCAGCGCAGAAGCCAACAGCGTTCGGGGACATTGTAAATATCTCCTAAACTGTGTAGGTTTAAGAGATATTTTCAGCACCTACAGGTAAGCCTTAGGCTGCATTCACATCTGAGCGTTTTGTCGCCTGAAGCGCGACACTCAATGACGCTAGAGGGGAAAAATAACATTATTCTCTATGGAGATGGTTCACATTGCCAATGCAAAACGCCGTACGTCGAAAGAACGCCGAACGATTAATTTCAAACAAGTCCCGGACCCTTTTTTGTCGCGCGAATCGGGCGGCTTGGGCGTTTTTACATTGATGCCAATTACCTGTACAAAACCATGGGGAAAAACGCTGCGTTTTGTCGCGGCAAATCGCGGGGGGAAATATGCGGCAATTTGTCGCGGTAAATTGCAATTTAAAATCCCCGCAAATTCACCTACGCTTAGGTGTGAATGCAGCCTTAATATAGGCTTACCTGTAGGTGAAAGTCGTTGTACAAGGTGCTGTGTCCAGCCCCAGTTAAATGTCCAGTGTGCATGGGGCCTTAAATTTAAAGCCTATTTCTAAGCTTCCCTTTTTGAGGGGGTTATTTTAATGTAATTGTATAGTGTGAGGGGCTGGCTCGGCAGCGGGTCTGTGCGATTCCCTGGAAGGGTTCAGCACACAGAAAAGAACTAGACACAGCAGACCGTGGTAGGAGAAAACAAAAAAAAGGTGCGGTTTTATTTTAAATACACCACAAAAAATTATGACAGAAAACAAAAGAAATAACAAAAATAAATCCTGGTCAACTTGACCTGCTTGCTACACACGCTGGTGTCCCTAACTACCAACTAGGTACAGCCTTGTGCTGCCCCAGTCCCTGACTCCCTGGAGTTTAAATGTTTTAGGAATAGCCACACAGGTTGTAGCTCACCGCACAAAGCACTGACAGTCCACACAGGTCTGCCTCCAGCTTGGAGTGACACTCTATTAATGCTGGGAGCTTTTACAAGAGGCCCTAACGAGCCCACCTGAAACAGCTGGGGTAATCAAGTCCTCCTAGCAGGACTCCCAGCACTCCCCCTAGAAATACAAAGTGGCATAAAGCCTGAATCTAGGAGAGATATACCTGTCCTCTTGGACGCAACCAGGGGATTTAACCTGCCTACTGTCACAATAGGTAAAGATATCTATATAAGTAAATACGGTAACTAGTAAAATCATCATTATTGGCTAATTCCACCTCGGTGCATCTGATTCTGTTTCAATAAACACTTTCTCTTTTTGTAGGTGAAAATGGAGTTCCACGCCCACTACCTATTCCATCTTATGCGAAGAGAGTCTTGATTGCGCTTTGTAAGGACATTCCATTTCAGGTTGTTTGTACATCTTGTCGTTGCGAGCTGCGTTCTCATCTGGAAGTAACTGCACACTTCAGGTGGGTGTGCGCGGTAGCTGTAAGTTAGGCTGGATTCAGACCAGTTCAGTGCAAATTTCAGCTTCATTCTCTGTGCAAAGAGAAAAAGCAGATGTTCAGCGCTTCCTCTTCGTTGTAGCTGTGGAACAGCTGAGGGGGAGAGAATGCCTGTTCACAAAGGAACGCATGTGCGAATCAGATGCATTCCCATAGAAGAATATGTGCCTCCAATTCGCACTGTCTAGAAAACACACATGTTCTGCAAATTGGATACAGTAAAAGCCGCATTCAATTTGCATAGGTGTAAATCGGTAACATGGATGGCTATCCCTCCACTGGAAAGGCTTGGTTTTCTGGTTCCAGAAACATAACTGTCTGACTGCACAGATATTGCAAATATTTTTGCAGTAACTGTAAGAGAAAAGTACTGTATATACTCGAGTATAAGCCGAGGCACCTAATTTTACCACAGACTGGGAATACGTATTGACTACTAGAGTATAAGCCTAGGGTGGAAAATGCAGCAGCTACTGGTAAACTATCTGCAGCCTTGTGTACCTTTTTGATTACTGTCTCCTGCAGTGTCATGCAGTTTTAACTGTTTGGAGGCCGTCCACTCGTCTGTGATAGATGGAACACTGATTTAGTTTCCCTGCAATTGTATCAGTGTTTCGTCTATCAAGGAGGAGGCGGGGCTTTTTTTAAGTGGACGGCCGCCAAACGGTTAAGACTGCATGAAAAATGTGCTGAAAAAGTCAGCTTATACTCAAGTATATACGGTATGTCTAAGGATATTCATAGTCACTGAAGCTTTAGAACCTGCTGGCGTTCTTGGTGTGACTTGCATGCCAATTTCAGCACTTCCTTCCTTTGCTGTTTCCAAATTGTCAGAAATTTTACAACAATTCATAATGAGCATTAATTCTGATCGGAAGTGGTTATTGCCCCTAAGATTTTCTTAAATTACTTGAGCATAGTTCCAGCATTAAATCTTGGGTTCTAACAAACGCTGACCTCAAAGCCCAACTGAATTAATAGAAATGTAAATAGACCAGGTACGCCTCCATTTTTCCTAATGTTTCCTCCACTGTTGTGCAATTGGATTGAAAGATGACTGTGCAGGCCAAAGGAACCATAGCAAAAGGGCTGGCAGCCATCCTAGTGAGGAACACATGTATAAAAAGTGTTAGATAATCATCTCTTATGCCTCACAGGCATGGAGGCTAAGCCTAATGGCAACTGTAGTTCCCATTAGGCTGTGATGTAGCAAGAATAAATGTTCACCAAAAAAAACAGGAAGTCAATGAGAATAATGATTCAGGAGTGACGGAGGTGAATCAAACAGCTTGATTTCAACAGGTATCACTTTTTACTTTATCAGCTCCTGTCAGACTTTAATTTAGGAGGAAAATATTTGTGTCTTTACAACCCCTTTAACCGCTTGCCGACCGCCCGCCGTCATATTACCGCGGGACGGCGGCACTCCTGGGCGAGAGCCCGTAGCTATATGTCCGCTTTAAATCAGCCGCTAGGGGGCGCGGGAGCGCCGTCGGAGGTGTGCCCCGCGCGCGTGCCCGGCGGGTACGATCGCCGCCGGGCACCTGCGATTGCTTGTTACAGATCGGGGAACGGAGGTATGAGTGTAAACACAAAGCTCTCGTTCCTGTCAGCGGGGGAAACACTGATCTTGTGTTCATACAATGTATGAACAGATGATCAGTGATTTCCCCTAGTGAGGCCACCCCCCCCCCCCCCCATACAGTTAGAACACACCAGGAACACACTTAACCCCTTCCCTGCCCTCTAGTGTTAACCCCTTCAGTGCCAATGGCATTTTTATAGTAATACAATGCATTTGTATAGCATTGATCGCTATAAAAATGCCAATGGCCCCAAAAATGTGTCAAAAGTGCCCACCATAATGTCGCAGTACTGAAAAAAAATGCTGATCGCCGCCATTACTAGTAAAAAAAAAATTATGATAAAAATGCCATAAAACGACCCCCTATTTTGTAAACGCTAGAACTTTTGCGCAAACCAATCAACGCTTATTGCGATTTTTTTATCTTTTTTCTTAACAAAAAATATGTAGAAGAATACGTATCGGCCTAAACTAAAGAAAAAAAATGTTTTTTTATATATTTTTGGGCGATATTTATTATAGCAAAAAGTAAAAAATATTGAATTTTTTCAAAATTGTCGCTCTATTTTTGTTTATAGTACAAAAAATAAAAACCACAGATGATCAAATACAACCAAAAGAAAGCTCTATTTGTGGGGAAAAAAAGGACGCCAATTTTTTTTGTGAGCCACAGCGCACGACCGCGCAATTGTCAGTTAAAGTGACGCAGTGCCGAATCACAAAAAGTGCTCTGGCCATTGGACAGCAATATGGTTCGGGGCTAAAGTGGTTAAGCAAAAGCCACCTCTTGCACTGGTGCATGTTCACTCAACCAGATCTGTGGAAGTATCCTGGGCCCTTAGGCACTATTTCCAGACTCTACTCACTGAGTTGGGTAGGGGAGGCTCCCTATGGGGCAATGTCAACAAAAAAAAAATTACACAAGTTGCAATTCTCTTCTATGCCTATGAAACCAGGAAGTTATTACTGGTGTTTGTTTTAATTCCACCTTGCTCCATAGCTCATTGGTTCATAGCTCATTAGTTGTGTGTATGTATTTTTATTTTTTTGCTCAATTGTCTTTTTTTTTTTTTTTTGTTTAGGACGCTATGTCGAAACGCTGGTCCTGTTTCAGTTTCGGAAAAAAGCATAGCTGATGTTGCATCTGTTTTCCAGCTAAAGGCTTTCTGCCTGACTTGTAAACAAGGTCTAAGTGATAAAGCACGCATTGCAAAACACATTACAAAAGCAAGTCATAATGTCAAGGAGATTATTTCTATAGAGGAATCAATTCTAGCATTCTGCTACCTAAATGATGGAACAAGAACACCTTCTGACTTCTGCCTGTTGGCCTCTAATGCTAGACTGAACCACTTTATGCTTAAAAGAAACCTAAACAATACCGATGACAGCATTGTTTTGTCAAAGCATGTACAACAAAATGAAACTGATGGTGGTTTAAAAAAAGAGGCCGATATAATGGTGACTGCTTGGTTCTGTGAATGTTCGCAACAGTTTTCAGCTGAAAAAGATGCTGAAACACACATTATGGCAGCCAATAGGATCTCTCACAAGTGCACAGTTTGTGGCAAGCTTGCTGATGACCTTGCCATTATTCGCCTTCACATGTGCCGATTTCATGGTGGTGGGCGCTTGGACAGTTTTCTTTTTTGGTGCCAGATGTGTAAGGTTGAGCTGGCAAGGACGGAAAATGTGTTGATGCATATTATAGATTGCCACGGTGGTCATTCTTTTTTCTATGAACAGGAGGTGCCAGAGGAGCAACCAACTTCCTTAGAGATTGACCCGAGATCTGAAAGTCCAGCAAGTAATGCATCCCCATCACCACAGCAGTCTGAGGGTTTGTGGCAGTGCCATATTTGTGAGGAGACTTTTGATAATGAAGAAACGGTTCTACAACACTGCCAATCCTTAAGCATTCACCAGTTTCATAAATATTGCTGTGACACCTGCAAGAGGAAGTTTCTTAAAATGGAGACTTTTCTGCGGCATTGTCGGCTTCAGCATGATGGGGACATAAACGTGAAATATTTCTGTGGGCTTTGTAAAGATCTTTACTATGATGAAGAAGCTGCCTTCCTTGGCCACTATGAGAGTTTTCACGCTATGGACTATAGTTATGTACCAAATCAGGGGCAATCAAATGTTAAAATTCCAGATGTTGCACCGACCACATCCAGTGAGCCTGAAAAGCATCTGACTTGCGGCTGTCTGGAAAAATATTCTCTAAAAACAAAAAAGGCGGCAGATGGCAATCTCTGCTTGGATAGACTGTTTGGGAAAGGAAACCTCTGGTATAGCTGCTGTTTATGTCGTGCAACTGACCAAACCTTTGAAGGCATCAATGCACATCTTTGTAAGAACGAGGGGCAGTCTAGTGACAAAAATGTTATTAAGTGCAGCATTTGTTCGAAATCTTTTTTAAACCCAGAAGGTGCTCAAGCTCACTACCATATAAAACACTGTTTCTTGAAAGAGCCAAGTAAGAATTATAATTTCAAAACTGATGAATCCATAAGGTGAAGTGTTTACATTTACAGCTAGTGGTACTTCAGTTAGTAAACCACTAGCAAGACTGAAACACACAAAAGAATTTCACCATAAGGCTGAGACGAAAAGCAAAATCCCACCAAAAACGGAAGTTATGGAGATACAAAACCGTGACACAGGTATTACACTTTGGTTAATACTAAAATGTGATTCAATTGTTAAAACAATGAATATTTATCAAACATGTATTTGAAAGAAATGTTTGCTAATTTGCTTGCCACTCTTTATTTTCAGTGACTTGGAATTAAAAAAAATAATAATAATGCAGGAATAGGGCTACTACTTGACAGATGTATCACACAGATCTCCTCTCCATCACACAGATCTCCTCTCCATCACACAGATCTCCTCTCCATCACACAGATCTCCTCTCCATCACACAGATCTCCTCTCCATCACACAGATCTCCTCTCCATCACACAGATCTCCTCTCCATCACACAGATCTCCTCTCCATCACACAGATCTCCTCTCCATCACACAGATCTCCTCTCCATCACACAGATCTCCCCCCCCCCCCCCAATAAGATCACAGACCCCCCCCCTTATTCACACAAGAAGCGAAGCATGACCGGTCCGGACAAAGCATAGGACTTTTCAAGTGAAAGGCAAATTTTGATTGCTGAGACTGCCTAGTAACCAATTACCCGCTTCTTAGCTCAAAGTCCCACCCTTTGTCTGGACCTGTCATGCTTAGCGTCTTGTGTGAATAATGTAGCAGAGGGAAAGTGCTACGATCTTATGAAAGGGGCAGTCCGTGTCATAGGCTGGGTAAATCACATTCGCGGGCCGTAGTTTGAGGACCCCTGCATTAGTAGGTAAAACGATATTGATATATGTACATTAACTGTGTCACAGCTCCCGTTCACATCGGTGCAATTTGACAGGTCAAATCGGAGCCTATTGCCAGCCTAACACAGTGCTTGGTGTCGGATCCCCGGAGGACATTGTCGCTTATTTCTCGCGCTCGGTGCGATGGGGAAAATGTGTTTTTCCTATTGCAGCGAGTGTGAGATGTACAGTACCTTGTTGCCGAGAACCAGCACGATGGGATTGCGCTGGAAACACATTCTCGCGACGGGTACTGTATCGGGAAGAGGATAATGAGTCAATCATTGACTTCTCCTCTGTGCCATACAAAGGGGAAGATCGCTCAGTCATTTCCTGTCAGGCTGGGAATGAATTAACGGCACAGTTTAGGTGCCGTTAATGAGGGGCAATGGCGGGTGACGTCGTTAACACGAAAAAGACGATTTTAGGTGGAAATACAGCTGTGAGTACACTTTCATCACAGGCAGCGATTAACTGCCTGTGTTATCTGCTACATGATGAGATTAAGTTGTCTCGGAGGGTTTACAATCATCTTAGAGAGGCAATGGTGGTGGGACTCACCTGTGGTATGTATTCATGCTGGTAAACACGCAATGGAAGATACTGGTTGCACAGGGTATTTGGAGAAAAACGCATGTGAAGAGATACATTTTTCGGGACATTCGTCTGTTGTTCATATGTTTACGCAATATTAAAGATTTGGACTATGGTTAGCATTTTTACAATGTATGCACAATAACGCACAGTTTCTATCTTATTAATATAGATTTTTTCTTTTCGTCGCCTAATTTTGGCTATAGCCTCTGCAACAAAGATTCAGGGGGGTAATGTTGCTGTACACACAGGATGGAGGCAATCTAACATATTGTAAAAATACAGACACAGAGGTGTTGCATTGCACTTTTTTATTTGTATTTCATTTTTTTACATGTAAAGCTACAACTGAACATAGGCAATTGCTTCCTTATTGTTTTATTATTGGCTTTGTGCAGAGATTCATTTTGATAATTTTTTTACATACTTTGATTTCTCACTGAAAAAATACGTAAAGTAATGACAAAATATACAAATCTTCCTCTCTAGAACTGCAGGATTGTGAATTGCCAGATTTGGATTTCCTCGGAACAATGACCCACATTGTTTTTATTGACTTGGACAACTGGGCCCAGTTTTTTACTCGTCTGCCAGGATACCTAAACCAGGGAACATTTGTGTGGGGATTTCAAGGTGAGCTTTACTTTCATTTTGCTTTTGTTTTTTAGTTTTGTTTTTTAGTTTAAGAATAAAGACTGCCACACTCTTCCTCCAACTGACAACGAATGGGGCACTATTCCTCCCACTGACAGCAGTACATTTTCTTCTCCCACAAGCTAGTCTGCCGCCCCCGCTCTAAGTTTGAAGGATCATAAACTGGCCCTTTTGTTTGGAATGTTGGAGATCCCAGACCTAGGGTAATACTTGGTATAATACTTATTGAACTTGGTGTTCAATAAGCTGCTCAAATTAACTCTGCATCACTATGAAATCCATGCCATGCTGTACGTAATTTTCTTTATTTAAGCCACTGCATAAATCCTTAAAATAAAGCTGTACACAATAATAATATAAGTTATTTTAACCACTTCCCACCCGGCCTATAGCAAAATGATGCTCGGGCAGTGGTTCCGTTATCCTGACTGGATGTCATATGACGTCTTTCAGGATAACGAACTGGCACGCACCCATCATTGGTATGTCAGTCTGAGACACCGCACCACCGATCTTGGTAAAGAAACTGACGGAGTCTCTTGGTCAGCTGTGTCCAATCACAGCTGGTCCCAGTGTAAACAGGAAGAGCATGTATCGTCTTTTCCTTTATTGAGTCTCCATGGGATGTGTGTGCTGATTGGACACCCCCACCCATGGCCACCAGGGATGCCAATCTGTAGTCACAAATGCCAATCAGTGCCCATCAGTAATGCCTGCCTGTGCCTCCTTTATCAGTGATGCCCATCGGTGCAGCCTATCGGTGTCGGTCATTGGTGCCGTATTATCAGTGCTCATCAGTGGAGTACAAAATGTACTTCTCAATCTCAAACCTATGGTTACAAAATCTCTGCTGAACATGATCCTCCTTGCGTCAGATTATGTGAATAATTGTCCAAGCTTTTGCTTGTGCATAACTTTAAGACAATGTTACAGCTCTTCTTTTACTAAAATAGCTTTATGATGACATTTGCATTTTAGTCCACGTAAACAGTTACTCCACTTTTGTGGGAAAAAATATAGAAGATAAAAAAAAATAGTATATTCAAAAGATATGAAAGAGCAAATCACTTTTTCTTGCATGCAGAAATGTGTAGGAATATACAACAAAGTTTGTTGTTTAAGTGGAGTTACTCTTTTGAAGGATTTGTTACTGTGAAGATCATAATTATAGAACAATGATTCTGTGGTGTGGTTAATTTCATTTTATTAGGCAGATTAACCAAATATTGTGGTGACAAATTGGTAAGATGAGCCTGCATACCAAAAGTTGTCTTTTTATAATGGCTTCTTATGCTGCGTACACGACCATTTTTCATGACGTGAAAAATGCAATTTTTTTAAATGGTCATTAAAAACGATTGTGTGCGGGCTCCAGAGCATTTTTGTCGACATGAAAAATGGGCATTAAAAATTTAGAACATGTTCTAAATTTTCATGTAATTTTTCATGTCGTGTGTAGGCTTTAACAACATGAAAAAAACGCACATGCTCAGAAGCAAGTTATGAGACGGGAGCACTCATTCTGGTAAAACTAGCATTTGTAATGGAGATGGCACATTCGTCACGCTGTAACAGCCTGAAAAGCACGAATTGTCTCTCACCAAAGTTTTACAAACACAAAATCAGCAAAAACGGCGGAAAGGGTGGCGCCATCTGAATGGAACTTCCCCTTTATAGTGCCGTTGTACGTCACCGTGCTTTGCTCAAGCATTTTTTTTTTTTTTTTCACAATCGTGTATGCAAGGCAGGCTTGACAAGAATCACGTTGAAAAAAAAAAAACATTTTTCTAGGACATGAAAAATGGTTGTGTGTATGCAGTATAAGATTTATTTATTTTCATTTAATAGCTTTGTGTTTTAGACTTTATCAGTGTTCTCAATATTCTACTTACATTTGTAGGAGGGAAGGGCACATGGAAACCTCCAATACACTGCAAATTTTTCACGCATCTCAACAATACTGGCTGTTTTTTCCTTCACCCTCGCTGCTCTGATCGTAAAGATGCTGCCGACTTTGCCATATGTATTCATGTATGTTTCATATCATTATTTACTTGTTTTCTATCATGGCTGACGTTGCAGCTGGTTTTCTTTGCTAAGCAAAATCTGCCTCTGTAACATTTATAAAGTATTTGGACCCCCTGCAAGGCCGCAAAGCCGTGGCCTCAATTACTGGCCGCGGCGGGGGAGGTGGGGGCGCACGGAGGCACATGATCCCCGCCAAGCCCTCGACGGCCAGTAATTGAGGCCACAGCCTTGTGAAGTCCCAAGCTCTTCCTTCTGTTAGCTGGCGCCATCTGGTGGTGGCCGTTGGTATTACACATTAAACAGCAATTCTAATGTGTAATTTCACTGTTGTAATTGTAATGTGTGTATGTATGTGTAATTTCACGATTTTTAATTGTATGTTTAATTTTTATATATATATATATATATATATATATATATATATATATATATATATATATATATATATATATATATATATATATATATATATATATATATATATATATATAATTTTTTATATTTTTTTTATTTATATTTTTAATTGTACTATATTTTAATTGTATGCATATTTTTACTATTTTCACTGCCATCTTCTTCCCTCTAATTAAAACCCCCAAACATTATATATATTTTTTTATTCTAACACCCTAGAGAATAAAATGGCAGTCTTTGCAATAATTTCTGTCACGCCGTATTTGCGCAGCGGTCTTACAAGCGCACTTTTATTGGGGAAAAAATACACTTTTTTGAATAAAAAAAAGACAACAGTAAAAGTTATCCCTATTTTTTTTTATATTGTGAAAGATAATGTTACGCTGAGTAAATTGATACCCAACATGTCACGATTCAAAATTGTGTCAGCTCGTGGAATGCCGACAAACTTTTACCCTTTAAAATTTCCATAGGCGGTGTTTAAAACATTCTACAGGTTGCATGAGTTTTAGAGGAGGTCCAGGGCTAGAATTATCGCTCTCACTCTAACGATCGCGGCGATACCTCACGCGTTGTTCGAATACCGTTTACATATGCAGGCGCTACTCATGTATGTGTTCGCTTCTGCACAAGAGCTCGTCGGGACGGGGCGCGTTTTTGGGCTCTTAACTTTTTTAGCTGGCTCCTAGATTCCAAGCAAATTTGTCAAACCCTGGTTTAAAAAAAAAAATGTTATCATTATTCTACACTCAGTACCGCATAATGACAAAGTTAAGACCCTTTACTCTTTTTGGGTATGACACAACAAACTTTGCACATCTGGATTGGTGCATTTTCTGCCATTCTTCTTTGGAAATCCTCTCAAGCTCAGTCAGGTTGGATGGTGACCATTGGTGGACAGCCATTTTCAGGTCTGTTCAGAGATGTTTAAGAGGGTTCAAGTCAGGGCTTTGGATGGGTCCCTCTAGGACATTCACAGAATTGTCCCTAAGCCACTCCTGTGTTGTGCATAGGATCGTTGTCATGTTGAAAGGTCAACCTTCAGCCCAGTCTGAGGTCCCGATAACTGTGGAACAGTTTCAGCTATCCCTTAACCCTGGTCATTCTCCCAGTCCTTGCTTCTCAAAAACACCCCCACAGCATGATGCGGACACCACCATGCTTCACTATTGGGTTGATATTGAACAGGGGATGAGCGCTGCCTGGTTTCCTTCAGACCTAACATTTAGAATTTAGGCCAGACAGTTCAAACTTGGTTTTATCAGACCAGAGAATCTTATTTCTCATGGTCTGAGAGTCTTTCAGGTGCTTTTTTTGCAAACTCCAAGTGTGCTTTCATGTGTTTGCACTGAAGCAAGGCTTCTGTGTAGCCACTCTGCCATAAAGCCCAGATCGGTGGAGGGCTGTGGTGAAGGCTGTTCTTTTAACTGTCCCATCTCCACACAGGATCTCTGGATCTCAGTCAGAGCTCCCATCCGATTTGCGGTCACCTCTTTCTAAGGCCCTTCTCCCCCAGTTCAGTTTGGCTGGGCAAACAGCTCTTCGGAAAGTCCTGCTTATGCCTAACTTCTTCCATTTGACAACTATGGAGGCCACGGTGTGCTTGGGAACTTTCAGTGCAGCAGAAATGTTTTGTAGCTGTCCCCAGATCTGTGCATTGCAATAATCCCCTCTCTGAGCCCTGCAGGCAGTTCCTTTTTTACCTCATGGTGTTTGCTCTGGTACAACATGTATTGTCAGTTAGAGAGGGGTGTGCCTCTTCAAATCCTGTACAATTATTTTATGTCACCACAGTTGGACTCCTTTCAAGGTGTAGAAACGATGGAGGAAGGGGAGGCACTTGAGCTAAATTTAAAGTGTTGCCGTAAAGGGTCTGAATATTTATGTCGATGTGATATTTCACAGACCTCTCTAAAATTCAGTTTTTACTTTGTTATTATGGGGTACTGAGTGAAGATTAATGAGAAAATAACTTAAACAACTGTAGTGTAAGGCTGCAACATGACAAAACTGAAAAAAGGAAAGGGGTTCTTAATTTATGAATGCACTATATATGTTACATACAGGTCGTTTTCTTCCTTTTACGTTACGCTAACCTTTTGGCATTGCCTTGCCTTTTTCTGATTTTTCTTAAATTAGAAGATGAATTTAGATCCTCCTGTAATGTTTTAATTGCAGTTTGTGTCAACATAGGTGAGAGTTCCTATCCCAATGAAACCCAAGGCATTGCTTTTATCTGAATGTCCTGTAACTAACCCCTGGGGGATTCCACAAAAAGAAAAATGGGGGAAAATGTACCGCAGAGAGGGGGGGGGAGCTTGGCCAACAGCAGTGTTCTGGGCATCATCTGGAAGTAAGGCTCCTTTCACACGGTGCGGACCGTTTTTCGGTCCGCTCCATGTGTGTCCGTCGGCTCAGCGGGGGGTGCCGCTCAGCTGTCAGCGGACAGGGCGGTCCCCGCACACTGTGCAGGGACCGCCCTGTCTCTCCTCCGCTCTCCCCTATGGGGAATCGGATGGAAACGGACCGTCGACAGACGTTTGCATCCGATCCGATCCACCGGACGGAAGAAAAATAGGGTTTTCTTCCATCCGCAAAACAGATCCAGGCGGACGCGGATAGTAGGTGGACGTTAGCGGATGCATCATCCGCTAACGGATCCGCTCCCATAGGGCCCCATTCTAAGTCCGTTTACGGACTTAGAAAAAGCGGACCGTTCGTCCGCACGTGTGAAAGGGCCCTAAAGGGAAATTTTTTTTCACCTGGGACAAATGCAGCAATTTAAAATTTGATAAAGGATCCCTGTAGAGGCACTCTAAAAGGACATGTGTTTTTTAAAAGGTTCAATTGATGTGTGTATTTTTTTTTTTAGGCTGGACGTTTAGATGAGCGGCTTCCCAAGCAAATTCCTTTTTCTGTCCTGTCTGGTGATAAAGGTTTCTTAGAATTGGAGAACCAGTTCAAGAAAACTCAACGTTCAGCTCATATCCTAAACCCTCACCATGTAGGAGGAGATGTGATGTGTGCTTTACTTAATAGCATATCAGAAACCATACCAGGTATATTTCTATCACATTATATAGCTCAGGCTACTCCGAAATGTAAGGGGTTTCACACCTAGTGTCAAAAATGGATATACACAATTAACTTTGCACTGCAAGTGTACTTGGAAGTGCAGTTGTTGTAGAACTGAGAGGAAGATCTGAAATTAGGGGAAGCTCTGCTGGTTTTACCATCCAGACATGTACAAGCAAAAATACTGTTTTTTATTTTCCTTGAATGTGACCCTCAGATCTACAGTGATGCACTTCCAAGTGCACTTGCTGTTCAAAGTGGATTTGCCTTAAGTAAATCAACCCCATTGTCTACATAGGAAAAGCACAAATTCAATTCCGGGTAACTGAGGCCCCTTTCGCACAGGCTATCTGATCAGTTCTGCCTGTCAGGTTTTTTATTTATTTTTTAAGCGGACCTGATCGAATGGTTCATGTAATCCTATGGACCGGCAGATGTAAACGGACTTCTCCGTTTACACCTACTTACTTTTGATGCGGTCCTCTGAAATAAAAAACAAAATGGGAAGGGATGCATCTCAATCCTTCGAATCGGAGGGCTGTAAATGGACAGCTGGTTTATTTACACTCAGCTGCCTATAGAGCAGAGCAAACTTTGTCCTTGTCCACGCTGCAGAAACTGAGCAGACATGTATTTTGCCCGCACTGCTCAGCAGGGGTTCAGCTGACAGATCCCCTGCTGAGAAAATCGGATTCCACCCCGCGTGAAAGGAACTTGTGTCCTTGACCATAGAAAAGCGAAGTGTCTCCGACATTATATTTACGCCCTTAAATGTTTCTTTATTTTTATTTATTTCTCACTGCCAATGGTACAGTACGCATAAATGCAGCCTCACAGAAGTCTTTATTTGTAATGCCGCATATATGCATACCCTGCATTGACCTACTTTGCCGGGAGGGTGTCAATACATGTCCTCCTGCGCTCGAGCGGCCTTCGTGCCCTCTGCAGGGCACGTGTGGCACACTCTGTGATCAGCGAGTCTGACTCGATCCGGACTCCTTGCCACGTGATCAGCTGTCAGCCAAAGACAGCTGATTATGTGATGTAAACAGTGCCACCTTATCTCTGCCCATCAGTGCAGACTTATCAGCGCATATCAAAGAAGGAGAAAAATTACTTGTTTTTTTTTTTGTTTTTAAATAAAAACCCCAGTGGTGATCAAATACCACCAAAAGAAATCTATTTGTGTGAAAAAAATTATAAAAATGTAATTTGTGTACAGTGTTGCTTGACCACGCAATTTGTCATTCAAAGTGTGACTGCGCTGAAAGCTGACAATTGGTTAAATTTTGTTTTGGTGGTATAAAACCTTTAATAAACAGAAATTTATAAAAAAAAAAAAACTTTTGTTTTGGTGTCTTTGTTTTGGGTAGGATAAAAAAAACTAAAAACAAAAATGCACAATAATTTCTGATCCATATTACAGGTGCAAACAAGTAACATTCACATGAGATAAACACTTCACCATATTAATATATGCATATATGATGCTGTGTCCCATTAATTGCATACTCGCCAATGTGGTGCGGTCTCCATAAGCTAATTGGATACTACAGAAAAAATGGGGGAAGTAAAGAAAATTAGTAGCATAGAAAAATAAACGTGGTCGTCCGTGACGTAGTAGCGTCACCGGTGTGATAATAGATCCGACATGTTTTACCCAGTCACGTATCAATAAAATATTTTGGGTGTTGGGAATGGGTATCTGATGTCTGCAAAGTGTGTAAAATTAATTTTTCAATGAAATTAAAATACAATTTTTTTTACAAGCAGCTTGGTCCACCTGTAGTTCCTTTTTAGGGTTTTTTTTTTCCTTCTTCCCCATTTTTTCTGTAACATTCACATGTGGTATATTTAAATTGACAGGAGCAGGGGAATTTATTTTAGGTTGTTCTTTGGTGGTAAGTTTATAGTAATAGCAAGAAATATACAGCTCAGTTAAAATAAAAAAAATGCTTTACCATTTACCACCAAAAGAAATCCCGTTTTTTTTTTTGTTTTTTTTGTTTGTTTGTTTGTTTTTTTGCCTGAAAAATGCAAGGTATAATACACCAACTAGTTGTGGTGATATGTACAATTTTACTAACGCATGTCAAAGTTGCAAAATTGTGTTCAAGCTTTAGCATTTGTTTTACCCTCAGTCACTAAGGGGTTATTCCTGTAATATTGCCATTTTTTTTTTCTTTTTTTGCTAACTAAGTTGAATATTTTATTTTCTATAGACGCACATGATGAAGACATGGACATAACCTCAATAGAACAGGATGAAGGTTTGTCTTAATTTTGCAAGCAAGATTATTTTTTTTCTAAACCCTGCGAGTTTTGTAGTTTGTCTGCCTGCTGTGCTCTTCGTAACCTTATTGTTTCTTTTTATCAATTAACCTGCGTGTTTT
This sequence comes from Rana kukunoris, assembly GCA_029574335.1. Lineage (NCBI taxonomy): Eukaryota > Metazoa > Chordata > Amphibia > Anura > Ranidae > Rana > Rana kukunoris. Next base: position 250,857,699 of record CM056052.1, on the reverse strand, counting down.
ACTTTTTCTCCTTCCCCTTTTCAAAATAACCCTTGTGGTGTTTGCTAAAAATGATTTCAAGTACAAATCGCTAACTCCTTGCTTTTCATCCTTGAAGAGTACAGTAAGCATTTTAAATCCGATCATAAAGACCAGAACTACTTATGTTTAAGACCTCATGCACACTGGATGTTATAAAATCGCCAGTAGCATTTGCTGTAGTTGTAGAATTCTTTTGGTAAAACTTTTTGCAGTAGCTTTTTTTTTTTTTTTTTTTTTTTTTTTATAGCAAAACTATACGCCCACAAAAGCTTTAAGAATGAAAAAATGCTGAAAAAGTGGCTTTTCTGCGTTTGACCACTTAGAGCAGTGTTTTTCAACTCCAGTCCTCAAGGCACACCAACAGGTCATGTTTTCAGGCTTTCCATTATTTTGCACAGGTGATTCGATCAGTTTCACTGCCTTGGTAATCATCACAGCCATTTCATCTGAGGGAAATCCTGAAAACTTGACCTGTTGGTGTACCTTGAGGACTGGAGTTGAAAAACACTGACTTAGAGCATTGTTATAGCTAAAAACACTGGGTCTGTTTTTTTTTTTTCAGGCTAAAAAATGCTGATAAAAGCCTATGTGTGCATAGATCACTAGGGAGCTGATGCACGTGCGACCGCCGTGCACCCACGATAGATCCACACAGAGACGGAACTGAGATCTGTGTAAATGGACAGATCTCTGTGCTGTCAGGGGTGGGGAGAGCGATCTATTGTTAATACCAAGTATAAACAGGGATCAGTCTCCTTACCCTAGCGGTCCCACCCACTCCCCCTCCAGTTAGAATTACTCCCTAGGGAACACAGTTAATCCCTTGATCGCCCCCTAATGTTAACCCCCTTCTTTGCTAGTGACATTTACACAGTAATCGGTGCATTTTTATAACACTGATGGCTTGTATAAATGCCAATGGTCCCAAAAAAGTGTCCAATCTCCCTGCCATAATGTTGCAGTCCTGATTTAAAATCACAGATCGCTGCCATTAATAGTAAAAAATAAAATGAAAATGCCATAAGTCTTTCCCCTATTTTGTAGATGCTATAACTTTTGCGCAAACAAATCAATATACGGTTATTGTGATTTTTTTTATTTTTTATTACCTAAAATATGTAGAATACATATTGGCCTAAACTGAGGGAAAAAATAGCTTTAAAAAAAAAAAACAGGATATTAAAATTTTTTTTTCAAAATTGACGCTCTCTTTTAGCGCAAAAAATAAAATCCGCAGAGATGATGAAATGCCTCCAAAAGAAAGTGCCATTTGTGGAAAAAATATATGTAAATTTTGTTGTCAACTACTGTAGCTGCTCTAAGACCATTGACGATCCTCTCTATCTTAGTCTCTTCCATCTCTAAGCCATGCCCCCAAACAAAGAGCTTGTCTACTCTGATGTAGTGGGCACTACTCTGAGGTTAAAAAAACAGGCTGTTGCTACCACCAGCTCTGCCCCTGGTCTTGGTTCTATAGACTCTGTAGGTCAACGAAAGTATTCCTCCACCCCCCTGCATTAATATATCTTCTTAATGAGGAATATGGTAAGATGTGTTCAACTCCTGCACTTAAATCTGCATTTTCTTGTTTGAATAGAGTGACTACCATTCCTTTGTAAGGTACACTTTCTTTTAGGCTGGGTTTACACTAGTGTGGATTTCCCGCATCCAATTCTATGGAGCTGGTTTTACATATCCCTGCAGGAGCCCTGTGCATCTTTTGGTCAGTTTTCAGGTCTGAATTCAGCCAAAAATTTGGGCTAAAATCAGACCTGAAACTGTGTACAAGGATGTACCGGACTCCTGCTGTGAGCTGCTGCATGCTCATATGTGAACCCAGCCTAAAGGACTCTACAGACAGCAGGCTGAAGGCTCATTCCAGGGTCTTTATTTGTGTTTACTGGCACTATGCTATATCTGTTTCTGGTCGAAGCCCTAATTCCACGGACCCTTCCTTGACTGGTCTATGTCTCTTAAGTAAGCTTTGACTGGACCAACAGCTGATGGATTGCTTAGACCAGATTGCCAGTACATTGTACAAGCTAGTCATGGCCATCACTGGCAATAAGAGTACCAGTGAAAAGGCCGAGCTTGTAAGCCTACACAATCCTTCCCAGAAAATATGATTTTTGTTCTCCCCATGAAATCCTTTTTTCCTTACACTCTGTTTTACAATCCAGGTCCCAGCCCTCTGTGTTTATGGCCTCTGCACTTGGTACTCTGTGAAGAAACATGAAGTCTGCTTTTCATGGTAGGAGTTATACCCTGGAATAGCCTCCAGTTTTTTGCGTTTTCCGTGTCAATTTCTCCAGTAGGTGGCAGTATAACAGTTGTTCCAGAATTGCATTTTAGGAAAAAAAGAATTTCCTCCACTTTCCTCCGGGTACTCCGGTTTCCCCCCACACTCCAAAGACATGTGCGCCTAGACGCGCTCCTAAGGGAGTGCATTCGGCACAGTACAAAGCCTACATCAAATCAAATCAAGGCAAGAGTGCATAATTGGGGTAACTTTGAAGGGTAAAAATTAAAAGGAAATATAAAGAAGTCCTAGAGCAATGTAAGCCTGTACAAAAATAGAGCAGTTGCTCAAAGCAGCCAGCTTAGTTTTTTATATAAAACAAAAGGAGTTTTTCTGCAGAAGAGTACCTTTTTTCTCTCCATATTTCAGTCGATCCCTGACTATCGCTTTTAAAGTACCTGTCTGTGTTGTGGTCAGATAAGACCAAAATCGAGCTCTTTGGCATCAACTCAACTTTCCGTGTTTGGGGGAGGAGGAATGCTACCTATAACCTCGAACACCCTGCCCACCGTCCAACGTGGAGATGGAAACATTTATGCTTTTGAGGGTGGTTTTCTGCTTACGGGACAGGACAACTTCACTGCATCAAAGAGACGATGGACTGGGCCATGTACTGTCAAATCTTGGGTGAGAACCTCCTTCCCTCAGCCAGGACATTGAAAATGGGTCGTGGGTTGGTCTTCAAGCATGACAATGACCCAAAACACACTGTCAAGGCAAAAAAGGAGCGGCTCAAGAAGAAGCACATTAAGGTCCTGACGTGGCCTAGCCAGTCTCCAGTCCTTAAGCCTATAGAAAATATGTGGAGGAAGCTGAAGGTTCGAGTTACCAAATGTCGGCCTCAAAACCTTAATGACTTGGCAAGGATCTGAAAAGAGGAGTGGGACAAAATATACAAGAAACGTCTGATCTGTGATTGCTAACATAGGTTTTGCCACCAAGTCATGTTTTGCGAAGGGGGGGGGTCAAATACTTTTTTCACTCATTAAAATGCAAATCAACTTCTAACTTTTTTTGAAATGCGTTTTTCTGGGAGTGTTTTTATATATATATATATATATATTAAAAAATGCATAATAAGTGTATATTTATTGGTTTGCACAAAAGTTATAGCATCTACAAACTAGATCATTTTCTGGAATTTATGCAGCTTTTAGTTTTATGACTGCCTATCTAATTTCTTGAGGTGCTAAAATGGCAGGGCGGTACAACCCCCCCCCCCCCCCCCCCCCCCAAAAAATGACCCCATTTTGGAAAGTAGACACCCCAAGAAAAAAGACATAAATTTGTCACTAAATTATATATTTCTCACACATGCCATAGTTTATATGTGGAATTACACCCCAAAATAAATTCAGCTGCTTCTCCAGGAGGGACAATAAAAGTGGGTGTCCCGCCTAAATCCACATTTTCTGCAGACATGACGTCTTCTTTGGGCAAGGGTACCAGGGAGGACATACAGAAAATGCCTCTTATGCAGCTGGCTCACTGCATTTGCGTTGGGAAGTTGGGCCACGGCACCATCTGGATGACGGGGTTAATTGGGGGCCGGGCGATCGGCGGTGACAAGTGTTCCTATGTGTACTGGTGTCAGTGTAGTGTTGGAGCGCTTACTCTGAGATGTCTTCTCTCTTCTCTCTGGAACGGAAAAGTGTTCCACGAGGGGAGATGACCTTGCTTCCCCTGCCTGTGTTTACACTTACACAGGCAGGGGAGGATTTCATTTGCCAGGACCGATCACCAGGTCCAGGCCAGAAATTATTGGTCTGAAGACTGACCAGTTCTGAAGCGAATCCGATCGGCGCAGCCACCTAGGGGGTGAGCTCCCCCTAGGAGGCTGCGTGCCCAACGTACAGCTACAACACTTGGCCCACCCGGGCCAAACTGCTGCAGTGTAACTGGGGCGGCTGGACCGGAAATGATTAGATTAGGAACAAGGGGGTACCATATGTAAAACACTATAAAGGCTGCTTGTATGCCTAGTTAAGCTAGTCAGAAAGATTCCTCTTCCTTGAAAACCTATAGAAAAACATATGTGTAAATAGGCCCTTGTCATGCTTTTTTGTGATGGATTAAAACCTACAATGAAGAGTTGTGTTTTTTTAGCAAAAAGTCTGTAACTGGATAAGCTTATTTTAATATGTACAATTCCTTTCCTATAGATGCTGCTATGAAGGAAGCAATGAGAAGAAGCCTATTGGAAATGTAATTCTTTTTGGAATGGATCTTTAACGCTCCTGGTTCCTTATAAAAAATAAAAGGCATGTTTGTCATTAGTGCTGCCAAGAACTTGATGCCTTAAATTACACTCATGCTTTTTCTGTTAACCTAATAAGTCTGTTTAAAACTTAAGTGATCATGTCCTGAATTACATGGGTGTCATTGTACTTTGCATTTCCAACTCTGTACCTTGCATTATACGTGGTATTGCAAACTTAGGATATTGCCATGAAGGGGGAATTGTGAATGGCAAATTGATATCCAATTTCAGGTATTCATTGGTCATTCTGTAATATACAGTGCGTGTTGGAGCCTCTGAGATCTCTCCTAGCAGTAGTAACTTATTAGCCAGTATCCGAGTAGCTTCTTTTCAGGACCAAGAGTACTGGTTACAAAAAAAATATCACTTGGTAACTGATAATTGTTGGCTGTACAACTGTCAGATTTGTAGAAGGAAAAACAATGTGCAAGGCTTTAAATTGCTTCATCTTACTTGATTACTATGCAGGAAAAGTTCCATGTTGCGACTTGGTGCCAGGACTTTCAAAAAAGTGTTTTCAGCTGTCTTCACTGAATTCATTTAAAGTAGAATTCCAGAAAATCACTAACTAATCTTAAAACTGCTCCTGCCTATACAAAAGAAAGATGTAGACCAGGGATATGCAATTAGCGGACCTCCAGCTGTTGCCAAACTACAAGTCCCATCATGCCTCTGCCTCTGGGTGTCTCACTATGCCTCATGGGACTTGTAGTTTGGCAACATCTGGAGGTCCGCTAATTACATATCCCTGATGTAGACTGTAGAAAGATGCATATGCTCTGGTATGGTCACGTGATCTCTCCTGTGTTTGGCTACAGGAGAGAGGAAAGGGTACTCCAACAATGGCTGGAATGCCTGAGCGGTGGCTTACTATTTGCCATCTGTTGTCAGTGCTCCTCCCTCACTGATAGCTGAGGGAAGCCAATCACATGACTGGAGAGAAGCAGCCAGAAGATTAAGTATATAAGTCTCTTTTTTTATATACAGTCTCGTTTTTTAATTTTAGAAGGAAGTGGGAGCAGTTTTAAGATTAACTGGTGATATTGCAGAATTTCACTTTAAGCTGGACATAGACATGAGAGATAACCATTGCCTAGTCTAACCAAATCAGCTGACTGATGGGAGGGGGGCTGCAATTATTGGGCAAACCTTGCCCCATTGGTATTGTTGCTATATTAAATAGGTGGTGGTGATGCTGGGTGCTTCTGCACATTCCATTCACTACAGTATATCCATGCATACATACTTGTTTAGTCGGACCCTGTCAGCTGACCTGTCTTGCATGTCAGTGGCCATGCAAACCAAGTCTGTAACTCGCTGGGATAGTTCCTGTTTAGCTTAAATCAACCCCGCACTGAGCATAACTTATTTAAGGTAATGCTAAACATGCACAACAAGTTTGTCTGACATTAGGAGTTCTAATTGCTACCACAGTCTGCTACTGCAGCCTGTCGGGGGGAAAAAAATAAATAAAAAATACACTTTGACATATGTATGCTCTCCCCTGCCAAAACAATGCAGCGTTTACCACTTGACCCATGAATGATGTTTCTTTACGGAAAAGCCCCTATCCCTGTACAAATACTTACTTTTAGAAAAACTGTGCTTGAATGGACCTTTTTTTGGGGAGAGTCCAGAGTTGTGTACTAGAAGATGCAGGTGACTGCCTGCTGTCAAATGTCACTATTGTGCAATTTTTTTTTATTCTTGGAGCAGGATTAAAAAAAAAAAAGATTGTGCTCTTAAAATGTAGTGTGCTACTGCTGACATTGGTTCCTGAAAATGCAAGGTACTTGGCTGTCATGCTGATGCAGTGGCCTTTGCTCTGTCATTGACCCGGAACTGAGTCCTCTGTGTGGAACTCTTACTTTTCTGGCTTAGAGCCCATTCACACCTTGGCGTTTTGTCGCCTGTAGCGCGACGCTTACAAAAGCCAGAGGGATGAAAATACATTAAAGGCAATGGGGATGGTTCACATCTGAACGCTGTCGCGCATATCGCCCGTCACCTGTAGTCAAAAAAAGTTCCGGACCCTTTTTTGTCGCGCAAATCGCGCGATTTGCGCGTATTTGAGCGTTTTTTTTTCCCATTGAAATACATGTAAATCGCCCGATACGCGTGTATTGCGCGACAACAAGCGTTTGAACGAGCGTTTTGACGCCACTGTTGCTCAAATTATACAGGAAATGTGAAATAAAATGTACATATCAAACAGGAAGTCCAAAAACCACCATTTTCCATAGCAGTATTTTCACACAGCAGCATGGATATGGATGCAGAGATGAGTGAAACCCTCTCCCTCCTAGACCCAGAAAAATTTATTAGTATGATCAAGGAGCACCCCTGCCTCTATGACATTAAAGATCCAGCATACAGTCTGCGTACAGTTCGAAAGAGGGCATGGAACCAAATAGCCTCTCAGATTTTTGTTAACTGGAGTGACATCACAGAAAAGGATAAAAAAGGTAAACTCCTGCAAGCAGTTAAAAAATTCCATGATTGTAAACCCATGTTTTTTACTTTTATCTATAGAAGACTATTTTGTTATTATATTCTCAAGACTGTGACATATGGTGAACACATCGTACACTTTTGACACAAATTTTAACGCCTTTCGCATTTTTTGCTCTAATGTGACTAGCAGGGAAATGCTAGGGGGTTTGAGGAAGGGAATGTGTAATCAATATAGTGTTTTTAACAGTGGCGGAAGGGTGTAGACTGGGGGAGGTGACAGAACTGTGTCACTATTTGCAAGAGACACAGATCGGTCTCCTCTCTCCCTCACATGATGCTGTCATTTTGTTAGCCGCCAATGAGAAATGATCTCATCTGTGTACATATGAGATCATCTCTAATGGGCCGCACAGATTTTCTATCAAACGGTCACTGAAATGTGTCTTTCACAGTGTTCTGTAATTTGATGTGTCCAATGTCCATGGCCAGCACAGAAGTTCCCCACTGGGCGCTCTGGAGCGCGTGAAGGTTCAGCCTTTTACAAATACGGACCACAACAGAAGTAGAAACACCCTGTGGCCGTATATGTGCTGACGGCCGTCTTGAAGTGGTTAAATAAAATATCTATTGCCACCACCGTTGGAAAGCACCTATGCTGCTGCACGAGCACAGATTTGGCCGTTTGCTAGCCTTTTATCCGGCCCTAGACACAACACCTTCCACAGTTCATGACACACTATCCCCCACCTTGACAACAACAATGGGGCACTGTACTGTAGTATTCACTGATAACAATAATGGTATACTATTCCACCTAGGAGGATTAGTATACCATCATTGTTATCAGTGAATAATACAGTACAGGGCCCCATTGAGGGGGTACTCCCCTTCCTAGTAGGCAGGACCCGGGACCAAGTAGGCAGGAATGAGGCGGGACCTAGTAGGCAGGACTGAGGCAGGACCCGTGAGTTGTTCTTCCCATCCTGACACTCTGACTCCAATTTGATAGCATAGGGATAATGCACCAAAAGTAAAAAAAATCTCAAAATAAAATAAACATGAGACTTCTTAATACATCAATGAAATATTTTTATTGTATCACAACAGCATATGATTTATTGTTCAAAAAAAGTACAGCAAGCATTATAGTTTCCCCCAAAAAATATAATGTTAATAATTAAATACTATCCAGCTGCCATGGTACCTGTCCTGCAGGAGACATGAAATATGCGGCATACTGATCGCGGACATATGAACCCTGCCTGTTCCCACGGACACCAGTCCACTGAGCTCTTTCCATAGTCTCAGAAACAGGCTCTTCAAAATCAAAGCCATCGCGCTGCCTCACAAAGTTGTGCAAGGCACACGCAGCTTTGACAGCAGTGACGGCATTCTGCATGTTTAGCACTATCGGAGTGTGCAGGAGCCGCCACTTATTGGCAAGTATACCAAAAGCGCATTCAACTACTCGCCGTGCTCTGGTTAGGCGGTAGTTGAACACGCTCCTCTCCTCTGTTAAACTATGACCCGAATAAGGCCGTAGGAGATTTGTCCCCAAAGAAAAGGCCTCATCACCCACAAATACACTGGGTAGGGGAGGGCCATTTGTGCCTGGGAGTGGACTGCATTCTGGTAGGTCAAGATCATTTGTTCGCAGCATTTGACCAAAAGAAGAGTTCCCAAAGATAGTTGAGTCCGCGCTGCTGCCATATGACGCAATGTCTATATATGTAAAACAATAGTTTGCATCAGACACAGCCATCAATACAAATGAGAAATATTTCTTATAGTTAAAGAATTCGCTTCCACTTTTCATGGGCTTCACAATCCTGATGTGCTTCCCATCTATTGCTCCGACACAATTGGGAAAGTTGCAGCGTTGCCAGAATACCTCCGCAATCTGTGCCCATTCCTGTGCAGTAGGTTTCTTGAAAACTACCTCCTGGAGAACCTCCCATATAGCAGAGCAGGTGTCACGTATGATGTAACTCGCTGTAGACTTGCCTATACGGAAGGCATAATGTAGACTTCCTAGAGACTGTCCAGTCGATAAATACCTACAAAGAAAATAATATATATTATTTTATTTTGTTTTTGACAGTTAAACAGATAAAGGAAAAATGGAAGCATATACGTGACGCCTACATACGCTACCTGAGACAGATAAAAAAGAATACCAGGAGTGGAGCGGCGGCATGTGCCACGAAGGAGTACATACATGCAAAGGAATTGGAATTCCTTCGACCTTCAATGACTTTGGCGAGGTAAACTATTATCTGTACTAAGGACAGTAAACGAAATGGGTATACGTATATAATATATAATATGGGTATATAATAACTCATTTATATTTTCAGGACTGAAAATAGCTGGGAGGAAGTAGCTCCAACCGCCCCTGTCGGGATGGATACAGGCAGCAGAAACTCCAGCGATCAGCCACTGGAGGGTCTGGAGCCGGAAAGCCAGTTGGCCAGTTGTTCGCAATCGACGACGCCAACACCTCTGGGAGAGGAGGAGTCAAGACCAAGGCCGTTACCGCGTGTAGCTGCGAGGGGGACCAAAAGAAAGGCTCCGGATCCAGACCCAAATTTAAAACTAATGCTGGAGATAATGGCAGAAATGAAAGACAAAATGGGTAGTAATCAACTTTCATATGGAAACAAGTCTACCCAATGTCTAGCGGAACTAATCGACAGAGTTCCTAAAAGCCTACAGGCTGAAATGTTGGCTGGGACAATACGTTACATTGCCACCTTTATTCCACCAGAAGAACCCTTCCAAACCCCAGAACCACCAGCCTATGGTCCCTATGCTAGACACACCCCGCAACATCAATCAGCACCAGCACTTCCTCATTTCACAGCACCACCTTTTCCCAGCCACCTACCTCAACCAACACCACCTAACCCGACTCAGACGACAACAGTTTCTACCCACCCTCATCTACCAACACCACCTTCTGCATACACTTCCACAACACTTCCTGCTGTCACGCACCTGCATACGCAAACTTCAAAACTTTCAACTTACACACACCCACAGACGACACCTTCTGCCTACCATCCTTCGACTTCCCAAACACTTCATCTGCCGACACAACCTCCTTACCCTTCTCGGACGACATTGACGTATTCTGATTTCCCACACCAGCCTACACTCCCACCTTATAATCACCAACCTACACCAACACCACCACCACCACCACCAGCAACACCACCTTCCCGTTGGCAGTATTCTACTCAATCCACTTCCGATTGGTCAGGTTTTGGCCAAGCCATACATTCTGGCATGTCAGTGGATGACACAGGGGAATCCCCTAGAAGTTTTCAGAATATTTAAACTGTTCTTTTCTATGAGCAACGTTTGCTTCAGTTCGTTTTTTCAAAAAAAATAAAAAAAAAGTTATATTATTTGTTGAATAAAGTTTATGATATTCTTTCTAAAAAAATAAAAAAATTTGGACCTTCGAAAATGTGTGTTTTTTAATATTACATGCATATACAAATATATTATTATTGGGTAGTGTATGCAATAGTGTTTCGTGTGTTAGGTTTCCGCCTATCACGGAGGCCCTCTCGTCATCGGACGAGAGGGCCTCCGTGATGGACGAACACTGAACATATAGGATGCTGAATGTTACGCCTATCATGGAACAGAAGATGTAGGAGGCACGGCTTTTGAAGAAACGTACGGCCAAAATTCTCAAAGGTAAGTGCAGGGTATGATCATGTAATGGGGCAGGTCAGGAGATGTAATGGAGCAGGTATGGCATGTGATGGGGCACAGTCTGTGATGTAATGGGGCACAGTCTGTCATGTAATGGGGCACAGTCTGTCATGTAATGGGGCACAGTCTGTCATGTAATGGGGCACAGTCTGTCATGTAATGGGGCACAGTCTGTCATGTAATGGGGCACAGTCTGTCATGTAATGGTGGCACCGTGAGGCGTGTCATGAATAGTAGGAAGGGGGTAGTCTTTTATATGGTGAGTATATCACTAAAACAAACTTTTTGGATGTAAAAATAGGGGGTCGTCTTGCACACAGTGGTCTTATACCACTGCAAATACGGTAGCTTTCTTTTGTGTTTTCTAAAATTTTGATTTAGATTTATTTTATGGGCACTAGAGCATCATTTTGTAAAAAAAAAAAAAAGTATATCAGCACAAATTTGGCAAAGATTTTTTAACTTACCTCAGTGTGATGATAAGTCGCTCCACAGGTGGTATGCTATTGCGGAAAAAGGTGTCCATCTTCTGTAATCGACCGCTGAGTAGTTCAAGCAACTCATCGAAGCTGTTGTAATAAAAATAAATGGGGTTTTTAGCGGACAAAGAAAGGTACAATGTCAAAAACAATGAATAGAGTTACTTTTTACTAACCTTTTCATTGACATCCTAGTGTAGTCCAGAAATTTATCCTCATGCTCTCGGAGATCTTTAAAAAGGACCCAAAACTGGCCTGTCTCTTCCCGACCGGCAATAACAGGGTGGATCCAATATCTCCGTGCCCTCTTCCTTCTCCTCTGTCCCTGGTATAGCATATATGTGGTGGCAGTGGCTGCTGCCAGCAAACATGCCATCTCATCATTGCTCATTTTCAGTGTGGAGTCGAAAGCACAATGATGACCCGGAAGAGGTATATTCACACAGGAAGGGGAAAAATTTTTTCCTAGGATAGCAACAAGTGATGTCAGGAATGATAATTTTTCCTATTGGATTATGTGAAAAAGGACCATGTACCAAAACGTCGGAAGACGCGGTATGCAAACGCGCGCAAACGCGCATATACGCGCGACAAAACGACCGGAAAAACGCCGCTATTGTCTACGTCTAGGTGTGAATGCAGCCTTAGACTGTGTTTAAATTACAGAAATGGCACAGCAACCAGCATTTTAGAAGGAAATTATCAGGGACGGACAAAATGCTTCTTTTAAGACGAGCTTCAAGCAAGTAGGTGACAATAATTAAAAGATAATGGGGTTGATTTACTAAAACTTGAGTGAGAGCTCAAAATTTGATGCAGCTGTGTGTGGTAGCCGATCGGCTTCTAACTTCAGCTGATTGGTTTCTATGCATCAGATTTTGCACGCTCTCGTTTTAGTAAATCAAACCCCAGTGTCAATTGCCATGTATCTGAACTGCTTTCAGTTTTTTGTTGTGTTTTTTTAAAAAACTTGTCATTTTTCATTATTGTATATTTGGTATGTTTATTTCTGTATGTAAATGTTTGTCTGTTGAGCGACAAAGTAAGTAATAATATGCTTGCTTGTATTTGGGTTTCTTAATAAATATTCTTTAACATTTGTATTTGTGTCAAACTGGTGGCTGTCACTGGAAATGTGTCACTTGCTGTTCTTTAAATTTACACTTGTTCTTCCTTTTCTGTTAGTCTGCATTTACACCTACTATTGACAAGAGGCATCCCACAGTACAGGACACAGACCCTGGGCTTGACGGCTTGAGTGTTTCTGTCCACTCCCTTCTATGTACTTGTATAAAGATGGCCATACACTATGCCAGGAGTCCTCAAACTACAGCCTGCGGGCCGCATCTGCATATTCCAGATGAGGTCTTACTAATGATTTGTACAGGGGCAAAATGATCTCTCTCTTTCTCTTTCTCTTTCTCTCTCTCTTTCTCTTTCTCTCTCTCTCTTTCTCTCTCTCTCTTTCTCTCTCTCTCTTTCTCTCTCTCTCTTTCTCTCTTTCTCTCTCTTTCTCTCTCTCTTTCTCTCTTTCTCTCTCTCTCTCTTTCTCTCTCTTTCTCTCTCTCTCTCTCTCTCTCTCTCTCTTCTCTCTCTCTCTCTCTCTCTCTCTCTCTTTCTCTCTCTCTCTCTCTCTCTCTCTCTCTCTCTCTCTCTCTCTCTCTCTTCTCTCTCTCTCTCTCTCTCTCTCTCTTCTCTCTCTCTCTCTCTCTCTCTCTCTCTCTCTCTCTCTCTCTCTCTCTCTCTCTCTCTCTCTCTCTCTCTCTCTCTCTCTCTTTCTCTCTCTCTCTCTCTCTCTCTCTCTCTTTCTCTCTCTCTCTCTCTCTCTCCCCCCCTCATACAGGAAAGGACTTTGCTCACTGTGGAAACTGCAGCTTGGCAGCATTGCATGCTACTATTGAGCTTATAATCTACCAAAACCCCCCAGATCCTTCTTCCCCAGTTGTACTCCCCTTAGTATGTATGATGCATGCATATTCTTAAACCCCAAGTGCATAGCTTTACATTTATCAACATTAAATCACATTTGCCACCTAATTGTCCAATTAGACAGTTGTCAGAGAAGCAATTATTAAGATAAGTGAACAAAGGGATCCAAAGTAATCGGGTAACAGGAGGACAGGTATCTCTGGTAATCAGGGGACAGGTACAGGATGGGCTCAGAATAGGGATCAGGTCAGGTAAGATGCAGGCTAAAGGTCAGGGAGATAGATACTAAGGCAAGGTGTGCTTGCACTTGCCGGGTATAAATGGGAATGTCAGTAATTAGCTTCAAGTCACACCTGAGCACAGAAAGGGCAGTACGCTCCACACTGCCGGGATCTATCCGCTGGTGGAGACCAGTACTGCATCCCAAAGATGATATAACACCAGCAGGGAGAAGTTCTCCTGACAGTTCCAAACTGCCAGCTGACACCTGCTGGTGGACCACAGTACTGCAAGCCAAATAATAATAAATATTACCAGCAGATGGAACCTTTCCTGACACAGTGCATTGAGGTCAGCTTGTAAATTGGAGACATCACCTATGTGTATGCTCCATCAGACTTTTGCTGTCGGAATTTCTGCCAACAAAAGATTGAGAGCTGGTTTCTCAAGTTTTCCGATGGAAAGACTTCCTGAACTTCATTTTCTCTGCTCGTCGTAGTGTTGTACGTCACCGCGTTTTTTGGCGGTCGAAAGTTCAGAGAATTTTTGTGTGATCGTGTGTTGCCAAGCTTGAGCAGAATTCCGTCAGAAAAACCTTGGATGTTGGACGATCGTGTGTACGCGGCATAGGGATGTTTTTCCACTGCATAGTCTGGTGTCATCTGCAAAGACAGAATTGGTACTTTTAATCCCAGACCCAATATCATTTAAAAAGTAAGGGTCCCAACGCTAAACCTTGGAGTATACCACTGATAACCTTAGACCATTCAAAGTAAGAATCATTAACCACTACTCTTGAATTTGTTTTTAACCAGTTTTCTATCCATTTACAAATTGATATACAACGACCACAGCCACCCCTCTGTCCAAGGTTTTACTTACCTCCTCATACATGGTCCCAAAAAAGTGTCCTATCTGTCTGCTGCGATGTTGCAGATCGCCACCATTCCTAGTAAAAAAAAAAAAATAATTTATAATAAAAATGCCATTAATCTATTCCCTATTTTGTAGACATAAAACAATTAATATACTTAAATTTTGTTTGGGTACAGCGTTGCATGACCGCGCAATTGTCCGTTAAAGCGAGGCAGTGCTGTATCCAAAAAATGCCCGGGGTCATTAACCACTTAAGACCCGGACCAAAATGCAGGTAAATGACCAGGCCCCTTTTTGCGATTCGGCACTGCGTCGCTTTAACTGACAATTGCGCGGTCGTGCGACGTGGCTCCCAAACAAAATTCTCCACTATCTTCCTCACAATAAAGGTTCAACAGGTCTAGTGTCAGGACCTGGGCTTGAACCTGGAACCTTGTCTGTGTCTGCCATTATCTCTTCCCCCTGAGCTATCTGGGATGCTGGACAGCTCCCTGTCTGATATGATGGACAAACCTGCCTGATCCATTGGAATACTCTGCCGTGTGTCTTGATTGCCTTGAACCCCTTGCTCCTCCCATGAACTTCCTATATAAGCCTGATCTCAGCACTTCCTCTTTGCCAGGTTATTGTGCCTTCCCAGCCAGTGCCTTGCGATTTGTCTGCTCTGCTGCCATTTGTATCTGCAGCCACCTGTGTTTGACCCTCGGCCTGTTCCTGGACTTCCCTACTGCCTGATCCCCCAACCTGCAACCACCTGTGTTTGACCCTCGGCCTGTTCCTGGACTTCTCTACTGCCTGATTTCCCCCCCCCCCCCCCCAAATCTGCAACCACCTGTGCTTGACCCTCGGCCTGTTCCTGGACTTCTCAACCACCTGTCTTCAACTGCTGTAGCTATTGGCCTCTGAGCCCGACGCCTGATCGAGACATCTAGAGTTACTTGGTAAAAACTTTGATCCCCTTTTAAATATAGGCACCACATTGGCCCTACGTCAAACCAGTGCTACCATTCCAGTCATTACCGAGTCCCTAAAAATTAGAAACTATGGCTTTGAAATGACAGAGCCCAATTCTTTTAGAATCCGTGGGTGGATGCCATCTGGTCTAGGTTCTTTAACCACTTTTATTCTACCACTTTTATTCTGTCTAAATATTTCTGGACCATATCACTTTTGAGCCATTGTGAATCATTTTGGACTGTATCAATATCATCCCCATTATGGACATGAGCTCCCCCATGCCCCCCCTCAATCATTCCCCCAATACCCACATAAACTCACCGCAATCGCCAAAATTCACTCTTAAACTCATCCCCATCGAGGCCACTATAAATATCATCGGTACTTTGCGAAACAGCACAGTGCCTAATGATATCATCCCCACCAAACTGCTGAAGGAATGTGCCAAAATCCTGGCACCACCTATCACGTAGCTTATAAACCAGTCCTTCAAGGAAGGCAATACCCCAATACTCGGCAAAACCCCAATACCCTGCATGATACTTTGCAATACCCCAATACTCTGCAATACCGCCTATGGGGATTTTTAAGTAGCGAAGTTTGGCGCCATTCCACGAGTGTATGCAATTTTGAAGTGTGAAATGCTGGGTATCTATTTACTCGGCATAACTTCACCTTTCACATTATGAAAAAAAATTGAGCTAACTTTACTGTTTTTTTTTTTTTTTTTTTTAAAAACACGCGTTCAAAAAATTTCTGCGAAAATACTGTGCGAGATAAAAAGTTGTAACAGCCGCCATTGTATTCTCTAGGGTCTTTGCTAAAAAAGCATATATAATGTTTTGGGGTTTTATGTAAATTTCTAGCAAATAAATGATGATTTTTCCATGTAGGAGAGAAATGTCAGAATTGGGCTGGGTGTTCCAGAATGCCTGATGGCGTTCCCTGCATGTTGGGCCTCTGTATGTAGCCACGCTGTGTAAAAGTCTCACACATGGGGTATCGCCATACTCGGGAGGAATAGCAGAATGTGTTTTGGGGTGTAATTTGTGGTATGCATATGCTGTGTGTGAGAAATAACCTGCTAATATGACAGAAACAAGTTGTTGTTTTTTTTTTACAGAATTTTCAGTCGTTTTACTTTTATAGCGCAAAAAATAAAAAAAAGCTCTATTTGTGTGAAAAAAAAAGGACAAAAATTTCAAATGGGTACAATGTTGTATGACTGAGTAATTATATATCAGACAGGAGGCTCATATCTTGCATTTATCTTTCTTTATTAAATGCTCATAGCAGAAAAAATTGTTTTCTTTCCGTTTTAAGTAATTTATTAAAACTTTTTTTCCATAAAATGGTGGAAAAGGTGGAACTACAATTCCCAACAGTCTTAGCGAGTCTAAGCCACTCCTCTCGGAGGTATGTATATAAGGTACTGCCCTGTAGCATTTCTTCCTCTTTCTTTCTGCTCATGGCAAAGAAAAGATAAGTATAGTAGCCTAATTGTGTTTCTTGTAATTTTCATATATATTATTATTATTATTAATTTTTGGTATCTATTGTTATTATTATTGTCATTAATATCCCTATCTTGGGGGTTCCCCCCCTTTCCCCTCTCTGTCTCAATTTTGCCCTTTCACGGTTTCCTTGCGCTTCACTAGTTCAGGAGTATTTGTTTTATTGCTTTGTTTTTCGTTGTCCCATCCTCCCGGTTGGGATACATTCTCATTTCGCTACTTTGTACCCCTATTTAGTGTGTTTGGGTATTCCCCTCACGTCCGTCCACACTGTTCCGTTGTCTCGCGAGATTACGCCATCTTGGGGCGTCATCTCGCCTGACGCAGATTCGATACAAGTTCTCACAGGACCGGCATCTACAAGCGCGCACACACCCTCTCTCTCTCCCGCGCATCTCGTTTAGAGGCGGGAGAGAGGAAAAATTTGGCCAATCACAGGTTTTTTCTTGTAGTCTCACGAGACTACGACTCTATCCTAGCCCGCGCTACCTTACTATACATCAGATAGCGGCGAGCGGTGCTTGGATCAGGTAGAGGCCCTGTCAGTTCGTTTCCTCCTGTTAAAATCATCTAGAAGATTCTCCCCTGCTTTATATATTTATTTTATATATATATATATACACATCCTTAGTATTGGGTGACCATTCATTTAGGTCTGTACAAGTCTAGGTTTACCCTCAGAGACTTATTTACTATTTTCAGATCTCTTTCATAATGGCAGAGCGGTCTACTCTTAACCAAAAGGATATCTCAAGTCCAGATTTTAACCCTGAGACTCCGCAGCTACTAACTGCAAACCAGATACAAGAGCTCATAGCTAGCTCCATTCAGGCTGCATTAGCACATAATTTTAAACCCCACAATACTCAAACAGTAGTGGTTAAAAAGGGCAAGGCCCCTTATAAACGCAAGCACTTAAACACTTGCACCGACTCCCCGGCAGGGGAAGTACAATCCATGCATGAGGCAGGACCCTCCACGGCCTGCCAACCCAGCCATCCTGACAATGAACGACCCTTGTTATCCAAGGAGTTTTCCCATAAGAAATTTAAACTTACCCACCGGGCTAAACCGGACTCATTTATTGAGGACTCAGATTATGATGCATCTGAAGGATCACTGTTGTCAGCAGCTGATGACATTGAATCCGACCAAGAGGAGGCTGGGCAAATGGCTAATGAGATGGAAGCCAATTCGGATATACCAACCGAAACAATTTTGGACTCCTTAGGAGAACCATTCTTTAACCCTGAAAGTATTTCTCACCCCAGATCCGGGGATTGGGCTCCTCTTCCACAAGTTTCCCAATATGTGGAACATTGGACAAGAAGGACCCTAGATAGGACTAACAGAAATAAACTTAGAGCAGAATGTCCCAGACCATCCATCCCAAAGAAGGTGACAGTTACACCCGAGATTGACCCGGTTTTACTAAAATACTTGACAAAATCAGGCAAGTATGCGAAGAAGGGCATAGAACGTTCCTTCAAAACGATCCAGGATCGTATTTTAGACATATTAGGCCCCTTGACAAAAATACTGAATTTGTCTGAACACGCTGCTTCCACTGATGGTTCAGTGGACTTAGTCCAACTGAGAGGATGGGCACAACGGGCCATATGCCTGTTAGGTTCGGCCAACACTACTTGCGCTACTGAACGGCGCAGATCCATTTTAATGAAACTCGACCCGCAGCTCTCGCACTTAGCGGAGTCAGAACCTGGCCCCTCAGCAGAAGGTCTCCTGTTCGGGGAGGACCTGATGAAGAACATAAATAGATTTGTGGGCCTCTTTAATAGCCTGGACAAGGCCCAGACTTCTCTAAAGAAGTCCGGCTATACTTCCAAGGTTTTTAACAGGGCCGGCAGAGGAAGAGGCCGATCTGCCGGCCGAAGCAATTACTACAGGGCCTATTCAAGAGCACCCGCTCAAACCTATGCAACCTTACAGCAACAGTATCCGGTCCCGCTGGCACAGCCAGCTCCATTCTTCCCGCCTAGAGGACGCCCATGGAGAGGACGCGGTGGCAGAGGTTTTCCCAGATCCCGCCCTCCCACCGGTAAGTGTGTTTACGAATTACCATACACATATACCTATAGGGGGCAGACTGAAACATTTTATCCACGTCTGGTACACGATTACAGCAGACGTTTGGATTCTGTCCGCAATTGCGGGCTACCAAATAGACTTCATATCTCAACCGAGCTTGCCGATGCTACCACAACCCACACATCTTTCATCCCAAAATGCGCTCCTCATAGACGAGGAACTGCAGAATCTTATCTCAAAGCAGGCGGTGATAGAAGTAGATCCTTTTTCTCCCGGGTTTGTAAGCAACCTCTTCTTAGTAAGGAAGAAAGATGGAGGTTTCCGACCAGTGATCAATTTGAAGAACTTAAACCAGTTCGTGACATACCACCATTTCAAAATGGAGGGCATACATTTATTGAGAGATCTCCTTATCCTGGGGGATTGGCTGGTCAAGATAGACCTCAAAGATGCGTACCTAACGATACCTATGCACCAATCCTCTCAGAAATTTCTGAGATTCCAATGGAGAGATCGTATGTGGCAATTTACTTGCCTACCTTTCGGCCTATCCTCAGCCCCATGGTGCTTCACCAAAATAATGAAACCTGTAGTGGCGGCACTACGATGCAGAGGAGTTCGCCTGATAATTTATCTAGACGATCTTCTAATTATGGCTCATTCAAAAACACTAGCCGAGCTACACAAACGTTGGACAGTCACACTTTTGGAGGAACTGGGTTTCCTTATCAATCATTCAAAGTCTATTCTAACTCCAGCTCAAGAGATAGAGTTTTTAGGTTTCTCCGTAGACACCAGACAGGCAGTCTTACGACTACCAAAGTCCAAACTGACCCTGATCAGGAAGGAGATCAGAGCGGTTCTACGCAAGGGTCAGATATCATTAAGAGTGCTCTCTCGAATAGTCGGACTCCTTTCGGCGTCCATTCAAGCAATTTTCCCAGCCCCATTACACTATCGGGCCCTACAACGCCTCAGGACTCTACATTTACGACAAGGTCTCCGTTATTCAGACAAAGTCTCCCTTTGTTCGGAATCGGAAGAGGAATTAAGGTGGTGGCTTCGACATGCCGTCGAATGGAACGGCAAAACTATTTTCAACTCTCGCCCGGACATCATCCTAGAATCAGATGCGAGTCGTCAGGGCTGGGGAGCTCGTTGTGGCAGACACACCACAGGAGGGACTTGGTCCGTGGACGAATCATCCCTCCACATCAATGCATTAGAACTTCTGGCGGCATTCTTTGCCGTCAAAAGTTTTCTCTCTCAAAGATCCAACTGTTGCGTCCTTTTACGCATGGACAATGTAGCGGCGGTACAGTATATCAATCGCCTAGGGGGCGCGAAATCCAAGATTTTAGCAGACATCGCATCCAAATTCTGGAATTTCTGCCTATCTCGCAACATTATTCCGTTGGCGGAATACATCCCAGGGATTTCCAACTGTGTGGCAGACTGGAACTCCCGATATCTCACGGATTCCAGCGATTGGACGCTGGACAGATCGGTTTTTCTAGTACTGCAGACTCTCTGGGGTCCGTTTCACACAGATCTGTTCGCCTCGAGACTCAACCGGCAGTTGGTCCGTTATTACAGCTGGAGACCGGATCCGGAGGCAACAGCTGTAGACGCGTTTCTCCAACAGTGGCCCGAAGGGATACATTACGCATTCCCCCCCTTCACGCTGATCACCAGACTTCTTCTCCACATAGTCTATCAGAAGGCTACTCTAGTTCTGATCACCCCTTGGTGGCCCACACAACCGTGGTTTCCTCTGATTCTGGGAATGTCGATCGACTACCCCAGACTCCTTCCCCACTCAACACACCTTCTGACAAATCCGACCAAGGGCCCTCATCCATTACTTCTGGAAGACAAGATGCTACTCCTGGCTTGGTTGGTTTCAGGGTGCCAGAATCTAGTGCAGATTTTTCACAATCAGCTAGAGCCCTCCTCACCTTGGCCTGGGCCCCAGGGACTAGATCGGCATACCGATCTGCCTGGGGACTATGGATTCGTTGGTGTGATAGACGACAGATTGATCCCGTTCAGGCTCCTGTCTCCTCGGTAGTGAACTACCTAGCTGAAGCTTACGAGTCAGGGAAATCCTATAGTTCCCTCAATGTTTATAGGTCGGCTATCTCGGCATATCATTCTCCCGTAGAGGGTTCGCCGGTAGGCCAACATTTTTTAGTATGTCGCTTACTTCGCGGCGTTAAATATGCACGCCCTCCACGCCCGCGATACCAGTCCACTTGGGATGTTTCCAAGGTTCTACAACTGTTTTCCTCGTGGGAAGACAACGATCAACTCTCTTTAAAGACTCTCTCCTTTAAACTCACCACGTTACTATGTCTAATCTCCATTAAAAGAATCTCGGATGTGAGAGCCTTAGATATTTCTAGACGTCAATTCTCGCCAGATGGAGTTAGGTTCTCTGTAGTACGCAGAACCAAGACGAAATTACACTCAGTATTCTACCCGCTGTTTTCATCACACCCACGCTTATGCGTGGTACGCTGCCTCCAGGCATATGAGTTGCGCACATCAACTCTACGTTCTTCTAACTATTCACAACTGCTAATTTCCTATGTACAACCACATCACCCGGTATCGTCGGCCACTTTGGCTAGATGGGTGAAAATAGTGATGGGGATGTCAGGTATAGACGTTTCACTCTTTGGCGCACATTCAACCAGGGGAGCTATGGCCACTAAAGTGGTCACTTCGGGGGGTTCTCTATCGGACCTCTTATTGGCAGCGGATTGGTCGTCAGAGTCGACTTTTCGCCAATTTTACTTCAGACCAGAGGATCATATATCTTTATCTGTCATTAATTCTTAGGTAGAGTGTATTCCTCTCTTTTGTATGCTAGTATAGATATAGTTATTATATAGCTTTGAACTTGCAAGATATGAGCCTCCTGTCTGATATATAATTCAAGATTTTCCTAGCTTGTGACGGAAAATATTAGTTATATGAGGACAGGAGGCGAGTATCTTCCCTCCCGACCCACCCTATCACGGATATTTTCTTTTATTCTCTTTCAGGATATTGAACCTCAATACCAAGTTTTCGTTGAAGTTTAGGCAATGGTTCCTGGGTCCCCGTTGGGACGAAGTTTGTGCCGTCTCTCTATTTAGAGTCCTGGACTACTCGGTGGTCGCACGTTGGGTACCTGGTTCCGGCACCACGATTAGAAGGACCATCCGTCAGAAGACCTGTTGTTAAGTCATCTTGGTTTTATCCTGTTCCGGTATTCGCTCAAGAAAGAGGAAGAAATGCTACAGGGCAGTACCTTATATACATACCTCCGAGAGGAGTGGCTTAGACTCGCTAAGACTGTTGGGAATTGTAGTTCCACCTTTTCCACCATTTTATGGAAAAAAAGTTTTAATAAATTACTTAAAACGGAAAGAAAACAATTTTTTCTGCTATGAGCATTTAATAAAGAAAGATAAATGCAAGATACTCGCCTCCTGTCCTCATATAACTAATATTTTCCGTCACAAGCTAGGAAAATCTTGAATTGTCATTCAAATTGTGAGAGCACGGAAAGCTGAAAATTGGTCTGGTTAGGAAGGGGGTTTAAGTGCCCAGTGGTCAAGTGGTTAAAGTTCTTTTCTTATTAAATATAGCGATTTTAACTTTGGCCGTGAGCCACATAGGTTTTATTTTTAGCCTTTTAAATGTATTGGGAATATAATTTGCATACAGTCTTTTTGAAGAGTTCCCATTTCTGTTCTGTGTCCATTGATGCCAAGTCTTTAACTCATGTAGGAGCATGCGCCTTTTTTTCAGGAATATTGAGTTCTTTGACGTTTAAGTGAAATTAAACACGCTCCATCATGACTCCTTCACAAAAAAAAAAAAAAACAGGGGGGGGGAGAGTAATTGGAAAGAGGAAAAATGGAAGCGAGAGCACAGAGTAAAAGGGAAAAGGAAAGTGAAGACAATTAAAAGAGAAAGTACTGAAAGATGAAAAAGAAGAAAGGCAAATAAGAGGTTGCAGTGTTCAGCGGCCTTGTGTAGGCACTAAAGTGGGAGTTCCTGAGGCTCTTACTAATTCATCCATGTGAGTGCAGGCCTAATGGGGGTTGTGGTTGGATACTGCAAAGGGGAGAGCTCCCATCCATCTCTGGGTACAATTACAATTGCATACAAATATGAAAAACCTATAGTGAAACAGCAAACTTAAGACACAGGACTGGGGGTTCGCTATCAATAGATCCTCCCAGTGAGATTCAGGTAGTCAATATAGAACCATAGATTAGTGTGAAAATCACATACTGTACATCGGATGCCTCAAAAGTGGAGACAAACTTTGTCCCAAGTAAGTCTGAAGACAAACCTGGAGATCATCTACTTTCAAAACAATGCTTCATGTCAGCGAACAGGCGGTCGAGAAATGCACTGGTCCACCCGGGCTCAACGGTTCAAATCTTCAAAGCAATACAAGTCTTTCATTCAAAGAGAAATAAGCCATTGAATCTAGTGGCGAGGTACATATCAAGTCTGAGTGAATCTTACCCATTCCCACAGATAAGATGCCTCCATGTTCCTCCAACCACATGGGGACCCAGCCCTATCATTAAGACCGGACACCATATCAGTGGTGGGTAGTTGAAGCAGAGACAGTCTCAATATTTACATTAGAAATTAAAACTCAATGTTTCTAGAAGAGAGGGCAAAACTCAAATTGGGTACCCCGTCACTGACATAGATACCACTATACCAAATCAGTAGCAAAGGAAAATATTGAGGAGCAAAGACCTCCACTGAAATAGTTCATATGAAAGTCATCCATATAACGTCAGTAGGGGATCAGTCCACCCGAAAAGAGCGGCAAGTTCCACAGTTTTTATAGGCAAGGTTAAACGTTAAAGGGGTTGTAAACCCTTGTTTTTTCACCTTAAAGCGGAAGTAAACCCGTCGATTTAACAGTTTCAAAAAGCAGTTCAATTTCCGGCATGCCGGGATTGCCAACTGTCACATTGGTTGTGCTCTCAACCAAACTGTCAAACCATCCAATGGCTGGTGTCATAACTGATCACATGTGCAGCACCACGGCAGTTGAAGATTAAACATAGGCCAAGATGGCAGCTTCCTTGGCTGAAAATGATAGAAGGGTTTACTTCCACTTTAATGCATCCTATGTATTAAGGTGAAAAAACTTCTGCCACTGATCGGCCCCCTAATACGCTCTTTCCCTCTGCCTGTTGTCTCGGCTCTTGATTGGATAGATTGATAGCAGTGCAGCCATTGGCTCCCGCTGCTGTCAATCAAATCCAATGACGCAGGCGCCAGGGGGCAAAGCCGAGTCTGGCATTTTGCGTATATGGGAAAGTGCTTCTCCTAGGGGGTTATACGATGCAGGGAGGAGTTACCAGCACTGCCACGAAACCCCAGAAGTCAAGGAATGGGGCCACTTTGTGCAAAACTAACTGCACATTTGAGGTAAGTATGACATGTTTAAAAATAAATAAACAAGCTTTACAATCTCTTTAAGACTCAAAGACATTTCAATTCTGGTAACTGAACCAAGCTCCGGTATGTGTACACCCAAGTAAAACTCAGGTAGCAAACAGAAAGGAGGGGAAAGCACAACTTTAGCTTGGATACCCCATGTAGGGTTGAGCAGACTAAAAACTCAAGTGGCCCTTCAGGAGTCTTCGCTGCCTAGGTGGCCAGGGAGGTAAGCCAGAATGATGTCCAGAGACTGGGAGTCTGTCCGGCTGCCGCAGCAACAGTTGGAGCCAGTTAGGAACCTGGATCCGCTCAGTTTCCAAGAAGGGGAAGAGACCAGGCTGGTCTTCTGGGGTCCGCAAGATTAACAAATCAATCCCCTTTTTGATGGAAACCCTGTGTGGGTATCCCCAACGATAAGTGAGCCCCAATTGGCTGGTCTTATTCAGTAGAGGACCAAAGAGCGCCCGGCGCTGTAATGTGGAGTGGGAAAGGTCTGGCAGGATCTTCACTGAGGCGCCATGAAAATCCACTGCCCCCTGAATCCAGGCCTTACAAAGGATGGCTTCCTTTTAATTATAGTGATGTAAATCAAATTCACTGTTAAAATAAACCTACCATGAAAATGATGGACTGATCCTTTCTTGTCAGTGGGCAAACATACAAAGGTTTTATTGTCAAAGCTTAACTGAACAAGCTGAAGTTAGAAGCTGATTGGCTATCATGCACAGCTTCAACCAAGTTTCCACTCTCCAGTTTTAGTAAATCGGCCCCTATGAACCAAACTTCTTACTAAGGGGATTGCTGGAAAATGTCTGTTCAATCAGCGCAGATCTGTGTATTCTGACGGTGGAGAGAGACTCGCTGCTCTCAGAATACAATGACACAGTCGGCAGGATTCAGACCCAATGTGTGGATGGGGGAATCTGTTCTGTTTTCTGTCTAAAAAAAAAAAAACAGAACCATGTATGGCCAGTAGGGATGAGCCGAACACCCCCCGGTTCGCAGCAGAAAATGCAAACAGTCAAAAAATGTGTTCGAACACGCAAACACCATTGAAGTCTACGGGACACGAACCTGAAAAATCAAGAGTGCTAATTTTGAAGGTTAACCACATGCCGACCAGCCGCCGTCATTCGGCACTCCTTGGCGAGAGCCCGTCATGTTACGTCGGCTCTTTCGCGGCCACTAGGGGGCCACTGCGCTCGCCCCCGAGTCCCGCGCGCATGCCCGGTGGGTACGATCGCCGCCGGGCACCTGCGATTGCTCGTTACAGAGTGCGGAATGAGAGCTATGTGTGTAAACACATAGCTCTCGTTCCTGTCAGCGGGGGAAACGCTGATCTTCTGTCCATACAATGTATGAACAGAAGATCAGTGATTTCCCCTAGTGAGGTCACCCCCCCCCCCCCCAATACAGTTAGAACACACCAGGAACACACTTAACCCCTTCCCTGCCCCCTAGTGTTAACCCCTTCACTGCCAATGGCATTTTTATAGTAATCCAATGCATTTTTATAGCATTGATCGCTAAAAAAATGCCAATGTTCCCAAAAATGTGTCCAAAGTGTCCGCCATAATGTGGCAGTACTGAAAAAAAACGCTGATAGCCGCCATTACTAGTAAAAAAAAAAAAAAAATGCCATAAAACTACCCATTTTGTAAACGCTATAACTTTTGCGCAAACCAATCAATAAATGCTAATTGCGATTTTTTTTAACGAAAAATATGTAGAAGAATACGTATCGGCCTAAACTGAGGAAAAAAACGTTTTTTAATATATTTTTGGGGGATATTTATTACAGAAAAAAGTAAAAAAATATTGCATTTTTGTTTTAAATAGTCGCTCTATTTTTGTTTATAGCGCAAAAAATAAAAACCACAGAGATTATCAAATACCACCAAAAGAAAGCTCTATTTGTGGGAAAAAAAAGAACGCCAATTTTGTTTGGGAGCCACGTTGCACGACTGCGTAATTGTCAGTTAAAGCGACGCAGTGCCGAATCACAAAAAGTGCTCTGGTCTTTGGACAGCAATATGGTCCGGGGCTAAAGTGGTTAATATGCAAGTTGTTATCATAAAAAGTGTTGGGAACCTGGGACATGCCCCAGGAGACATGTATTTTTTTTAAATGGCAGTTTTTTCAGGAGCAGGAAATGTAATGAAGCTTAAAGTTAAACAATAAAAGTGAAATATTCCTTTAAATTTCATACCTGGGGGTGTCTATAGTATGCCTGTAAAGTGGCGCGTTTTTCCCGTGTTTAGAACTGTCCCTGCACAAAATGACATTTCTAAAGGAAAAAAAGTAATTTAAAACTACCCATGGCTGTAATGAATTGTTGGGTCATGGCAATACAGATAAACGTGCACGCGATCCGGTCCGAAGCTCCGTGACCGTGGGACCCGTTCGCCGCTGGCGTCCCACAATCAGTCACCGGA
This sequence comes from Rana kukunoris, assembly GCA_029574335.1. Lineage (NCBI taxonomy): Eukaryota > Metazoa > Chordata > Amphibia > Anura > Ranidae > Rana > Rana kukunoris. The sequence continues at coordinate 250,831,012 of CM056052.1, read as the reverse complement.
GCTGAAGAACGGGGAGAGCCGTGTGTAAACACAGCTTCCCTGTGGCGCCGTCATCAATCGTATGATCCCTTTTATAGGGATACACCATCGATGACGTCACACCTACAGCCACACCCCCCTACAGTTAGAAACAGACATGAGGTCACATATAACCCTTTCAGCACCCCTTGTGGTTAACTCCCAAACTGCAATTGTCATTTTCATAGTAAACAATGCATTTTTAATGCATTTTTTGCTGTGAAAATGACAATGGTCCCAAAAATGTGTCAAAATTGTCCGAAGTGACCGCCATAATGTCGCAGTCACAAAAAAAAAAAAAAAAAAAAAAAAAAAAAAAAAAAATCGCTGATCGCCACCATTAGTAGTAAAAATGCAATTTAACTATCCCCTATTTTGTAAACGCTATACATTTTGCGCAAACCGCTTATTGCGATTTTTTTTAACAAAAATAGGTAGAAGAATACGTATCGGCCTAAACTGAGAAAAAAAAAAATTATATATTTTTGGGGGATATTTATTATAGCAAAAAGTAAAAAATATTGAATTTTTTTCAAACTTGTCGCTCTATTTCTGTTTATAGTGCAAAAAATAAAAACCGCAGAGGTGATCAAATACCACCAAAAGAAAGATCTATTTGTGGGAAAAAAAGGATGCCAATTTTGTTTGGGAGCCACGTGACACGACCGCGCAATAGTCAGTTAAAGCGACGCAGTGCCGAATCGAAAAAGGGGGGCTGGTCCTTTACCTGCATTTTGGTCCGTGTCTTAAGTGGTTAAAAATGTAATTTTGTGCAGGAACTGTTCTAAACACGGGAAAAATGTGCCACTTTACAGGCATACGATAGACACCTTCCACGTACGAAATTTAAAGGAATATTTCACTTTAGGCATTATTAAAATCACAGCTCCCAAAAAAACTGCCATTTAAAAAAAAAAAAAATTGCATTGATACATGTCCCCTGGGGCCGGACACAGGTCCCCAAACACTTTTGATGGCAATAACTTGCATATTAACTAGGGTTGTCCCGATACCGAGTATTTGCCGGAGTACTTGTACTCCCGCAAATACCCCGATACCTAAATAGAATACTTCCCCACCGCCGCCGCCGCATATGCAAAGCCGCCCCCGCCGCCTATACAAAGCCGCTGCCGCCGTGAAAATTGTAGGCACCTTTACTTTCAATAGCCGTTTTCCCTGCAGCGCGCCATGTAAAGGACACTCCCTCTTGCTCTGGATCTGTCCAATCCCGAGCAAGAGGGAGTGTCCCTTACATGGCGCGCTGCAGGGAAAACAGCTATTGAAAGTAAAGGAGCCTACAATGTTCGCGGCGGCAGCGGCTTTGTATAGGTGGCGGGGGCATCATCATCAGGTACGGGGGCTATGGCTGCAATATGGGGGGAACATGGCTGCGTATATGGGGGACATGACTGCAATATGGGGGGGACATGACTGCAATATGGGGGGGACATGGCTGCAATATGTGGGGGACATGGCTGCATCTATGGGGGGGGCATGGCTGCAATATGTGGGGGGCATGGCTGTAATATGGGAGGGACATGGCTGTAATATGGGAGGGACATGGCTGTAATATGTAGGGGGGACATGGCTGCATATGTGGGGGACATGGCTGCATTATGTGGGGGGACATGGGTGCATTATGTGGGGTGACATGGCTGCAATACGTGGGGCATTTGGGGACACATTTGAAAAAGTATCGGTATTCGGTATCGGCGACTACTTGAAAAAAAGTATCGGTACTTGTACTCGGTCCTAAAAAAGTGGTATCGGGACAACCCTAATATTAACCTCTCAAATTAGCACTTTTGATTTCTCCCATAGACTTTTAAAGGGTGTTCCGCTGCTTTCAAATTTTCCATGAACACCCCAAATTGTTCGCTAGTTGGTGAACACCGGATGTTCGATTCAAACCTACGTTCGACTCGAACATCAGGCTCATCCCTAATGGCCAGCTTTAAACACAATATGAAGGAAAAAAGACAGTTAATGGAGTCATGGATGAAGAATTGGAGCCCCATACCTTTAAGGTTTCCCTTTATTTCTAGGTTTCATATTCATTTTTATAACCATCTACAGTCTTTCACATAGCTCTTTATGAAAAATTCTATAGAATCGACCTTAAAACTAATAGCAGATGTACAGATTAAAGGAGTTGTAAAGACAAAAATATTTTCCTTTTAAATTAAAGTCTGACAGTAGCTGATAAAGTAAAAAGTAATGTTTTGCATTAGAACTAGTTTGATACCTGTTGAAATCGAGCCGTTTTATTCACCTCTGTCACTCCTGAATCGTTATTCTCACTGACGTCCTGGTTTGCGGTACGCATTCATTCTTGTTACATCACGGCCTAATGGGAACTAAATTTCCCATTAGACTTAGCCTCCATGCCTGTGAGGGATAAGAGAGCATCTTCACGCAAGGCTGTAGTCATAGGGAGGGGGTGAACACATTCTGCTTTCCACCATGCAGGTGCTGGTGGAAAGCAAGAAGAGGAGAGACAGGAAATAGCATTTTCAAACCTGGATTACTGTTTTTTGGATGTCAAAAGGAAAAACGAGGCAAGTGATATTAAAATGCTCTAGCTTACAGCAATCAATTGATCTAATAAAAAACGAACCTTTAGTGTTCCTTTAATGTTCGTATTCCTAAATGTTCAGTCTGATGCAGCAAAAAAAATAAAGTTTGAGATAAATGCAGAAAATAGTACATTCGTCATGAAACCTCTTCCAGGTAATCGGCGACATCACTTATATGAGATATAGAATTGTCTAAGGTGAAGTCCTCTAGTTTATTGTCACTTCCAGTGAGGTCATCAACAGACAATTCTTCTTCTAGATCCTCACCAATGCTGAGCTCACTTTTATCGGAGCGCTGACTAGTGCTGTTAAAGTCATCGGCGTACTCATCCTCATTACCCGCACCCAATTCCAGGGAAGCCATTTTCTCAGAAGCCGATCTGAGGTCCTTGTGCAGGGTATTGGGCCCCTCAGAACGGGAGCTGGCCTCAGATTTGTGAGACTGTGAATTAAGGAGGGCTGAAAGACTCTGGTGAGGCTTGCTGGTCTCCTCTTTCCAACCATAGGTCTTCTCTGGTTTAGGAAGGGGGTCATCATAGAAAGAATCTCCCTCCAGGTCATCCTCATCCAGTTTGAGGGCCTCACTTTCTTGTAGCTGGAGCTTATCTGCTGCGGCTTGTGGCTTTAGAAGGTGGTTGTCAAGGAAGGAAGAGTTGTCTGTCCTGATATTGGGGTGTACTTTGGTGGGGGAGGGGTAGGTGATCTCAGAAACCTCCATAGGTTTACACTGGGTGAACAGGCGCCTGTACATAGCCAGAAAGTCGTGCAGGTCTAGGTGATCTTTATACTCTTCGCTGATGTACCTGTCCAGCATGTCCCTGTTGGAGTGAGGGAAGAGCTCCCCGAATAGTTCCCTCAGCTTCTCTCTACTCATCTCCCCTTTCTTGTCCCGATCATACAACTCAAACTTGGCCTGTACCTCCGCCAGGTGTCCAGGGGGCATCTCCTGCTCTGGCAGCCCGTTCTGTCTACCCTGGAAGCTCCTGACCAGCTCTAGGAGTAATGGGCCTCCCTTCTCGGCCTCAGGCAGGCCCAGCTCTCCTGCTACCTCAGCCCGATCGTTAGGTGTGCTGGGCAGGTTGGCTTCAGGCTGGAGCACGGCCAGGGTGAAGTCCAGGTGGAAGTGGTGCAGGAAGTCAGTGACTAGGCCGGCGACCAGGCGTCCCTCTCTACTGTTCAGGAACTGCCGGAGCCTCTCATTGACCAGTGCCGGTGGCTTGTTCTCCGCCCGCTCCTGCTCCTCCAGAGCCATAAAGACCGAGGCTCGCAGCTCCGCTTTGATCTTGTTCAGCACGCCGTTGTTCTCCAGCGTGTGGATCAGCAGATCCCTCAGCTCGGTGTCTTCGTCGGCCGCAGACATTCTCGGACGGTTTGTAACACAAGTCTGTGACAGGAAGAAGTTTACCCGCTCGTCGTCTGGGAGACGGCCGAATGCTAAACTGCCGGGGGCGTGTCCTGGTGCACGCCTGCGTGCTGACGTCACCGCGCATATCGGGCATGTGAAGGAAAGCCACGCCCGATGCGCCGGGTGTCGCGGGAGTTGTCTTCCGGGATAAACACACCGCTGTACTGTCGGCTTACCCATTCCTCACCAGGCACCGCCCACACCTGCCTTCGTTTCTTCAATTCATCCAAGGTAGTAACTATTGCTGCACTATCAGCATCTCCTCTCGTGTTCCTCTTGGTCAGTCTATGTGTGGGGGCAATCTCTCTGGCTGGGCAGTGTAGAGACAGTTACCCAGTGCTTGGCAGGCTAGGCAGTCTGTGGTAACTAGCATAGCTGTGAACAGACCCCTTAACCCATGTCTATGGCTGGCAGCATGCAGCACCAGGAGCCCTTGGCACCAAGGCCTCTTTCTGAAAGGGAGATTACATTCATGCCCTGTGCAGGGTGGTGTCTTATAGGGGTGCACAGCGGTGTCCCTACACTGGCAGCCCCATTTATGTCTATTAAGACTCCAGCAGCTGCGTGTCCCTGACTTTGCCATAGAAGTACCCACACGGATGACCCAATAGACAACAATGGGATTGCTGGTACAGGGATGCCCAGAACACCTGTTTATCCCTGTGCTGGTTAAACATGGCCATGCACGGGGCATGGAAGTAATCGCCCTGCATGAACAAGGCCTAAATTACATCTTTTTTTTATAAATGGGCACATGTGCGCGAGTGAATCGTTCGGAACTAAGCCCCGTTCACATTGGCGAGATTTAATATGTCAAATCGCAGCCGAATTCCAGCAACGGCACTGTCCCTATCGGGGGGCGACGCCTCACCAATTTCTAAAAGTAGTTTCTGCTCTACTTTTGGGGACTTCAGGGGGTGCTTTTAATAGACATCTTTGCATAAAGCCACACAGACGTCTTTCAAATCGCCCCCAAACCCGCACCGAAATGCAAGTTTGAAATCATGCGAGTTCAGCTGAACTCACACAATTTAAAAACTGTGAACGGGGGCTTAATCTGTAGCCTAGTTTAAATAGGTATGGCCAAAGCTTTTTATTTATTTTTGGCTATACTTCGATGGATCATAGGAGTTCAGTTTGTTCTGCACTCCTGTGACCCGCTGTCAGCTCATGTCACTCAGCTAGTCCAGGCTTGGGGAAAGATTCCGACCATATGGTTGGGATCCACCCAGATCCCTGCACTGGTACCTGGCTCAGCCTCTTGGTGATCTGCCAAGAGCCTCCAGTGAGCCCTGAAGGGAAAAACAGAGAGCCACTGACGGTCACAGCCCTCTGCTCAGAGCGCAGGGGGAGAAGTGAGTGATCAGCAGTGTTTTATCGCTCAGGTCTCACTGCAGAGACAGCGGGGGAAGATGCAGCATCGGATCGATTCTGCAAGCACCTAGGTGAATATAAATGTTTGTTTCTTTTAAAGTGTAACTAGCAGTGATGGAATGACTGCAGTTCTGATGCACTGATTGAAATGTCATAGTGACTTTTAAGTGATTTTCTATTGGCTGCTGCATTGTGTGAGGTGATGGATTGCCTCGCACTGCTCTGGAAAGGTAACCAAGACAACAAATCTAATCTGAACAGTAGAAAAGTAGCCAAGTTCAATAAATGCATCAAGTACACAAGATCAAATCCCAGAATGTACAGGTAATGGTGGCACTACTATTGTGTAATATTACAGATAAAAGAAACAAAGGAGGAGGAACAATACAGATAGACAGGAAGGGGGTGGGGGCTGGGCAGTAAAGGTGCAAACTCACTAGGCAGGGTGAAAAAGACCTTCCTTCCACTTAATATATGAACATATTACAGGGAAGCCACGTTTTCTTGGTCAAGGCATTTTTTGCCTTGTCTTGTGGTGGGACTATGCTGGGGAAAAAACGCCCAACACGCCATCACACTTCGTGTGAATAAGCACTGAAACTGTCAGGGGTTGTAAAGGGAAAAAATATATATTTTTCTCCCTAAATGGCTTCCTTTACCTCAGTGCAGTCCTCCTTCCCTTACCTCATCCTTCCATTTTGCTTTTAAATGTTGTGAGAAATCCTCACTTCCTGTTCTTCTGTCTGTAACTCCACACAGTAATGCGACACTTTCTCCCTGGTGTGGAGAAAGCCTCTTGAGGGGGGAGGGGGCAAGCAGGAGTGTCCGGATGCCTACTAACACACAGCTCCTTTTCTCTATCTGCAAAGTAGAGAGTGTCCTGACTTGCCTGCTCGCCCCCTCTGCCCTCAAAAAGCTTTCTCCACACCAGGGAGAAAGCCTCACATTACTGTGTGGAGTTAGACAAAAGAACAGGAAGTGAGGATTTCTCAGAAGAAATGAGGACATTTAAAAGCAAAATGGAAGGACGAGGTAAGTGAAGGAGGACTGCACTAAGGTAAAGGAAGCTATTTAGGGAAAAAAAATTCCTTTACAATCTCTTTAAAGCAGAACTGAACCCATTGATTTAACAGTTTCTCAAAACGGTCACATTCAAGGCATGCCATGAATGATAACTGCCATAGTTGCTTGTGCTCTCAGTTGAGCTGTCAAGCCATCAGTGGCGGATGTCATCACTGATCACATGTGCAGCACCATGGCAACTACAGATCGAAAGTTGAGGATAGCTTCCTTGGCTGTAAAGGATTTGAGGCTTTAGTTCCACTTTAATGCAGAACTAAACACAACAGATACCTCCACTCTGATGCCTTCTCCCCAGCATCTTCCAGTTAGTGGGTCTTTGGCTGGCTGGGGTATGTCTTCTGCATATGCACAGGGGTTCATCCATTCCAGTGCTGAGGATGTACACTAAGCTGTGCAGCTCAATATACATTCCATAGAAGATTGTGAGCGGGTGGGTAACTTTGTTTTTTTGCAGACGTAGGGGGTTATTTATGAAAGGCAAATCCGCTTTGCAATACAAGTTCAAAGTGCACTGGAAGTGCATTCACTGTAAATCCGAGGGGAAGCTCTGCTGACTTTATTTTTTATTTTTATTTTTTATCCAAACATGTGCAAGCTAAAATTCAGTTTTTTGTTTTCCTTGCATGCCCCCCTCAGATCTAGAGCGACTGCATTTTCAAGTGTAGTTTGCACTTATAGTGCAAAGTGGATTTGCCCTTCGTAAATAACCCCCATAGTCTGTTCTGCAATAAAGAGTAGACCTTCGCTTCCCTTTTCTAGTTGAACTAATATTGCTCCATTTTGCAAAACATTTTTGGGGTGTCCTTAACTTAACATTGACATCTGTAGCGGTTTGCATGAACAGAGTACGATTGTGATGCAGTGTGGGAAGCGCACAGGAATCGCTGCAAATCCCGCGCCGCATCAGTGTTACCCTAGGCTCAGGGCCCATTTACAGGACAACACACATAAAATTGCACCTGCAGTAAATTGGATTTCAGCATATTTATGTGCATTTTTCTACGCCCCTCCATACATTTTTCTGCTTCCGGCCCCTTTCACATGTGCGGACCGTATGTCCGCTTTTTCATCCATACGTTTGCGGGTGAAAAAGGGACATACATTGGTCCCTATGTGATTGCGGATGAACATCCACAGACACCCGTAATCGTCCGCCTCCGCAAACATCCGATTTTGCAGACGGAAGAAAATTCTATTTTTTCTTCCGTTTGCAGAGCGGATCGGATGAACACGGACATGCGGTCCGTGTTCATTCGCTCCCCCATAGGGGAGAGCGGATAAAAGACAGGGCGGTCCCTGCACAGTGTGCGGAGACCGCCCTGTCATCCGACGGCTCAGCGGGGATCAACGGAGCTGATCCGCCCCCGCGTGAAAGGGGCCTACTCGAGAGATTGCACATCTATGGAACGCAGATAAATACAGCACTCTGGTGTGAACTTGACACACTGGGGGTTATTTACTAAACACAAATTTACTTTGCACTGAAAGTGCACGTGGAAGTGCAGACGCTGTAGATCAGGGGGATCTGAAATGAGAGGAAGCTCTGCTGATTTGATCATCCAATCATGTGCAAGCTAAAAGGTTTTTCTTTTTTATTGTTCTTGCATGCCCCCCCCCCCCCTCAGGATTTGCCTTTAGTAAATAACCCCTGTAGAAAAATATTGTTTTTCTATAAGTCTTTGCAGTTGCTTGCATTCATCAATGAGGAAAAACACAATGTCTGCACATACTATGACCTGGTCCCCAGTTTCAGGTGTCCCTTGTGCTCCTGTCTTCTAGTAGAAATCTTTCGTGCAGAAGGTATTAATAGACTTGATGAGCTGTCACAGGCTCTCATCAAGAGTGCCTACTGTGCCTCCTCCATTCATGGAAGCCATACTACAGCTTATATGACTGAATGGGGGACAAGCAGAGGATTGATATCTCTGCCCCCTCCATTAATAGAAATTGTACTACGGCTTCTATTACTGAATGGGGGGCAAGCAGAGGATTGATATCTCTGCCCCCTCCATTAATAGAAATTGTACTACGGCTTCTATGACTGAATGGGGGGCAAGCAGAGGATTGATATCTCTGCCCCCTCCATTAATAGAAATTGTACTACGGCTTCTATGACTGAATGGGGGGCAAGCAGAGGATTGATATCTCTGCCCCCTCCATTAATAGAAATTGTACTACGGCTTCTATTACTGAATGGGGGGCAAGCAGAGGATTGATATCTCTGCCCCCTCCATTAATAGAAATTGTACTACGGCTTCTATGACTGAATGGGGGGCAAGCAGAGGATTGATATCTCTGCCCCCTCCATTAATAGAAATTGTACTACGGCTTCTATTACTGAATGGGGGGCAAGCAGAGGATTGATATCTCTGCCCCCTCCATTAATAGAAATTGTACTACGGCTTCTATTACTGAATGGGGGGCAAGCAGAGGATTGATATCTCTGCCCCCTCCATTAATAGAAATTGTACTACGGCTTCTATGACTGAATGGGGGGCAAGCAGAGGATTGATATCTCTGCCCCCTCCATTCATAGAAATTGTACTACGGCTTCTATGAATGGCAGAAAGTGTGGGCATATTTGGGCACGGTTGATGACAGCCTGTGTCAGCTCCTCCCTTCTATTAACCCTCACTGCACTAGAAAATTGAGGGGGTGGGGCATTGAAGGATGGAAGATTTCTGTTGAACTAAATGAAGTACAATAAACAAATCGCACTAATGGTCAATTTAGGCTGTAAGCTTTCGTCTGATTGTGGCTGATTAAAAAAAAATCCTCACTTTGCAGTTGTCTTTAAAAACAATATCCAGTCATGTGCAAGTTGAAATAAATGAAAATATTGAATTTTGTTTGCTCATGATTGGAAGACACAAGTTGGAAATGATTCAGCTAATTCGCTAATCTAAGTAAAATTGTATTGCAAAGTGAAAATCTTAATTAATTTAGTAAATCATCCATATTGTCTGCTCAGCAGAAATGTGACTCAATAATACTTGATGAACTGGCTTAAGACTGGTATTACCCAGGGCATGTGTTAAATCCTCAATAAGCTCGGTCCCGCTAAGTTCACACCTGTGTTGATAAATGAATACCAGGGGAAAGCTGTGACCAGTTGGCTGTCGCAGTTCAGTTTCTGTTCAGCCCTAAAGTAAATACACTGCCCTCTCCATGGCAACCTCCTTGTCTTCTCCACCTAGCGTCCCCTGGAGCTATACACATACATATCTGCTTACATATGTTAGAGTAACCTGGAGAACATCGATGTGCTTTTTGTCCATCCTCATTCCCACCATAGTACTCCCTCTGTACTGCTCCTGACTACATAGCACAGTAAGTATATTTTCTTTTTCTGGGAGTAGATAACGCCAGGGAAATGTTCCATTACTTATGTGTCATAGGAGATCTGTGTCCTCTGTTCTTCCAAGGCACACACTTGGATTTCTGCTCTATTTTAGCAGATTGGAAATCCTCAAGTCTTATGTGCTCACGCCCTAAGCGTATGTTTCCAACAAAAATATTTTGCTGATGAATGTGAAGCCTCCCAAGAACCATCCATAACTGTACTGTTAAGTTCCTATCCTGAACACATTTGTATTAGCCTCCTTGTTTCATTGTATGCCTTTATATTGCCCTTTCCAACCAATGTTTGAGCAGCAGCTTCTGAGGCCAAGGTGTAGGTACTTTTTTTCCACATGACATCATTATATATATATATATATATATATATATATATATATATATAATGTGTGTTTGCCTTTTCAAGGAGGGCAACCATTTTCAGTGGGTTCTATTTTTTCCGCATGAATTTAGATCATGTAATTTCTAAATTATACTGTGCAAGATGTTGTGTTATGCTTAGTACACATGATAATATCGGTTGGGGGGAAAAAAACACCTTTTGTAGCAATAATCTGTTTGTTAGCACAGTTTTCAAAAGCTGATTGCAATAGTTCATGCAAAAATATTCAAAGGGACAAGTACAACATTTTTCACGCAAGATAACAGAACAAACAATTTTTATGTAATTAGTATATTATTTGTAAGGAAAAATTGTATGACCAAGAACACACATTCTCAGAAACTAAAGAATACATTACATTACTTCATGTAACACTGTACCCATATGAAATGTTTATTTATTTTTTATTTTTCACAGAGCTTTCTTTTGGTGGTATTTTATCACCACTGGGATTTTTTTTCTTCATATTTTGTTATAAAATTTAGCAAACGGGTAATTTTTTTTCTCCTTCACTGATGGGGCTGAACTGATAGGTGGCACTGGTAGGCGGAACTGATTAGCAGTACTGATGGGCTGTAAGGGTCCCTCTAACAGAAGCTGGTTAACAGTTTCTTAATTTCTTCATGCTGACATTGCGTGTGTGCGTGTGTGTGTGTGTGGGGAGCCGAGCCAATAACCGGCTTCTGTTTACTTTTGTGATTAGCTATGATTGGCCCTTTACCTCTATCAGTGATCAGCCGAGTCCCAAGAATTCGACAATCACAAAGCGTGCCAAAATGGGAGGACGTCTATGTACATCCCCCCGACATTTTAAGCCTGCACTGTAGCAGTCTTTCAGCTATAGCGTGGGCGCAAAGGGGATGTAAATGTGTGTGTGTGTGTGTGTGTGTGTGTGTGTGTGTGTGTGTGTATATATATAGAGAGAGATATATTATATATTGCCTCCACTGTGCAGCTCGTTTTGCACAGAGTGGCCCCGAACCTGGTGTTCTGGGGTCCCTCGGCGGCTGGCTTGGCGCCTCCCCGCAAAACTAACCCCCTTCATGGGAGCTCTTTCCCATGGGGGTTAGTTCTTGTGGACGAGCTCCCCTGATAAAGCCAGCGGCTATAGCCGCTCACTGTATCACTTGGCCCCCGGCGTGCCGCGTCATTGGATGTTAATGACAGAAGCGCGAGCCAATGGCTGCGCTGCTATCAATCCATTCACTCCAGACAATCCACGGCCAGACTGAGCGGAGAAGAGGACTTTGGGGACGAGCACAGCAAGTGAACGGGCTTAGGTAAGTAAAGCGGGGTGGGCAATAACTGTCAGATGTTTTTTCACATTGATGCATAGGATGCATTAAGGTGAAAAAAAACATGAACCTTTACAACCCCTTTAACCACTTAAGGACCTTGCCTGTTTTCGAGACTTATGCCGCGTACACACGATCATTTTTTGTGATGAAAAAAAACGATGTTTTCTGTGAAGTAAAAAACGACGTTTTTGAAACGTCACATTTCAAAGACGATGTTGCATACACACCATAGTTTTTTTCACAAAAAGCGAGGTTACGTTCACCACTCTTTTCCATTGAAGCTCGCTTCATAACTAGCTTCTGGGCATGCGCGGGTTGAAAAACGTTGTTTTAAACAACGTTTTTGCTACACACGGTGACTTTTTGTGAAACAAAAAACGACGTTTTGAAAAACGACACAAAAAAATTCAAGCATGTTGGAATTTTTTTTTTGTCGTTTTTTTAAGACAAAAAACGACGTTTTGCCCACACACGATCAATTTAAATGACGTTTTAAAAAACAACGTTTTTTTTTCATCGCAAAAAACGACCGTGTGTACGCGGCATTAGTGTTTACAAGATTAAAACAGTTTTTTTTTTTTTTGCTAGAAAATTACTTAAAATCCCCAAACATTATATATATATATATATATATATATATATATTTTTTTTTTTTTTTTTAACACCCTGGAGAACAAAATTGCGGTCATTGCAATACTTTTTGTCACACCGTATTTGCGCAGCGGTCTTAAAAGCGTACTTTTTTTAAGACAGTAAAGTTAGCTCAATTTTTTTTTTTATATTTTGAAAGATAATGTTACGCCGAGTAAGGGCTCTTTCACACGTCCGTTCATTTCGTCCGTTTTTTGGACGTCCATTAACAGACCTCAATGCTTCCCTATGGGTTAGCGTCCGTTAGCGGATGAGTATCCGCTAACGTCCGTTAACATCCGTCTGCGGTAAGCTCCGTTTTTTTGGACGGAAGAAACCCTATTTTTCTTCCGTCAAAAAAACGGAACGGACGAAAAACGGACGTTAGCGCATGATCCGTTTACCATCCGATCCGCTAACGTCAGTTTTTCATCAAAATATGTAAAAAAAGTTCTAAAAAAAAAAAAAAAAACGGATGAAAAAAACTGATGAAAAACTGATGAAAAACGGAACGGAAACTGATGAAAACGGACGAAAAACGGATGAAAAAACGGATCAACTGAAGGGGGAAAAAACTGATCTAAAAAACTGAACGGACATGTGAAAGAGCCCTAAGGGTCCTTTCACACGGAGCGGACCGTTTTTCGGTCCGCTCCGTGTGCCCGTCAGCTCATCGGGGGGTCTCCGCTCAGCTGTCGGCGGACAGGGCGGTCCCCGCACACTGTGCAGGGACCGCCCTGTCTCTCCTCCGCTCTCCCCTATCGGGAGTCGGATGGAAACGGACCGTCTGTCCGTTTGCATCCGATCCGTTTGGCCGGACGGAACTAAAATAGGACATTCTTCCGTCCGAAAAAACGGATGCGGATCTGGCAGACGTTAGCGGATGCATCATCCGCTAACGGATCCGCTCCCATAGGGGCCCATTACAAGTCCGTAAACGGACTTGTAATGAGCGGACGAACGGTCCGCTAGTGTGAAAGGGCCCTAAAATGATACCCAACATGTCACGCTTCAAAATTGCGCCCGCTTGTGGAATGGCGTCAAACTTTTACCCTTAAAAATCTCCATAGGCGACGTTTAAAAAAAAATCTATAGGTTGCATTTTTTGAGTTACAGAGGAGGTCTAGGGCTAGAATTATTGCTCTCGCTCTAACTTTTGCCGGCGATGCCTCACTTGTGTGGTTTGAACACCGTTTTTTTATATGCGGGCGCTACTTACGTATGCGTTCGCTTCTGCGTGCGAGCTCGTCGGGACAGGGGGCTTTTGTTTACTTATTTATTTATTTTATTTTTTACACTAAAAAAAAAATGGGTCACTTTTATTCCTATTACAAGGAATGTAAAAATCCCTTGTAATAGAAAAAAGCATGACAGATCCTCTTAAATATGAGATCTTTAGTCCAAATGACCTCAGATCTCATATTTAGACTAAAATGTAAAAGAATAAAAAATTTTACATTTGAAAGAATGACGAGAAGAAAATGTGCCTTTAAGAAGCATGGGTGGAAGTGACATTTTGACGTCGCATCCGCCCTGCTATGATATGGGGACGGGTGGGGGCCATCTTGCCCTCACTCGTATCTCAGCCGAGCAGGAGAGAGGACCCGATCGCCCTCTCCTGCCACCGATAATGGTGATCTTGTGGCGAATCAGCCACGGAGACCACAGTTATCGTTTAAAGGACCACTCGCAGGAAAGATGGATATCTCGGTTGTGGCAGCGGCTGCTGCCGTTACTGAGATATCCATCTTTAAAGTAATACAGGGACTACTTTGAAGTAGCACAGATATGAATGGTTATCATTGGGAGTCATGGGATATGACTTGTCATGCAATTCTGATGTCCAAAGTCGCACAATAGTGAAAGGAGCCCTAAGCCTATTCTAGAGTTGAAGTGTCTGGAGGACTAGAACTATGTATTTTATTATTTGCTTGCTTAGGTCATGCAGCAAGAATGTGCTGTCTTGATACTCTCCCTGGAAAATATGTGTTTTAGTCTGTGGTGGGTCTTCCTCGTGTATTTTGGAATTGCGCCCCTTTAACTCTCAGGATAAAATGTTATAACCACTATCAATTTGCATATCTTTCTTAATATTTTTTATTGTATCAGTTGGACACCGTTACTGTAAGCCAAATCAGTTGGCTCCACGGTTTTACTGTTCGATTTTAAGCTTTGACAAAAAAAACCCTGCAAGTTGATTGGTTTCTATGCAGCGCTGCACCAGATTTTGCACTCTATTAGGAAATAAACCCCACTGTTCCTTCATGTTCACTCAGCAGGCTGGAAGTGTGTGTTCTTGAGCAAACTGCGCTGCTTGAGTTTAAAACCTGACTGTGCAGTGCGTCTTTTCTGATTTAAACAAATGATACACTATATCTGGTTTGCCACAGTTCACAGAACATGGAAATGCAATTATTTTATTAAATACAAACTGCTAAATACATTATTTTTTCTCAGCAGTCTTCTGACTTTTATCATTGTCTGGTTAAAGCTTGGAGGAGTTTTCATTCTCCCCTGATTGTCCTATGAGTCTGCAGGACTGACCCTCTGTCTGGACAGTGCTAATTGGCCCTATACTGATCACATACTCACCAAAGAGAAGAGATTAATTGGGGACTGTGGGAGAAGGGGTTGATCAGAGAAGACAGGATCAAACAGCCTTTTTACACAATGCAGAGGATTAACTCTCTAGGTTCCACATTGAGTATAACAAGCATGCTTTACTTCATATACAGACTGATTTTACTGTTTTGGGTTTAGTAACACTTTTAACATATACTGTATGTATTTCAACTGGCAGCCTGCTCATTTTAAATGAGCCTTTAAAACTACATTTTACACTGCCAATTTAGGCCGGTGTGAAATACAGCGGCAGGAATCTTTGGATTCCTGCTGCTGTTAGCAGTTCTGTGTGGCCACCAGCCCTGTTCACTATGACAGGTCACCGGCAGTCACAGTTGTTTGCTGCTGTCTGCACAGCCAGCAATTGCCACAGGTAATTATAGTTTGAGTACGTTTGGTGGCCATACCTAGTCACTCGCAGCAGCAATTCGCACCAGCATAAAATCAGTGTTTTGTGCGTTAGGCTACATTTATATTTAACCAACACAGTAACATGCAGTGTTGGGGACAGTGCTGGCTCCAGCAGGGAGCATAGCAATGCTCATTTTAGCACACTGCCTCTATTTGAATTGTCACTGCACAGCAGCACAGTGCATTATGCATTTCTCTCCTCAGTTTAGGCCGATACATATTCTTCTACATAGTTTTGGTAAAAAAAATCATTGAAATAAGTGCAAAAATGTTATAGGGGATAGTTTTATGGCATATTTTTTTTATTTTTTTACTAGTAATGGTGGCGATCAGTTTTTTATTTTGTGACCGCGAAATTATGACGGACACATCCGACACTTTGATGCCATTTTGGGACCATTGTCATTGATACAGCGATCAGTGCTATAAAAATGCAGTGATTACTGTAAAAACACTGGCAGTGAAGGGGTTAACGAGTAGGGGCGCTGAAGGGGTTAAGTGTGTCCTAGGGAATGCTTCTAACTATGGGGGGGTGGGCTATGTGTGACATGACATTGATCACCACTCCCGATTACAGGGAGCGGTGATCAGTCTCCTGTCACTAGGAAGAATGGGGACATGCTTGTTACATCAGCATTTCACTGTTCTAGCGCGCACCCACAATGCTGCATCTTAAAGCGGAGCTCCACCCAGGAAAACAAAATTTTCCCATGTTTAAAAAAATTAAATAAAAAAAATGCTATGCGGAAGTCCGTAATCTGCCTCTTCCACTCCGCGGTGCCTTTTCTTCTTGTCCTTCTCCTTGTGAATGGGGCGCGCTGCTTTCTGGGAACTGTGTGTGTTCTCAGAGAGCAGCGCGCCCATTCACAAGCCAGCGTGAGACTCATGCAGGCGCAGTAGGAAATGGGCAGTGCCTGTTTCCCATAGTGTGAATGGCGGCGCGGGACCCGGAGCGATCGTGGGACCGGCATCGGGGGGCCCATCAGCGCGGGCAAGTAGGACAAGGTAAGTGTCCTTATTTAAAGTCAGCAGCTACACTGTTAGTAGCTGCTGACTTTAAAAAAAATTGCGGCTGGAGCTCCGCTTTAAAGGGGACGTACAGGTCTATCTGCCCACAAGAGCCATCGTGTCTACATAAATAGTTGTGCACTGGTCCTTAAGTGGTTAAAAAACATTTATATATAGGAGGGGCTGGACAAGGTGTTTCCAAAACTATCCAAGGTAAGCTGGGTTCCATGAGCCCCCTACCCAGAGTGACTACCATCACAGAGGTTTATCAAGAAGTCTAGATGTCAACAGTCGCTCTATACACTCAGGTACCAGATTTTCTTTATCGTACATCACGGGACACAGAGCGCATAGCCATTACACTTGGGTTATATGGGTACCTTCAGGTGTGGACACTGGTGTAATCAATTTCACAGGAAGTTTCCTCCCTATATAACCCCCTCCCACTGGGAGTGCTTCAGTTTTTTCGCCAGTGTCTTAGGTGTTGGTCATGTCTAGCTGTCCCTCGGAGGTCTCTGGACCCAGGATAGCTAGCCGGATCCGTCCGAAGTGCTTCAAAGCCAAGGTGTACGGTACCCGGGCCCTGCTGGAGTGGGGTTTTTGCCTATAATGCCTCTCCTTGGAGGGCTGGATTCTGGGCTCCAGTGCCTTAGTCTCTTCCAAGAACTAAACGCTACTGATGCCAGGATGCTATATAGGTCCAGGGGTGTGGGTTCCTTAACACAGGACCCCGGTCCCTGAAGGTCCAAGACAATACCCACGGAGATGGGGGAAGGCTGGGCCTCTTGCATTTTGCAATACCCTGCGGCGTGGAGCAGGTAAGAGGGAACCTGTGGGACTTGGTTCGACAGTAGGTATCCCCCTGGGGGTCTGGGTTGGCTAATGGTATGCTTGTGCATCAGCCACTATCTCCACTATGTCTTTTGAGGCAGGATTGGATGTACTAATGTTTACCCAGATAACATGTAGATATATATATGCTTTTAAAGATATGTATTTTGCTACTCCCCCCAGATTTGCCTGTTAGCATGATACTGCAGCCCCACGTGTATAGAGAGGAAGTGCTGACAAAACTCCTGTTTCCTAGGAAGCCTAGGGGGACAGCTTCCTCTATGTGTGCACTACAAAGATTAGTGGCTTACCGGGTGTCTGTTACTAGCGCTGGTCCAGGCTTCTCCTCTGCTCTCTGCTTCCTCCATGTTGGTTTCAGCGTGGGGGGGCGCGCGCACGTGCGCGCCGCCTTTTACAGCGTCAGCGGGCGTGGGGGGGGCGGGCCAGCAGCGTCAGGTCTCAGATAAAGCAAAAAAGAATTCCTGGCTGGTCATTCCCTCCTGAGAGCAGTGGAGAGTGAGGACATAGAGCGCGCAGCTGAGCCAGTTCTGGCTAACAGTGACACCCAGTGGTGGTTTGTGGATCTTCAGGTCTGGACTTAAAAGTCCACACTGACCAGAAAAAAATAAAAAAAAAAAAGGATTTTTTTCTTAAAGGGACTCAGCCTTAGATCTGGCAGTATCTGAGTCGGTGCAACCTTGGACTCCAGCTAACGGGCATTGGTGTGGCAATACTCACAGGACTTTCCTCGGTATTGCCGCCTTCTCGGGCGTATGAAAATTTAGATTTTTTTTTACCATAGCCTGTCCTTATTAATGTTTCACTTCTAGCTACAACAGTTGGGTGTTGGCTGTAGGGGTGTCTCAAGGTTGTGCAATGGCTCCCAAGGGATCAGGACCAGCTAAGGCTGCAAAAGGTGCCAAAAAAGAAAAGGGGTCTCCAACGGGGTCAGAGGATTTGGGCCAGGCTCCAGTGGTCCCACCCTCACCAGATAGACCACCGAACAGCATCGTGCAGGAGCCATTGAGGGTGCTAGGGGCAGAGGCGGCCCCCAATCAACCCATTCCCGTTTATGTTACGGAAGAAAGGCTAGAATCCACCCTGGGTGGGCTAGAGAAAAGGTTAACTGCTTTAATTGCCCGCTCTTTGCCGGGTGGCAAACGGGCTAGATCCCCGTCACCTAGAACGGTGTGTTCGGATGAAGAGGTCCTCTCTTCGGAGGAATTGGACCCACAGGGGGATCAAGCGGACCTGAGTCCTGACGGGTCAGACATTGAAGATTCCACTATAGATGAAATTTTTTCGGCTTCTCAAGCAGAGAGTCTGTGGATCCAGTCTCTGACGGATATGGTTCGCACTGCTTTTAAACTTCCAGTGTCAGAACAATTAGCCCCCGCGGTATCCTCTTTAGGTTCCTTGAAGGCACCATTGAGTGGTGCGTCTTTCCCGGTTCACCCCCTTCTGGAGAGCGTGATTTTTCAGGATTGGGCTCGACCTGATAGGATTTTTATCCCTCCTAAAAGGTTCACCATTCTCTATCCTATGGAAGAAGAATTTGCAAAGAAATGGGCACTCCCTACCGTGGACGCAGCCATTTCCTGCGTAAATAAATCCCTGACCTGTCCGGTGGAAAATGTCCAGGTGTTTAAAGATCCAGTCGACAAAAAATTGGAGACCCTACTGAAGGCTTCTTTTACCACAGTAGGTGCCGTGGTTCAGCCAGCAGTGGCAGCCATTGGCGTTTGTCAGGCTTTAAAGGATCAGACTAAACGGATATTAAGGGACATACCGGCTCAGCAAGCTCGTGAATTGGCTGACCTCCCAAGAGCTCTCTGCTTTGCTGTAGATGCTATTAAGGACTCCGTTCAACAGGCGTCCCGTTTATCTCTGCTGTTGGTTCATATGCGTCGCCTTTTGTGGCTAAAAAACTGGTCAGCAGAGGCACCCTGCAAAAAGCTTTTAGCAGGATTTCCCTTTCATGGTGGGAGACTATTCGGTGAAGACCTAGATAAATATATCCAGACCATATCAAGTGGTAAAAGTTCTTTCTTGCCTGTCAAGAAAAGATCGCGTGGGCCCGCATTTAAGCGACAGGCCTTCGCAGGCTCGGCCCCTTCAACTTCCCGTCAGTATCGACGGCCTCCCGGGCGTTCAGCATTTAATAGCCGCCCACAAGGACAAGCCACGACAGGCAAGAGGCCATGGTCTCGCAAGCCGGTTAAACCAGTCCTCAAGTCAGATTCATGAAGGGGCGCCCCCACTCTCTTGGGTGGGGGGAAGGCTTCGGTTTTTCTCCGAAGTGTGGAAGGCCAGAATTCCCGACTCTTGGGTAAGATCCGTGGTAACCACGGGCTACAAGCTAGAGTTTCGGGAAGTCCCCCCTCCTCATTTTCAGGGGTCAAGTCTTCCAAGCGACCCATTAAAGAGGGCCTCTCTTGTAAAAGCATTGGATCGTCTCTTGCTCCAAGGGGTAATTGTAGAAGTACCAACCCAGGAATGGGGTCTGAGATTCTACTCCAACCTTTTCATAATACCAAAGCCCAATGGCGACGTCAGGCCTATCTTGGACCTCAAACGCCTAAATCGCTTTCTAAACATTCAGACCTTTCGTATGGAGTTTATACGTTCGGTGGCAGCCAGCCTACATCAAGACGACTTGCTAGCATCTATAGACATAAAAGATGCGTATCTGCACGTGCCGATCTACCCGGCACATCACAGGTTTCTTCGTTTTATGATAGATCACCGCCATTACCAGTTCGTAGCCCTCCCTTTCGGGTTGGCAACAGCTCCGCGGGTATTCACAAAGGTGTTAGCCCCGGTGCTAGCCGTCCTAAGGACAGAATGCATTTTAGTCTTGGCATACTTGGACGATCTTCTGGTTATCGACAGCTCAGCTTCCAACCTCAATCAGGCAGTAGGTCGCACAGTTCAGCATCTAGAGGAATTCGGGTGGATTGTAAACCTAGAAAAATCAGTATTAAAACCCACAAAGCAGTTGGAATATCTAGGCCTTCGGCTAGATACAGACTGCCAGAGGATAGATTTACCTCAAGCAAAGATCGGATCAATAGCTCAAGCAGTTCAAGTGATCTTAGGCAAGAAGAGGCCGACTATTCGCCTATGTATGCGACTGCTGGGGAAGATGGTGGCCGCCTTCGAGGCTGTGCCCTACGCCCAGATCCATACCAGATATCTTCAGGCAGCCATTCTCTCTGCTTGGAACAAGTCCATTCAGGCGTTAGATCGTCCGTTAGTGCTCTCCCCGAAGGTCCGGCGCAGCCTGTCTTGGTGGCTGGTCTCTCAAAATTTATCAAAAGGGAAATCCTTTTGCCCCATCACGTGGAAGATAGTATCCACGGATGCCAGCCTATCAGGTTGGGGGGCAGTTCTAGAAGAACAGACCCAGCAAGGGCAGTGGTCGGAGGCAGAAAAACTGCTTCCCATCAATATCTTGGAGATCAGAGCTGCTCGGCTGGCCCTGATCGCCTGGACTCTCCCCCTTCAGGGTCTGCCAGTAAGGATACAGTCCGACAACGCCACTGCGGTGGCATACATAAACCACCAGGGGGGCACGAAGAGCCCAGCAGCCCAAAGAGAAGTAAACCTGATTTTCTCATGGGCCGAAGCCCATGTACCCTGCATCTCGGCGGTGTTCATCCCAGGGATAGACAATTCTCAAGCAGATTTTTTGAGTCGTCAACAGTTGCTCCCGGGGGAATGGTCTCTTCACCCCCAGGTATTCCAAGAGATTTGCCAAAGATTCGGAGTCCCAGAGGTGGACATTATGGCAACGAGATCCAACAAAAAGTTGGACAAATTCATATCCCGAGCCAGGGATCCCTCGGCCTACGGGACCGATGCCTTGGTTTGTCCTTGGCACCAGTTTTCTCTTCTGTATGCGTTCCCTCCACTGCAGATGATTCCCCGCCTTCTACGGAGGATCCGGGTGGAGCGCAGGCCTGTGATCCTGGTGGCCCCAGCCTGGCCCAGGAGGGCTTGGTACGCACTCATCGTGAAGATGTCAGTCGGGGCGCCGTGGCCGCTCCCCCTGCGCCCAGATCTGCTGTCTCGGGGCCCAATCTGCCATCCTGCTTCACAGCAGCTAAATTTGACGGCTTGGCGGCTGAATCCCTAATTCTTAAGGGCAGAGGCCTCTCAGATCAGGTCATATCTACGTTGATTCAGGCTAGGAAACCGGTCTCCAGAAATATTTATTACAGAGTCTGGAGAACCTATGTGGAGTGGTGCGAGTCTCAAAAATGGCATCCTCGAAAGTTTTTTATTGACAGGATCTTGCGATTCCTCCAGGTTGGCGTTGACAAAGGGTTGGCTCTTGGTACTCTAAAGGGGCAGGTGTCGGCCTTATCAATATGGTTTCAAAGACCCTTGGCCACCCATTCGCTTATGAAAACCTTCTTGCAGGGGGTCTTGCATGTGACTCCCCCTATTAGAGCTCCCCTCTGCCCCTGGAATTTAAATCTGGTCTTGTCAGCTTTACAAAGGCAGCAGTTTGAACCTCTGACAGAAATCCCTCTGGTGCTACTAACCCGAAAGTTGGTTTTCTTGGTGGCTATGGCGTCAGCCAGAAGGTTTTCCGAGCTGGCAGCCTTGTCATGCAGGGAGCCATACCTTATTCTGCATAAGGACAGAGTGGTTCTGCGGCCTCAACCTTCTTTCCTTCCTAAGGTCATATCCAGTTTTCACTTGAATCAGGACCTAGTCCTACCATCCTTCTTTCCTACTCCCCAGTCCAGAGAGGAAAGACGGCTTCATACTTTGGACGTGGTTCGAGCCATGAGGGTCTATCTCAAGGCTACAGAGAAGATTCGGAAAACAGATGTGCTTTTTGTTCTTCCGGATGGCCCCAAGAAGGGTCAGCCGGCTGCCAAGTCTTCCTTGGCTAGGTGGATTAAGCAGCTGATTTTTCAGGCCTATGGTCTGAAGCGCGTTCCACCTCCCTTATCAGTTAAAGCCCATTCTACGAGGGCCATGAGTGCCTCCTGGGCGGCACACCATCAGATCTCTATGGCACAGGTTTGCAAGGCGGCAACCTGGTCTTCCGTACATACGTTTACTAAATTTTATAAGTTGGACGTTGCAAAGGGTACGGACGCAGCTTTTGGGCAGGCGGTCCTACGGGCAGCAGTATAGAATCCTCTGGCCCGGTTCACGCCCCCTTGTTTTTCTGTTGGTGGAGCTATTTTTTTCTCCTGACAATATTTTTATTTGGCTATTCTTGGCCTTAAGGTCTCCCTCCCTTCATAGAGCATTGCTTTAGGACATCCCAAGTGTAATGGCTATGCGCTCTGTGTCCCGTGATGTACGATAAAGAAAAAAGGATTTATAATAAACAGCTTACCTGTAAAATCCTTTTCTTGAAGTACATCACGGGACACAGAGCTCCCACCCCTCTTTTGGGGAACATTGTGTAACCTCGGGAGAATTGCTTGCTACAAAACTGAAGCACTCCCAGTGGGAGGGGGTTATATAGGGAGGAAACTTCCTGTGAAATTGATTACACCAGTGTCCACACCTGAAGGTACCCATATAACCCAAGTGTAATGGCAATGCGCTCTGTGTCCCGTGATGTACTTCAAGAAAAGGATTTTACAGGTAAGCTGTTTATTAAAAATCCTTTTATTTGTCTCCTAGAGTTGGGTTCGAAGAGCATGTCGCAATTGATTATAATGAAAATGCATAGATTGAGGCAAGGAAAACCTCCCCCGTAGTTCAGCAAAGGAAGAAATTCTCCCATCTGAGATGACATGCTTCAGGGCCACAACGTCCTTAGCTGCCCATAACTGGGGATCTGGAAACTGAGCTAGGTGTCGTAGTTGTGGGGTCACACCATAGAGGTAGGTGAGGCGAGTAGGTAGCGTCTTTCCCATGAATACCCCTAGCTTGCCCCCAAACTCTAATCATTGTACACATAGGACCAGTAACCAGTGGGTGGGCCCTAGGATCGCAACAGACTAAATTAGTCAACGCAGCGTAGGAACCAAGAAGGGCAGCCTTCAACTGGACCGCTGGGTTTTGACCAGACTGGTTGGACCACCAACGCACCATAACAAGTACAGCTTCCCAATAGTATAACTGGAGATTAGGCAAAGCCAGGAAAGTTAGTTAAAGAATAGTCCAAGACCCCCTTTTCACAGCCACAGCAGGTGTGTGGACCTGGAAAATTCAAATCGGAGAACTCCTCAGTGGAATCCCTTAATATAATCTTTAGAGGGTTTAACTGTGCAATATGTGCCAAACAGTAAAATAGTTTTTGGCTTGATTGGCCTTACCTTATCTGAAAAGAGATGTCATACATACTAAATGCTCTTTTTCTTTTTTTGTCCCCATGACCCAACAGATCACATGCTTTCTTTTGGTGGTATTTAGTCACTGATGTTGTTTTTTATTTTTTTGCGCTATAAGAGGAAAAAAGGAAAATTCTGTTAAAAAAACATTTCTTCGTTTCTGTTAAAATTTAGCAAATTTAGTAATTTTTTTTCTTCATAAATTTTGGCCAAAATGTATACTGCTACATATAATGTATAAAATACAAATAAGTACAAATTAGTGTATATTATTTGGTCTTTGTGAAAGTTGGAGTCCACAAGCTATGGTGCCAATATCTGAAAATGGATCACACCTGAAGTACTGATGGCCTATCTACTTTCATTTCTTGAGACCCTAACATGCCAGAAAAGTACAAATACCCCCCAAATGACCCCTTTTTGGAAAGCCATTCCAAGGTATTTAGAAAGAGGTATTGAGTTTTTTGAAGTTGTCGTTTTTTTCCCACAGTTCTTTGCAAAATCAAGATTTTTTTTCCACAAAATTGTTATATTAGCAGGTTATTTCTCGCACACAGCATATGCATACCACAAATTACACCCCAAAACACATGGGAATGTAGGCTACACAAAAGCATTAAGTAAATAAAAACGCCAAACCAAAAAAACATACTAGATGGTGATAAAATGGCTGCGGCACCTTTATTGGTATGTTTATAATACAAACATTTAAATTTCATTTCAAACTTATCTTTATTAAATTATCAACACATAAATTCTAAAACTTCAAAATTTTATCAAAATCTCACTCGGTTATAGAACTTAAGCGAGTATTAAAATCTTCAATAAAGTCCCCCCACCAGCCGGTTTTGTTCTGAACAAAAACGGCCTACCCCACCACCGCAGCCTTTTCTATCATGGTTTGGATACCAAGATTAAATATGTCTAGACCTACATCAGACAAGTGCACTCCGTCTCCTCAATATAGGCCTTTTTATATTTGCTAGCCACAATCCCATGCTGTTGGCTCTATACTAATGCCCCCTTTTTCATTCGGCTATTCCTCCCGAGTATGGGGATACCACATGTGTGAGACTTCTACACAGCGTGGCCACATCCAGAGGTCCAACATGCAGGGAGCACCATCAGGCGTTCTGGAGAACCCAGGCCATTCTGACATTCCTCTCCTACATGTAAAAATCATCATTTACTTGCTAGAAAATTACATAGAACCCCAAAACATTATATGTTGTTTGGTGTTTTTCCTTCTTCTTCTTATTTTTTTTTTTTTTTAGCAAAGACTCTAGAGAATACAATGACGGTCGTTGCAACTTTTTTATCTTGCACGGTATTTGCGAAATTTTTCTAATGCGTTTTTTACTGGAAAAAAAATGTTTTGTGCTTAAAAAAAACAAAACGGTAAAGTTAACCCAATGTTTTTGCATAACGTGAAAGATGAAGTTACGCCAAATAAATAGATCCCCAACGTCACCCTTCCAAAATTGTACACGCTCGTGGATTGACTCCAAACATCGCTACTTAAAATTCCCCATAGGCAACGTTTTAAATATTTTTACTGGTTGTATGTTTTTAGTTAGAGGTCTAGGGCCAAAATTATTGCTCTCGCTCTAATGTTCACAGCGATCCCTCACATGTGTGATTTGAAAACCGTTTTCATATGTGGGTGGGACTTGCGTATGCGTTCGCTTCTGTATGCAAGCACAAGGGGGAGGGATACTTTCAAAAAATATATATATATTATTGTTAATTTTACTTTATTTATTTTAGTTTGACACGTTTTTCCACAAAAAAATTTTTTTTGATCACTTTTATTCCTATAGGAATGTAGCATGACGGGTCCTCTTTACAGTGAGATATGGGATCAATAAGACCCCACATCTCGCCTCTAGGCTGGGAAGCCTGAGGGGAAAAAACAAAACAATCCTGGCTTCAATCGTAGCGGTTAGTCGGTAGAAGCACCAGAGGGCGGCGGGAGGTGGGACATCCCCTCTCGCCTCCCGTAAGAACGATCAAGTAGTGGAACAGCCGCTATGATTGTTCTTATGGTGCAGGCAATCACCGGCTGAAAAAGCTGATATCTGAATGATGCCTTTAGCTGCAGGCATCATTCAGATATCCCCGCACAAAGTCAAGGACGTCATATGACGGCCGGCGGGCGGGAAGTAGTCATTGCGGAGTATGGGCAGGGTATTGCGCAGGGATGGCTAAGCATGGAGGGATAGATGGCTGGCTGGATCTGTGACTGCAATTGTCACACATCCAGCCTACAGTGCTGCTGCCATCCGCTCTCTCCCCCTCTCCTCACACTGTACACACATGACGCCGGTTTGTTTACGTGTGATCGCTCCGTCATTGGACGGAGCGATCACGTGGTAAACGGCTGCTATCGGCGACCATTTACCGTGATGCGCCAGGTCCTTTGGACCCGGCGGTCACGGACACTCCCGTGTGTGCGCGCGATTCTGGGAGGACGTCAATATACGCCCTCCCAGAGTTAAGCAACCGCCCTGTAGCCGTCATTCAGCTATGGGCTGGTTGCCAAGTAGTTAAAGTGAACCTGTGCCAAGATCATACACACTAAAGTATTTCTACGGTGGCAGGTCGGCTCGCTATATATATATACACATATATATATATATATATATATATATATATATATATATATATATATATATATATATATATATATATATATATATATATATATATCTCTATATAGCGGCTATTAGTGGGGGGGCACGTGCCAGCAGGTCGGGTGGATTTGACATCTGAGGCGATTCCCCTGAGTGTTCTGTCATGTCCCTGGCAACCCCCCCCCACAGTTCTGATACACCTAGGAAACACATTTAACCCCTTTAATCGCCCCCTAGTGTTACCCTCTTCCCTGCCAGTGACATTTACACAGTAATCGTGGCTATTTAGAGCACTGAAAACTCCAAAAAAGTGTTCAATCTGCCTGCCGCAATGTTGCAGTCCTGCTAAAATCACTGCTATTACTAATAAAAAAAATGAAAATGTCATAAATCTATCTCCTATTTTGTAGACACTATAACTTTTACCCAAACCAATCATTATACGCCTATTGCGATTAAAATGTATATATTAAAAAAAATCCAAAGTTGGCGCTCTTTGTTAACAGCACAAAAAATATATAAACCGCAGAGGTGATCAAATACCACTAAAAGAAGTCTCTATTTGTGGGGGGAAAAAATATGTCAATCTTGTTTGGGTACAGCCTTGCACGACCGCGCAGATGTCAGTGACGCAGTGCCTTATCGCAAAATATGGCCTGCTCATTAAGGGGGCAAATCCTTCCGGGGCTGAAGTGGTTAAAGAAAACAGCACATGTTTCTGAGCTGTTGGAAACTGACTAAGACCACGAGCTTGTCTGTGGACGAACTCCTCTTTGCTTAGCGGGGATCGCTCCGTTGATCCCCACTGAGCAGGCGGATGACCTCCACTCTCCTCTATGGGTGATCTACTCGCTGTGCAGGGACGGACCAGTCAGAACTCCGCTCTGCCTAATGGGGATCGGATAAAACCTGACCGCCTTTCCGTTTTTCATCTGATCCGTCAGAAGCGCAAAATAGGGCTTCCATCCGTCTGAATTCAGCGGATAAGATGTCGGCGAACATGTCACCGCTGACATCCGTTGCTCCATAAACCTGACAGGAGGATCTGACAGTCCACTTATGTGAAAGGGGCCTAAAACCAAACAAGTCTGTGTTGCAATTTTAGAGGATCTTTGACTGTAATAACTTTACATTACAAGCAGCAAGAGTAGTCCGTAATAGTTTGTTTTTACACTCCCTTTTTTTTATTGTTTAGATGTAAATAGTTGAATGTCCGTAGTCTGGGCACAGGCGCACTTTAACCACTAGGCGTCCGCGCTATAGCCGAATGACGGCCACAGCGTGGACCCCAATTGCTGGGAGTCCATCAATAGACGGCTTGAGGAGGGAAAAAAAATGCCGATCACCTGCTCTTGTATAAGGGACCTTGGTCCCCAGTGGAAGAGACACATCAGCCTCATTAGTGCCATCTGCCAGTGCAATAAAGTGCCACCTATCAGTGCCCACCTCTGCCACCTATCAATGCCCACCAGTGGTGCCAGTCAGTGTCACCTAGCAGTGCTGCCTATCAATCTCCCCTACCAGTGCTGATCACTGCCACCTATCGGTGCTGCCTATCAGTGCCGCCTTATCGGTGCCCATCAGTACAGCCTCCTCAGCGTACATCAATGAAGGAGAAAAATTACCTGTTTGCAAAATTTTATAACAAAATATAAAACAATTTTTTTTTTTTTTTTACAAAAAATAAGAACTGCAGAGGTGATCAAATACCACCAAAAGAAAGCTCTATTTGTGGGGGAAAAAAAATGATAAAAATGTTAGTGTTGTATGACCACGCAATTGTCTTTCAAAGAGTGAGAGCGCTGATAGCTGAAAATTGGTCTGGGCAGGAGGGGGGTTTAAGTGCCCAGTAAGCAAGTGGTTAACTAACATGTTTTTCTTATATAGATTGTGGCTTTTAACCTATCCTATATGCATTTTACAGGTTGAAAATTTAGAAAGGTTAAACAGTTGTAATCACACAAGGCAAGCACAATGTTGGAAGAAGATATGGAAGTGGCTATTAAAGTGGTGGTAGTAGGGAATGGTGCTGTTGGAAAATCAAGCATGATACAAAGATACTGCAAAGGCATATTTACAAAGGATTACAAGAAGACCATTGGAGTAGATTTTCTGGAAAGGCAAATTCAGTAAGTAAACTTTATTAAGTCTATACTATATGTCTGTCAAAAATATTTATATGTGTAATAGAAATATAAAGGATTGTACAGGATGGTGGGGTGAGGATGTACGGCATCTATTTACTACCGTTAAATTTGTGTCTACCTGCCATGCCCCCTGTCCAACCTTCCTGAGTTATGTGACCGCAAGACTGAGGCTGTTGCTGTCAATCTGCAGCAGCTCATAGCCAGTAAACGGGAAGGGAAAGTCGGCTTGTTTATCCTAATATACATTAAAGTGGACCTTCAGTATTTTTTTTTTTCATCTTTCCATCTATTAAATCATTTTGACCTTGCCGTTTTAACTTTGGATAGTAAAACTTTTTTTTTTTTTTTTATCTGCCAGAAAATACCAGACAAAAAACGCTCTGGTAAAAAGCCTAGGCCTATGACATAGTGTACAGCCCCCTCTATCACTCTTCTGAACGTTTGCCAGGAAGGGAGGGGGGGTGAGTCATAAGAGTGCAAATGAGAGCTGCAGGGCTGGAGGTGTGCCTCTGTGTAAATCCAGGAAGTGAACAGGCAGCACCTTCAGCTGACCACAGTTAAAATGGTTGCAGCCAGATTCAGTGGAAGGAGATTTCTGCAGCATATTTGGCAAGTACAGAATCACAGTGTGTGTTTTTATTACAAATGATATGAGCAGACTGCAGTTCCTCTTTAAAAAATGTAAAACGAAAGTATTTTTTCCAAAAATGCTGTTTGCTGGAATTTTGACAGGTTTCTTTAGCAATATATTGCAAATACTTTATTTGCAGAAGCAAGCCAGCACAAAAAGCATCATAATTGCATACAACAGACATCGGCCCGGATTCGCATACATCGGCGCATATTTAATGCCGCCGTAGCGTATCTTTTACGCTACGCCGGCGCAGCGCGGAGAGGCAAGCATGGAATTCACAAAGCAAATGCTTCCCAAAGTGGGCTGGAAGTGGGCGTGATCTATGTTAATGAAGCGTGACCCCATGCAAATGATGGGCCGGGCGCCAGACAAGTACTTAAAATGAACGGCGCTTGTGTCGTGACATGGACGTATCCCTGTGCGCATGCGTACAGCCACGACGGAACAACTGCCTAAGATACGCCGGATCACTGTGTACGCCGTGAACGTAACCTACGCCCAGCCAGACCCACATCGGCCCATATTCAGACGTCCAACGTAAAATACGTAGGCTTGTGTTCCCTGGTCCAAACCTTTGCATGTGTTGTGCCTCATCTATGGGGAATAACTTTACGCCAGAGGTAAAACTTACGCAAACCGCGTAAATCATGCGCCGGGCGTGAATCGGAGTATCTCCCTCATTTGCATATTTGAATCGAAAATCAGTGGGAGCGCCACATGCGACGAGCGTAAATATGCGCCCACTCTTCGCCGGCGTAGGCAAGTTATGTCGGTGGGATGAAGTCTGTTTTTAGGCGTATCTTAGTTTGTGGGTTCGGCTCACAGATACGACAGCACCAATTTGTACTTAAGCGGCGTATCTGGAGATACGTCGGCGTAAGTGCTTTGTGAATCCGGGCCATCATGTTTATTTGTTCAGTGTATTGCTATATGCTCAGGACACAGTTTCTTTTACTTTTGTTGCTGTTTATATGAGCCACTTTTATTTTTTTGCGGACTGTGTTTGGCTGTGTTGATGCCTGTGGTCACTAGGACAGATAGGGTGAATCTATCCAGTAGGTTGCCAAGATAAGATGATCTGCCCATTCGCTTAGCTGTCTGGCAACACTGATCAAAGGAGACTGATCTCCGACCACTCAGGAGAGGAGGGGGTATGACCTGCAGTCCGCAAAAATGCCCGCACAGCCCTTGCTTTGCCTTTGCCTCCTCTCTCTTAATTCACACTGAATTCAGACCTGCTGCCCTCCTTTAGCTAATCAGTTTACAGAGCATGGAAGCTGTCTGCTTGTGTTGGGAATGATTATAGCTGGAGTAGAGCACTTTCATTCACAAAAACAAAAGCTGACAACAGCACACCCTGTCTACTACTGTGTGTGTGTGTCTTCTCAAAAGTGAGGTGGCAGGTCCAGATTCTGTATGTACTGAACATTAGAGAAAAGGCATGGCGCTGCAGGGGCCTGCTACTGGCTCGAACTAACCCACCCCCCCCCCCCCCCCCAATAAAAACTCCTCATTTTTGTTTTTAGTCTGCAGGAGGGGAGCGACATAAGAAATAAATAGAATAAATCATTTTATATTTAACATTGACTGCTCATATTTTAATGGGGACAAGTTTTTATCCTGGTGATAGTTCTTCTTCTTTAGGAATATCTGCGCATGCTGCTTAGTTTTAATTTAGGATGCATTCATACTTGTGAATCCACCCTGCTGGCGAGAGCGACAGCGACAGCGGGGGTTTACACAATTGGCTGCTAGTGCACAACCACATTGAAAGCAATTGGGGGGGCTGCCGACTAGCAGTTGATCGCACCCACTCGCATGTAATTGCTCCATGCAGTGATTTACATGTAAATAATTGAACCTGGACACAAGGCAGTCTGTTGCTTTGTAGCCTGCTATGAAGACAGAAACTGGTGGTTGTAAAGTTCAACCATCCCCCCTTATACTTACCTCGACACAATCTCGATCCAGCAATGTGCACAGGAGCCAAAGTTTTTTCAGATCTCTCCCTCCTCATTGGCTTATAGACAGCAGCGGGAGCCATTGGAGGACCTGGGGGCGAGCTGTGCTCTGTGTATGTCATATCAACCCATGGTGAAAGGAAAGAAAAT
Organism: Rana kukunoris; assembly: GCA_029574335.1. NCBI lineage: Eukaryota > Metazoa > Chordata > Amphibia > Anura > Ranidae > Rana > Rana kukunoris. The sequence goes on along the minus strand of CM056052.1, from coordinate 250,800,184 downwards.
CGCATAATCCTATTGTCTGCTTTACTTTCTTTGAATGACTGGTAATGAAAGTACCTGCTGTTTGCACTTCAGTATTAAATGGGTTCTAAAGATATAAATTCTTTAGCTCGATCTTTTAAAGTGAATTTCCTGAAAATGTAATATGATGTTCGAGTGAAGTCCTTACCTCTTGTACCCACAATTGGCCTAACAATTTGGGTATATATGACAACTGACAGTGTTGCTATATAGAAACACTGTATTGGTCACCTCCTAGTACTTGCTTCCATCATGAAATCTGATTGTAATGGTTTTACTAAACATAGGATGTTTCATAGCAATCCTTTTTAAGGTACTTTACCAATGGTACATTGCACCAGTCATCATATAATTTTTTTATTTTTATTTTTTTATTGGTTGAGCATTCATCTGTAGAACCTTTCTTCATAACCAATATCCTCCAAACCCTTTGTTAGCTTTGTTGCTTTTCTTTGTACTTGCTTCATTTCCACTACTTCCTTCCTGAGGTCTGGTGCCCAGAACTGCACAGCATACTCCATGTGCGGCCAGACCAGAGTCTTGTAGAGCAGGAGAATTATCGCTTTATCCCTGGAGTTTATCCCCTCTTCTTCTTCTTTTTTTTTTTTTTTTTTTTTTTTTTTTTTTTTTTATATAATGCATGCCAATATTCTGGTTGCTTTGTTAACAGCAGCATGCTATTGCTGAGCCTATCATCTACTATTTTTTATTTATTTTTTTCCATCCTAGATTTCCCCCAGAGATTCTTCCCCTAGTGTATAGATTGCATTCATATTTTTGCCACCCAAAAGCATTATTTATTTAAAATGTTGTCTATATTAAACCTCATTTGCCATGTAGTTGCCCACCCTATTAATTTGTTCAGATCTTCTTGCAGGGTTTTAACATCCTGTGGAGAAGTTATTGCCCTGCTTAGCTTGGTATCATCCGCAAATACAGAGATTGACCTGTTTACCCCATGCCAACGGACCTTATTTTGTAGAGTAAATTTTTATGGGGGACTGTGTCAAATGCTTTTGCAAAATCCCATATACCCCACGTGTACGGGACTTCCTTTATCTAGAGGGCAAACCACCTCCTCATAGAAGGTTAATAGATTGGTTTGGCAAGAACGATTCTTAACCACTTAAGGACCCCCGCACGCACATATACGGCCACAGAATGGCACGTACAGGCACAAGGGCGTAAATTTACGTCCCCGCCTAAGTGCGGTTCGGGGGTCCCATCGGGACCCCCTCCGCGGCGTGCGGGGGTCCCCCTGGCTCCGGGAGCGATCCGGGATGAGCGGGCGGATGTCGGCGTTTACCCGCCCCCCCGCGATCGCTCCCAGCCAATGGGAGCGCTCCCCCTTCGTGTAACTTCCTCCTCCTGTGTTTACACAGGAAGGAGGAAATGATGTAATCTCTCATCGCAGCGGTGTTTCCCACCGCTGCTGATGAGAGAAGACATCACAAGTAAGTGTGCACCAACACAACACTGACACACACTCACATAGGCACATTAACCCCTTGTGATCGCCCCCCCCACCCCCCTGTCACAGTGTCACTGAATGCAGTGATCTAATCAATGCATTTAGTGTCAGTGTGACAGGCAGTGTAAAATCAGTTAGTGTTAGGTTCAGGATAGCCCCCCCACCCCCCTAATAAAGTTTTAACCCCCTGATCACCGCCCTAGTTAACCCTTTCACTCCCTATTGCCAGCGTCACTAAGCGATCATTTTTCTGATCGCTGTATTAGTGTCGCTGTTCCCGCTAGGTAGCTATTTTTTTTTTTATTGCGATTTTTTTTTTTTTTTTTTTTTTTTTTACTAAAGACATGTGGCTAAATAAATTTTGGCCTAAATGTTTGACTAAAATTTAGTTTATTTGATTTTTTTTTTAACAAAAAGTAAAAAATAGTGTTTTTTTTTCAAAAATGTCACTCTATTTTTGTATATAGCGCAAAAAATAAAAATCGCAGAGGTGATCAAATACCACCAAAAGAAAGCTCTATTTGTGGGAAGAAAAGGACGCAAATTTTGTTTGGGAGCCACGTCGCACGACCGCGCAATTGTCTGTTAAAGCGACGCAGTGCCGAATCGCAAAAACACCTTGGGTCATTTACCAGCGTATTGGTCTGGGTCTTAAGTGGTTAAGGAATCCATGCTGATAACTGCTAATGATACCATTTCCATTACTAAAATCTTGTATATAGTTCCTTATCATCCCCTCCAAGAGCTTACATACTATTGTATGTATTTTGGGCCATTTTTAAATATTGGTGCTAAATTGGCTTTTCTCCAATTCGCTGGTACGATTCCAGTGTCAGACTATCAGTAAAAATTAGGAACAATGGTCTGGCAATTACTTGACTGAGTTCCCAGGGTACCCTCACATTTACTAAGCATTTTTACATTGGAGTTAATCCATCCAGGACTTTTGTTCGCTCTTTTTTAAATGTATTACTCAATGAGATGCACTGGCTAATGCCCTTATTTAATAAGTGAACCCATCTCTCCTCCATGTTCTTTGTTCCTTCTAGCAAGGTTCGTAGTTTAGGGAAGTTGGCCTTCCCTTTTTATGTTTCCTATTTGTGTGATTTATACTGAAACCAATTGACCTGTGATCGCTGTTTCCTAAATTGCCCCATAGTTGCACATCAGTGATTAGGTTTGTATTGTTTGGTAATCGGTAGATCTAGTAACGCTTTATTTCTAGTTGGTGTGTCTACCATCTGACCCATTAAATTGTCCTGCAAGACACTGGCGAGCCTTAGACAAATGCATGGTTCCCTCCGTCCAGTCTATGTATGGATAATTAAAATCCCCATTATGATAACCCTTCCCATCCTTGTTGCTAATCCAAATTGTGATAGTCAGTCCCTCCTCCCTCCAGGTTAGGGGGTCTATAGCATACTCCCAGTATTATTTTTCCCCTTAGGTTTCCACCTCCTCCCTAGCTCCCTTAGTGATGTTATCTCTTACATTCACATTATTCTTAATATATAGACATACCCCTCCCCCTTTTTTATCCTCTCTATTAGGGTTGTCCCGATACCACTTTTTTGAGAACGAGTACAAGTACCGATACTTTTTTTCAAGTACTCGCCGATACCGAATACCAATACTTTTTTTAATGTAATGTGACAGTGACGCATTGATGGCTGGCACTGACAAACGGCACTGAAATTAAAAGGATTATGTGGATTGCTGGTTGATCAATTAAGCCCTTAAACCTGTTGTCTCAGTTTAGAAGTCCTTTGATAAAAGATACCAGCCAGTCTGCAGCGCTAATGGCAGGACAGAGAAAAAAGAGGTAATATTGTGGGCACTTGTTGGCATACTTCATACAAGCAGTTTTTTGCACAAGATATTGTATGCCATTTGCAGTAATGTCACACAGCTGTGTGCACACATCCTATGCTCCACAAATGGCACTCCCCATCCCCTACACACCCCTCTGGTCTTCAATGGATGTAAAAAAATACAGTTCACTGACATGCAGCTGTTCCGATTATCTGAGGGAATGCTAATGAATTGCTGGGACTCGTAGTCCCCCCTCTCTCACCTCTCAGGCTGTATCTAGCTTGCATGCCGAACACAGATAAGGTACCCCCTGTGGAGGATATGTCGGATCTGATCCAGATATTGTTCCTCGTCATGGGGGGGCTGTGAGAGATGAGCGGAGAGATCAGGGACATGTACACAGCACACATCGCCTCATACAGCCCACTCCGTCTGTATATACCTGCTCTGGGTGTACACACGCCATCTCCTCCGCTGCTACCGGCATTCTGTATGTCTAAGAAACGTGGGACAAGTGTATAAAAGTCGCGCCTCCTCTACGTCTGTGATAGGGGAACACTCCAAGCAATGAGTTAGTTTCCACCTATCACGGACATCCTCTCATCCTCGTCCATGGGATGAGGATGAGGGGGTGTCTGTGATAGGCAGAACACTGACTCACTTGCTGGGAGTGTTCTCCTATCACAGACGAAGAGGAGGTGCGGCTTTTATACACTTGTCCAGTGTTTCTCGGACATACAGAATGCTGGTAGAATCAGAGGAGACGGCGTGTGTACACCTGGAGCAGGTATATACACTGGATGCCGTCTGAGCATTATACAGAGACACAGGCATTACACGCTGCATCTCTTTCTCCCAGGTATCGGGAGCATTTGCGCGAGTACAAGTACTCGCGCAAATACTCGGTATCGGGACAACCCTACTCTCTATCCCTACGATAAAGGGTATACTCTTGAATGGTTGCCAGCCACTCGATGAGAGTTGTTAAACCAGGTCTCTGCAATTCCCACAAAATCCAAATCCTCCTCGTACAACCGTATCTCTAATTCACCCATCTTGTCCGCCAGGCTCCTGGCATTGGTGAACATGCCATGTAATTTAGACCGGTTGCATACTATCCTCTTTCTGGGTGTTACGAAATTGCAACTAGGACTTGTTACTATACTTGGCTTGGGTTTATGTGCTTTAGTCAACCTACCATGAAAGCCCCCCAATACTACCCTCTGGACTATGTTCTGCACTGACTATCTCTACCTCTGGACCTGACCACCCCCACCCCCAATCACCTAGTTTAAAAACTTCTCTAACTTTTTGGCCATCTTTACTCCCAGCAGATCTGCACCCTCCTCATTTATGTCTATTGAAATCGCACCCCGAAGTCGCCAAAAGTAGTAAAGAATCTACTTTTGGGAATCGGTGCGGCGCTGTAAATGGGGCGTCAGACAATGCCATTGTCGGCCATAGCCGCCGATTTAGAATGCGATTTGGCAAGTCAAATTGCATGCCAAATCGCTGCAATGTGAAGCAGGGCTAAATCAGTGATTGTTCATAGCAAGAGAGATCGCAATTACAAGCTGGTTATGACCAGCAGCATACATAGACTGATTCTCAGTCAGCTGTGATTGCTTTATTATTTATTTTAATCAAGAGTTGAGAGAAGCTGAATAAAAGGAAACTTATTTTTTTTTTTTTTAAATATGGTTTGTTATTGCTGGCCACCGCTTGCTCATTACCAGACTGTATCTAGGCACGATACAGTGAGTCACCGACCTAGAACAAACACGCAGCTGCAACTAATCGTTGTATGGATTCAGGTCACTCACTATGCAAGTCACTGGATCAGCATGACCATGCACCTAGCATTTGTAGATGGGGTACACAAGTCTGCCTTTGAACAGAAAATAACAGCCTGATCTGCCCCCCATTTCAAGGCCAGAGTGGAGACTCTCTCCTAGTGTATGTCCACACAGGTTTCTCCTGCAGCTCTTTGTCTCCATCCTTATGCTGGCCATACACTATACAAAAAATCTGCTGAAATTCGGTCGTTTTTCGAACAGTTAATGGGCACAAAATCGCTAATCGCTGGGATGTTTTTGAGCCAAAAAAACGAAGGACACTTTTGGAAATTTTCTGCCGACCGATAAATTGAAAGGTTAATGTGTTTCCAGTCAGAACTGTCTGCACTAGGTACATGTAAAAAAAAAAAAAAAAAACGAACCACATTATTATTTTTTTTTTTTTTTTCTATTTATGTCCACTGAGCGATTTTATCGGTCATTACATGATGGCACTATCATTTGCGCTCACGGCAGAGCGTTCGTTTTTCTAAAATGGGTTTGGCCGATTTTTTGTATTATGGAAGGCCAGCATAATTTGCACAAAAGGACTTGTGCACAGCTGCACAATCATTCAGGTACTGATTATCATGTAAACATTTACTTAGGATTGGAAGCTTTATCCCTCCCAAAGCTCTATAAAGCTTCTGGGCTGCAGGAACCACAGCAGAACTTGCTGAACTCTGAGCAGACCAAAAGTTTGTTTGCAGGCACAAACCCACTAACCCCATGTAGATGAGAAACCTAGGTGACACATAAATACTGTCCACAACCCTGCTAGCCAAGACTGTAAAGCTGCTAGCTAGACTTAAACTGCCCCTTTTTACAGTAACTGAGCACTGCCTGTGTGCGTGTACAGTATCTCACAAAAGTGAGTATACCCCCCTCACATTTCTTTAAATATTTCTATATCTGTTCATGTGAAAAGTGAAATGACACTTTGCTACAAGCTACAAATACTGCAGCTGCTGACTTTTAATAAATGGACACTTGCCTGACCAGGGTGCACGCCATCCTCGGTGAGGGAATCGGGAAGTGAAGCATTGCGGCTTCACCTCCCGGTTCTCTACTGCGCGAGTCACGCTGCATGTCCTCACTGGTCCCCGCTGTCTTCTGGGACCTGTGTGTTTCCCAGAAGACCGCTGGGGGGACAGGAAGCGGTGTGAACCCCCCATGGGAGTCTATGCCCGGAAGTGGGTGCAAATACCTAGTATTTGCACCCCCCTGAAATGTGCCAAATGTCACATCGGGGGGAGGGGTGGGGGGGGAGGTTATCCGAAAAGTGGAGGTTCCATTTTTGTGCAAAACTCCGTTTTAATGTATAAATCTCTGGCAACAAAAGTGAGTACACCCCTAAGTAAAAATTACCAAATTGAGCCCAAAGTGTCAATATTTTGTGTGGCCACCATAATTTTCCATTACGGGCGGCAAAAGGGGATGTCAACCCCTTCCCACCACCCTCTGGTGCTTCTCCCCACTCACTGCTGAGTCGGAAATCTGATTCCCTGGCCCCGGACTAGATCGTCGCCGGAGTCTCTATGATCATTGGAGGCCGGGTGCAATGTTATGACGTCACGACCGGCCTCTGCATTCAAAAAAACGTTGCTGCCTCGGCTGTGAAGCGGTGATCTTTTCTTTCTCGTACATCACGGGACACAGAGCGGCATATTCATTACTATATGGGTTATATGGAGTACCTTCAGGTGTGGACACTGGCAATCTCAAACAGGAAGTCCCCTCCCTATATAACCCCCTCCCCTAGAGGGAGTCCCTCAGTTTTTTCGCCAGTGTCTTAGGTGTTGGTCACGGAATAGCTTTGCTCCACATCCTTGGGATTAAGGGCGGGCTAACCGGATCTGTCCAAAGAGCCTCAGTGCCAAAGTGGACAGTACCCGGGCCCCAAACCGTGGGGTTTTGCCTATAATGCTCCTCTTTGGAGGGCTGGACCCTGGGCCCAGGACTTGGAGTTCATAAAGACCATAAGTTCCTGTTTGCCAGGGTGCTATATAGGTCCAGGACAGTGGGTACCTTCATAGGACCCCAGGGCCTGAAGGTCTATTACGCTACCCACGGAGATGGGAGAAGATTGGATCGTTTGGCTAGACAAACATCCTGCAGCATGGAGCAGGTAAGAGGGGAGCCTGCGGGACTTGGTTCGACAGCAGGCTCTCCGGGGTAACCTAAAAGGGGGGTAGCCTAAGTATGCTCTGCATTGGCAACCTTGATCACTATGTCTGAGAAAGACAGGATGATCCCATTTCCCCCATCACTAGGTTCTCCTGTCTAAGAATTGTGTTGCTAGCTACCTGCTGCTTTCTTCCTAGGACTGGTAAGGATCCCTATGGGGCCTTTTGGAGAGTCCTACCTGGCCGGGGGTTTGAATCTGCCGCCTGGTACTGCAGTCCTGGGTCTCCAGCAGCGCGGCTCCTCCATGTTCTTCCTGCTCCGGCATACGCGCGCGCGCACGTCTTATAGACGTTTTTCGCGCCGTTCGGAGGGGAGGGCGGGGGGGGGCGTGCCTGCAGCGTCATACAGGGGCGCGCCTTGTGCTGTTATAGATCAGCAGGCATTGTCAGTGCTCAGTCTGAGGCTGATCTCAAAGGGAGAGGACGCAGAGCGGCAGAACAGTGACTCCCGGTGGCGGAAGAGGGGTAGTACATGCTGGACTTTGTTCCAATGCCTTTCTGTTAAGCCAAGAAATCCCCCTTTTTGCAACAGGTTGGAGGCTGGCAAACTAAGTTTGGGGTCGCTGTATGTTTGAAAAAAAAAAAAAGAAAAAAAAGAAAGAGACTTATATATATTTAAAAAAAAAAAAAACATACGGGGCCCCATCAGTTTTTGGGCATTAGTGAGCTATTGTCCCCTAAACTCTAGTTTTGTACTCCTGGCCACTACAGTCTGTTGTTGTTGGCGGAGTCCCTCGATTTTGTATTATGGCTTCCAAAGGTTCGGGGTCAAAGGGTACAAAAAAGACCAAAAAACAAAGGGGTTCCCCCTCTGATTCTGATGATATGCCGATACTTTCCCCGCAACTTATTCCCATAAAGGTCGCCTTGGATGAGCCATTAGGGGGGTCTGGTGCGGAGGCTGGCCCAGATCAGCCCAGCCCTGTGTTTATCACAGAGGAGATGCTAGCTGTATCCCTAGGGGGGCTAGAAGAGAGAATAGCAGCATTGATCGCTAGAGCTATTCCTGGCAAGAAACGGGTTAGATCCCCATCACCAAGAGGTGTATCCTCAGATGCTGAAATTCTCTCTCCGGAGGAATTGGAATCGCAAGAGGATCAACTAGACCTGAACCAAGAGGGTTCAGGGATTGAGGGATCTACCTCTGAGGAACCATTTTCAGACTCCCAGACAGAGAGACTGTGGGTGCAGTCTTTGACGGACATGGTCCGCTCGGCATTTAGTTTACCATTGCCAGAGCCTCAGGTTCCTCCGGTATCCTCTCTGGGCTCTTTGAAAGCTCCTTTAAGCAACGCAGTTTTTCCGGTCCATCCTCTCTTGGAGGAATTGATCTTTCGGGATTGGGTACGGCCGGACAGGATTTTTCTGCCACCGAAGAGATTTGCGGTCATTTACCCCATGGAGGAAAAATTCTCCAAGAGGTGGAAGCTCCCAGTGGTGGATGCAGCCATCTCATGTGTGAATAAATCACTAACTTGCCCGGTGGAAAACATACATATGTTTAAAGATCCGGTTGATAAACGGTTAGAGACACTTTTAAAAGCATCCTTTGCTACGGCAGGAGCAGTGGTACAGCCAGCTGTGGCTGCAATTGGAGTTTGTCAGGCGTTAAAGGACCAGACAAAAGAAATGCTAAAAGACATGCCTACCCAACAGGCAGAAGAGTTTTCTGACATTCCCAGAGCTCTGTGTTTTGCGGTAGATGCTATAAAGGATTCCATCCAGCAGGCCTCTCGTTTATCACTATTTTTGGTGCACATGAGAAGGCTCTTATGGTTGAAGAACTGGGCGGCGGAGCCCCCATGCAAAAAGCTTCTGGCAGGGTTTCCCTTCCATGGAGGACGACTCTTCGGGGAGGATCTGGATAAATACATTCAGACTATTTCAAGTGGCAAAAGTACCCTTTTACCGGTCAAAGAGACATTCCGGGGTCCTACATTTAAGAGGCAGCTCTTTCCTGTCTCAGGGCCCTCAAATTCCAGGCAGTATCGACGGCCGCCTGCACGATCCAATGTTAACAGTAGATCGCAGGGACAGGCCCCTGGGGGTAAGAGACCATGGTATCGCAAGCCGACAAAGACAGCCCCTAAGTCTGCCTTATGAAGGGGCGCCCCCACTCTCACGGGTGGGGGGAAGGCTTTGTTTCTTCTCAGAAGTTTGGGAAGCCAAGATCCCCGACAAATGGGTCGGGGAGTCTGTAACCGCAGGCTACAGACTGGAGTTTCTAAACTTTCCTCCGCCTCATTTTCAAGAGTCAAGGCTACCAAAGGATCCAGCAAAGAAGGCCTCGATGCTGGCAGCTTTGGATCACCTGCTTTGCCAGGACGTAATAATAGAGGTGCCAGCCCAAGAGCAAGGGCTAGGTTTCTATTCCAATCTCTTTGTCATACCAAAGCCCAACGGCGATGTCAGGCCAATCTTGGACCTAAAGAGGTTAAACGGTTACCTAAGGGTTCGTTCCTTCCGGATGGAATCCATCCGGTCAGCAGTCGCCACGCTTCAGAGGGACGATTTTCTGGCTTCCATAGACATAAAGGATGCTTACCTTCATGTACCAATCTTTCAGTCGCATCAAAGATTTTTACGCTTCGCGGTGGGGCAGCGACACTTCCAATTCAGGGCGCTCCCCTTCGGGCTGGCCACGGCCCCCCGGGTATTCACGAAGATCCTAGCCCCAGTTCTGGCCAATCTAAGGATCCAAGGGGTCACAGTCCTAGCATACTTGGACGACCTTTTAATCATAGATCACTCACGGCCGTGTCTGCAACAGGCAATAAACCTCACGGTTCAGTACCTTGAAGGGTTCGGCTCGGTCCTAAACCGGGAAAAGTCAGCGTTCCAGCCTACAAAGCAGTTGGAATACCTCGGCATGAGGTTAGACACAGAACAGCAAAGGGTGTTCCTGCCCCTTGTAAAGATCGAGGCTATCAAGGGGTTGGTTCAGTTGGTTCTAAGCAAGAAAAAAACAACTATTCGCCTGTGTATGCGATTACTAGGCAAGCTAGTGGCCACGTTCGAGGCAGTACCATACGCTCAGATCCACACTCGCGTCCTACAGGCAGCCATTCTAGCAGCCTGGGGCAAGAGAGCACATGCCTTAGAGTCCCCTTTGACGCTATCATCAAGGGTCCGACAAAGCCTGGCCTGGTGGTTGAACCCTCAGAATCTTCTAAAGGGAAGATCCTTCAGCCCTGTTGTCTGGAAGGTAGTTGCCACAGACGCCAGCCTGGCAGGCTGGGGGGCGGTCTTCGAGGGGTTCTCTCGCCAGGGAACTTGGGTGAAAACAGAGAGGCAGCTCCCCATCAATATCTTGGAGATCAGAGCTGCTCGCCTAGCTCTTCTGGCATGGACCTCCAGATTACAGGGGTCCCCGGTGAGAATCCAGTCAGACAATGCCACAGCGGTGGCATACATAAACCACCAAGGGGGAACCAGGAGTCAGGCCGCTCAGAGGGAGGTGAGCTTGATTTTTCAGTGGGCAGAGGTTCATGTACCCTGCATTTCGGCGATATTCATTCCCGGAGTGGACAACCTGCAGGCAGACTTCTTAAGTCGCCAGAGTCTGTCGCCAGGGGAGTGGTCTCTGCATCCCCAGGTCTTTCAGACAATCTGCCAGAAGTGGGGAATGCCAGACGTAGATATAATGGCATCCAGGTTCAACAAGAAACTAGACAGGTTCGTGTCTCGAGCGAGGGACCCTATGGCCTGCGGAACCGATGCGTTGGTTTGCCCTTGGCATCAATTCAAACTTCTATATGCATTCCCTCCGCTACAGTTACTTCCTCGCCTGTTGCGCAGGATCAGAGTGGAGCACAAGCCAGTCATTCTAGTAGCTCCAGCTTGGCCCCGGATGACATGGTACTCACTAGTCCTGAAGATGGCAGTGGGAGACCCTTGGACTCTTCCTCTACGACCAGACCTACTCTCACAAGGCCCGATCCTCCACCCTACATTACAACGTCTAAATTTGACGGCCTGGAGGCTGAATCCCTGATTCTCAGGGGTAGAGGTCTGTCTAGGCAGGTAATTCCTACCCTGATTAGGGCTAGAAAGCCGGCCTCCAGGGTGATTTATTACAGGGTGTGGAGGAACTACGTAGGCTGGTGTGAATCCAAAAGATGGAATTCCCGCAAATATACCATTGATAGGGTGTTAAGTTTTCTCCAGCTAGGAGTGGATAAAGGCCTGGCATTAAGCACAATCAAGGGACAGATTTCAGCTCTGTCAGTGTGGTTTCAGAGGCCGCTGGCCACCCACTCGCTGGTAAAGACCTTCATACAGGGGGTCTTGCGTATTAATCCTCCTGTCAAGTCACCAATTTGTCCATGGGACTTAAATCTTGTCCTGTCCACTCTACAGAAACAACCCTTTGAGCCGTTGGCTGAGATTCCTTTAGTTTTACTGACAAGAAAGTTGGTTTTCTTGGTCGCCATAGTTTCGGCCAGGAGAGTGTCAGAGTTAGCAGCCTTATCGTGTAAGGAACCATATCTCGTTCTACATAAGGACAGGGCAGTTCTCCGGCCCCATCCTTCCTTTCTACCAAAGGTTATATCCAATTTTCACTTGAACCAGGATTTGGTACTTCCATCCTTCTTTCCGAAACCCACATCTAGAAAGGAGGGGTTGCTGCATACCTTGGATATTGTCCGGGCCATGAAGGCCTATCTTAAAGCTACAGAAAAGATCCGGAAAACAGATGTGTTGTTCGTTCTACCAGATGGCCCCAAGAAGGGGCAGGCAGCTGCAAAATCCACCATCTCGAGATGGATTAGACAATTATTCATTCAGGCCTACGGTTTGAAGAGGTTGCCTCCTCCTTTGTCGGTAAAGGCCCATTCTACCAGGGCCATGGGCGCCTCCTGGGCAGCACACCATCAGATCTCTATGGCTCAGATATGCAAGGCGGCGACGTGGTCATCAGTCCACACGTTTACAAAGTTTTATCAACTAGACGTGAGAAGGAATGCGGATTCTGCCTTTGGACAGGCAGTACTACAGGCTGCAGTTTAAGATCCTCTGGATCAGGGACACCCTTGGTTGTAAAAAAAAAAAAAAAGTTTTTTCTTGACTAAGTTGGAATTATTATTATTATTTGAGTATACCTCTAAAGTAAATCTCGTTTGAGAAGATGTCTCCCTCCCCTCATTAAAGCATTGCTTTCGGACATCCCATATAGTAATGAATATGCCGCTCTGTGTCCCGTGATGTACGAGAAAGAAAAAGGGATTTTTAAATACAGCTTACCTGTAAAATCCTTTTCTTGGAGTACATCACGGGACACAGAGCTCCCACCCCTCTTTTGGGGAACATTTTTGGGAGGCATACTGCTTGCTACAAAACTGAGGGACTCCCTCTAGGGGAGGGGGTTATATAGGGAGGGGACTTCCTGTTTGAGATTGCCAGTGTCCACACCTGAAGGTACTCCATATAACCCATATAGTAATGAATATGCCGCTCTGTGTCCCGTGATGTACTCCAAGAAAAGGATTTTACAGGTAAGCTGTATTTAAAAATCCCTTTTTTTTATTGTAGGCTTCCCAGCCTAGTGGTGAGATGTGTGGTCTTATTGACCCCATATCTCACTCCTAAAGAGGTCCTGTCATGTCATACTCCTATTACAAGGGGTGTTTACTGTCCTTGTAATAGGAATAAAAGTGATTTTTTATATATATATATATATATATATATATATATATATATATATATATATATATATATATATATATATAAAATGTAATCAAGTGTCAAAATATATTAAAATAAGTAAAATTAACAATAGTCCCGCCCACATATGAAAACGGGGTTCAAGCCACTCATGTGAGGTGTCGCCGCGAACGTTGGCGCGTGAGCAATAATTCTAGCCCTAGACCTCCCCTGTAACTCAAAACATGTAACCAGTAAAAAATTAAAGCGTCGCCGAAGTTTGGCGCCATTCCACAAGCGTGTGCAATTTTGAACCGTGGCATGTTCTGTATCTATCTATTTACTCGTCGTAATTTCATCTTTCACATTATGCAAAAACATTGGGCTAACTTTTGTTTTTCTTTTTATAAAGCATGAAGGTTTTTTTTCCAAAAAAAAACACATTTGAAAAATTGCTGCGCAAATACCGTGCGAGATTAAAAAGTTGCAATGACCGCCATTGTATTCTCTAGGGTCTCTGCTAAAAAACTATATATGGTGTTTGGTGATTCTATGTAATTTTCTAGCAAAAAAAAATGTTTTGTTTTTTTACATGTAGGAGCAGTTGTCAGAATTGGCCTGGGCCTGAAGTGGTTAATATACAAGTAAACTAAAGCTTAATCCATCATAATGACCCAGGAAATGTTTAAACAAAAATGGTGAGAAGACAAACCTGTAAACTGAGATTTTTTTTTTTCTCTCTTTCATCCTGTAGGATAAATGAGGAAGATGTTCGGCTTATGCTGTGGGACACAGCTGGACAAGAAGAATTTGATGCAATTACTAAAGCATACTACCGAGGTGAGAACAAACACTGTATCTTGTATATATCATCCATATAGAGTAGCCACGACCCTTCATCTGCCCACTCCACTCATTGTGGCCCGCGACTGGTTACCAAGTTGCTAAAGTGGCCCTCGCTCTTTAAAAGGTTGGGCACCCCTGGTCTAATTGGACAGCTTTTCACCCAGATGCCTGCATACATAGATGTGCCTCTTTTAATCAACTATGTGAGTTGCTAAATGTTGTACTGTCATTAAATGTAACCATATTGGTACATTTGGAGGTACCTCTCTTCTCTTTTATACTCTGGAGCTCTTGCTGGATTGTGCTTCTAATCCCCTTGTGGAGGATGCCATTTGTGGAGGAACTTTTTATGGTAACACAACTTATCACATTGCTATGATCTGGACTATAAACTGTAGGACTCGTGAATAAATGGTTGTGGAACAAATCCTTTGAGTTTACATCATTTCTTATGGGGAAAATTTTGCTTTGCATTACAAGCTTGTTTCTGTAACTAATTGTGCTCTCAATCCAAGGTTTTACTGTATTGCTAAACCAGGTTTGGAAATACAGGGTTGAGTAGAGCGGTTTATTTAACCACTAGCCGACCAGCCGCCGTCGTTCTACGGCGGCAGGTCGGCTCTCCTGGGCGAGAGCCCGTAGCTCTACGTCGGGACTTTCGCGGCCACTAGGGGGCGCGTGCGCGCCGCCGGCGGCCCCCGCTCGCCCCCGAGTCCTGCGCGCGTGATCGCCGCCGGGTACGTACGTACGCACGCACGCACGCACGCACGCACGCACGCATGCCCATTACAGAGCGGGGAACGAGAGCTGTGTGTGTAAACACACAGCTCTCGTTCCTGTCAGCGGGGGAAACGCTGATCTTCCGTTCATACAAAGTACGAATGGAAGATCAGTGATTCCCCCTAGTGAGTCCACCCCCCCCCCCCCCCATACAGTTAGAACACAAATAGGAACGCACTTAACCCCTTCCCCGCCCCCTAGTGTTAACCCCTTCACTGCCAATGGAATTTTTATAGTAATCCAATGCATTTTTATAGCATTGATCGCTATAAAAATGCCAATGGTCCCAAAAATGTGTCAAAAGTGTCCGATGTGTCCGCCATAATATCGCAGTACCGGAAAAAAACGCTGATCTCCGCCATTACTAGTAAAAAAAAAAATATTAATAAAAATGCCATAAAACTACCCCCTTTTTTGTAAACGCTATAAATTTTGCGCAAACCAATCAATAAACGCTAATTGCGTTTTTTTTTGTTTTTTTTACGAAAAATATGTAGAAGAATATGTATCGGCCTAAACTGAGGAAAAAAAATGTTTTTTTATATATTTTTTGGGGATATTTATTATAGCAAAATGTAAAAAATATTGCATTTTTTTCAAAATAGTCGCTCTATTTTTGTTTATAGCGCAAAAATAAAAACCGCAGAGATGATCAAATACCACCAAAAGAAAGCTCTATTTGTGGGAAAAAAAGGACGCCAATTTTGTTTGGGAGCCACGTCGCATGACCGCGCAATTGTCAGTTAAAGCGACGCAGTGCCGAATCACAAAAAGTGCTCTGGTCTTTGGACAGCAATATGGTCCGGGGCTAAAGTGGTTAATGGGGAAAGCAATTGGAAACAAACATTTTAGCGGATGCTTCATATTTATAACATGCACTGTTAATTTGATTAACAAGACAGAATAAAAGCCTTTCAGTTTCTCTTGACAGCGATGCATTTATTAATGGAGTGGTGGGATCATAATAGTGCTGGGTGTATTTGACTATTTTAGGAAAAGATGGAGTTAGAGCATACAGCCACTGAAGTCTAAATTCCTGTTCGGTCCGCTCATTTTTGGCCCATGACTCCCTGGATAAACCAGCTCCCTTTCTATAAAAAGTAAAATATGGCAGACTTTGTACTTTTATTCACACTCATTCCCTAAATATGGTTTGCTTTTTGTTTATGCAGTA
Source organism: Rana kukunoris (assembly GCA_029574335.1). Classification (NCBI taxonomy): domain Eukaryota; kingdom Metazoa; phylum Chordata; class Amphibia; order Anura; family Ranidae; genus Rana; species Rana kukunoris. The sequence goes on along the minus strand of CM056052.1, from coordinate 250,784,419 downwards.
CATCATGACAAAGGAGTAGTTTGTTTATTTTTTATTAACTAGTATGTATGAACAAGTGACGTGGAACAGGCCTGTTCAAACCCAAGTCTTCTGGGATCCTACATGGCAGGCTATGTTAAGGGTACATGCTTGTGAGGACATTGCAGAGGCAAAGAAACTCCTAATGATACAACCAGATCACAAGAGACCCTATTCTTTTTTCTGTAGGGAAATTAGAATTCTTACTAAACATGAATCATTGTGGAAGAAGAGTGGAAACAGCGTGAGTAATAGTTTACCTAGGAGAACAAACCCAACTAAGCCTTAAAACTCATTTTTAATGACACGGTATATGAAAATTTACAATTGTACATTGTATATAGAGCTTTATGGCAAAGTATAGACTGCACAGGAAAAGGGTTTTTCTGCAGGTAATGAGGACAGCAAAATAACAAGTCTCTAGTGAATGTGCATTTTTAGTCCTCTTAACTCATCTAATCCTCTGATCTGACAGACAACTTCTCCTTCTTTTTTTTTTTGATTAAATGAGTAAGCATAATAGTTTCTTGAACAGTTAGTCATGCATGAGGAAAACCCTTACCTAGTTTCCATTCAGCTACAGTGCGGAAAAAGTATTTGAACACCTGAGAAAATCAATGTTAATATTTGGTACAGTAGCCTTTGTTTGCAATTACAGAGGTCAAACGTTTCTTGTAGTTTTTCACCAGGTTTGCACACACTGGAGGAGGGATTTTGGCCCACTCCTCCACACAGATCTTCTCTAGATCAGTCAGGTTTCTGGGCTGTCGCTGAGAAACACGGAGTTTGAGCTCCCTCCAAAGATTCTCTATTGGGTTTAGGTCTGGAGACTGGCTAGGCCACGCCAGAACCTTGATATGCTTCTTACAGAGCCACTCCTTGGTTATCCTGGCTGTGTGCTTCGGGTCATTGTCATGTTGGAAGACCCAGCCTCGAACCATCTTCAAAGCTCTAACTGAGGGAAGGAGGTTGTTGCCCAAAATCTCTCAATACATGGCCCCGGTCATGTAAAACACCCCCAAAGCATGATGCTACCATGATGCTACCACCCCCATGCTTCACAGTAGTGATGGTGTTCTTGGGATGGTACTCATCATTCTTCTTCCTCCAAACACGGTTAGTGGAATTATGACCAAAAAGTTCTATTTTGGTCTCATCTGACCACATGACTTTCTCCCATGACTCCTCTGGATCATCCAAATGGTCATTGGCAAACTTAAGACAGGCCTTGACATGTGCTGGTTTAAGCAGGGGAACCTTCCGTGCCATGCATGATTTCAAACCATGACGTCTTAAGTGTATTACCAACAGTAACCTTGGAAACGGTGGTCCCAGCTCTTTTCAGGTCATTGACCAGCTCCTCCCGTGTAGTCCTGGGCTGATGTCTCACCTTTCTTAGGATCATTGAGACCCCACGAGGTGAGATTTTGCATGGAGCCCCAGTCCGAGGGAGATTGACAGTCATGTTTAGCTTCTTCCATTTTCTAATGATTGCTCCAACAGTGGACCTTTTTTCACCAAGCTGCTTGGCAATTTCCCCGTAGCCCTTTCCAGCCTTGTGGAGGTGTACAAATTTGTCTCTAGTGTCTTTGGACAGCTCTTTGGTCTTGGCCATGTTAGTAGTTGGATTCTTACTGATTGTATGGGGTGGACAGGTGTCTTTATGCAGCTAATGACCTCAAACAGGTGCATCTAATTTAGCATAATAAATGGAGTGGAGGTGGACATTTTAAAGGCAGACTAACAGGTCTTTGAGGGTCAGAATTCTAGCTGATAGACAGGTGTTCAAATACTTCTTTGCAGCTGTATCATACAAATAAATAGTTAAAAATTCATAAATTGTGATTTCTGGAATTTTTTTTTTTTTGATTATGTCTCTCACAGTGGACATGCACCTACGATGACAATTTCAGACCCCTCCATGATTTCCAAGTGGGAGAACTTGCAAAATAGCAGGGTGTTCAAATACTTATTTTCCGCACTGTATGTACTTTAACTACTTCAAGACTGGACTCTTTCACCCTTTTCCTGCCCAGGCCGGTTTTCAACACTATTACACTTTGAAGAACAATTAGGCAGGAGGCCATACACAAGCCGCATATCTTTCCTGCAGAGTTGACATTGGAATCCCTCCCACTGAGCCATTGAAATTTCCCTGCAGGGTAATCCATCCTCGCTGGGAAAAGACAGTGATTGTTGCTACCGGCTATACCAGACACTAGCGATTAATCGCATGCAAAATCAGTCAGGCTGGTTGTTCACAAGTTGATCGAAGGACAGTCCAAATACCCCCCCCCCCCTCCCCACACACACACACACATTTCCCCTTTTTGGAAAGTAGACAGTCCAAGGTATTTAGTAAGCGGTAAATATATTTATATTTTTTTATTTTTCATAGACATACTTACAATAATATACTGCTACTCGTCTCGAGTAAGGGGATAATGTGTGCAATTTTTTACCGCCTAACCACATAGACTGGCCCAAAATCCAAAGAGCAGGCTTTCCAGAGGCATTTACTACACATCCAATTTTCTGACTACACATACATTTTTAGAGGCCTGCTTGCTTCAAGACTTTGAAACCAGCAGAGTGCTTTTAAAATAGTTTAAAAACAAGAGCATTAAGTAAGCAATATACTTACTGGGACTCTCCAACAACAAATTGCAGTGTTATGGCAGAATCAAGACCATTCATGAGGGACAACCACTTTTAGGCTACGAGTTTACGGGCAAGGAAGAATATGCGTATTAGCATTTTTTTTTTTTTTATTCCATATTTATGGCCAATACGTGTTACAGGAGATTTGACAAACGCATAGTAGATAGTAGCCAAAAACCTTACAATTGTCAGCCATATCCTTCTTGACAATGTTGCAATTGATCATAGTAGACAAACTATTAAATGAAACAAAAAGGAAAAGCAAATTAAGGCACTCAACTTCAGTAGCATTTCTGGTAAATTTGCACTGTACAGCGAACTAGACTTGCCTTGTGTTAAGGGTCTAAGCACAACACCAGCACATCATTGTCCCAGAAGGGTCAAAAGGGTTTGTATATCCCTAAAAAGTAGTAGTAGTCAAGTTTAAAGGCAAGAGTGTAGTGGGATATAGGGGGGCCAGGAGGAAAGGGGGGAGGATGGTAAGGAAGCCAGAGGGTCACCCTTTAGGGGCCAGACATCATCTGCAAGCCATGGACAGATGGGCAATTTTTGGGTGGCTCAGGTTGGACAATGCTTGTAGATGACCATTAGTGCAGCAGATAACCTTTTCACATCGGTGGTGTAAGATTCTTTGGAAGAATGCTTAAAATACACACTATGCAAATTTCCTTTAGCTTTACCTAAACCATGTAATATGAGGTTAAACCTAAATGCTTTCAATTTGTATACAATCAGGCAGGCCCTTGCTCTACATAGTTCGATTTACCTTCAACAAAAGTTGTATAGTGTGTATCGAGCTTTAGGGTCTGTATAATAAGATGGAGCATATGAATTGGGAGCTGTCGGTACTGCAACATCTCTGGCAGCAAGGTCAGTTGGTTCTGTCCCATGAGTGTACCTTCGGGGGGGGGGGGGGGTATTGTAGACCCTGGTGTAAGATTAACGATTGGGTTAATTTCTGGAATGGGGAGATGGCTACAGTGGGTAACACCTTGAGGGGCATTATCCATTGATCATCAGTTTTTGCTATGTCCTGTCTCCATCTCTCACCACAACGCTAATGTACATTAGAACAGGATATGTATGGCCAATTAAGCCTTTTTTGGTAGTATTTGGAGGGAATTCCATACCAAGGATGGTGAAAAGGTTATAGATCGGTGAGACTGCACTTGTATGGCATAGCTCAGTTGTAATTGATAAACCTATATGAAAGCTGATATTGGTCCACCAGTGAATAAGGAAGCCGTGTATTGTCAAGTAACTAACCTAGATCATTTTATACCTGCCTGCTTCCAGCAGCTAGAACCTTCCAGTTTTGCAAAATTCCAGGTAACAGCCATATATTTAAACTACCGGAAATGGCCCTAGTACTGTTTGACTACCTCTCCAAATTTTGTGAATCTGCAGAAAGGTAGATAATTGTTGTAGGGTCTGAAATTAAGAGTCCAGTGGATCTTGTGGTTATTAGGAAAACTATACCCTTTGTGTAGGATCTTGCAATGCCACCTCTCCCCGGCCAGTAAGGTGTTGAATTTGGGATACAGTTTAGGGCTGTCAATCCTTCACCATCCTTAGGGAGTTGGCGCACCCCCAGCTTAATCCTGTACATCTACCTTTCCCTATGAAGTCTCTCAACAAAGAGTACATTTTCCTAAACAGTTTCTTGGGATATCATATGGGAGCATTGTGAAGGACATCTAATAATTGTGGCATCCATACCATTTTTTAGAAGGTTTACTCTACCTATAACGGAGAGATTTAGTAAACAGTGGACAGGGTAACCTACTCCAACAATGCGGAAGAAGCAAAAAATGGATCATAAAATTCAAGCTGTGGTGTATAAGGGCCAAGTCGCACACCGTGCAGTTATCAGAGTTTTGCGCACAGATGAACTCGGTCACTGCTGAGAGACACAGAAAAAATATGTTTTCTGTGTCCTGTTCACAATGAAACACAGCCCCAGATCATCTACACTGCAGTGATCTGAGATAAAATGCATTTTATCACAGCGCACAAGACAGGATTGCATGTCGCTGTACAGCAGGGCAATGCACCATGATTTTGTATAGTGCCAATTTTTGTGCACTTTAAATAAAGTTAACTTGTAAAGGAAGCTTTGATGTGCTGGGTCGCGCACCACACTGCCTTTTACCACCAGCTCACTGCAGCCGTAAGGGACAACTGGCAGATAGTATACTGCTGTGGATCACTGTAAGTCAATGAGTGAACGGGCCCTAAAAGAGAATGTAGAGCAATATCCTGGCTCCAACACAACATTTAATTTTGATTATATTTACTTTAATTGCTTCCCTTTTTCTTCTAGGTGCCCAATCTTGTGTATTGGTATTTTCTACAACAGACAGGGAATCTTTTGAAGCAGTGCCCAGCTGGAGGGAGAAAGTAATGGCTGAAGTTGGGGACATTCCAACAGTTCTTGTTCAGAATAAAATTGACCTGCTTGATGACTTAGTTATTAAGAAGTAAGTCTGCATTCCCTTGATATTGTCATTGCATTGATATAGCAATTTAAAAAAAATATATCCATCTCTTGACCACTGGGCACTTAAACCCCCTTACTAAGCAGACCAATTTTCAGCTTTTAGTGCTCTCACATTTTGAATGACAATTAATCAGTCATGCAACACTGTACCTATATGACATTTTTTTTGTCCTCCTTTTTTTTTTTTTTTCACACAGAGCTTTCTTTTGGTGCTATTTTAATCACTTTTTATTTGTTTTGCTATACAATTTTTTTACTGCTACATATCTTTGGTAAAAAATAACCCAAATTGGTGTATATTATTTGGTCTTTGTGAAAGTTATAGAGTCCACAAACTATGATGCCAATCTCTTAAAATTGATCACACCTGAAGGCCTATCTCATTTTTTTGAGACCCTAACAAGCCAGGAAAATACAAATACCCCCAAATGACCCCTTTTTGGAAAGTAGACATTCAGGTATATAGTATGAAGCATTGTGCGTTTTTTGAAGTTGTAATTTTTTTTCCCCACAATTCTTTGCAAAATCAAGATATAGATATTATATATATATATATATATATATATATATATATATATATATATATATATATATATATATATATACCCTCCCCCCCCCCCCCCCCCCCCACAAATTTGTTATTAGCAGGTTATTTCTCACACACAGCATATGCATACCACAAATTACACCCCAAAACACATTCTACTACTCCTCCTGAGTATGGCGATACCTCATGTGTGAGACTGTCACACAGCCTGGCCACATACAGAGGCCCAACATGCAGGGAGCACCTTCAGGCATTCTTGGAGCATAAATTTACACATATCATTTCTTGACTACCTCTTGCACTTTTGAAGGCTCTGGAGCACCAGGACGATGGGAATACCCCAAAAATGGAAAGAAAACACCCCAATTTATAATCTATGAGGCATAATGAGTCTTTTGAACATAACTTATTTTTTTTCATACAACATTTTTAGAAAATGTGTACAGAAAATGAAAACTTTTTTTTTTTTTTTTTTCCACACACAAAGTTGTCCTCTTATACAATATTTCTAACACATAGCATGTACATACCAAATATTTACACCCCAAAATAGATTCTTTTACTCCTGAGTATGGCGATACCACATGTGTGAGACTTTTACACGGCCTGGCCACATACAGAGGTCCAACATGCAGGGAGCACCTTCACGTGTTCTAAGGGCATAAATGTCAAATCTAATTTGATTACCAATTTTTTGTAAGGCACTCTAGTGGCTTGGATGAGCATGAATGGGGATGGATGAGCCGTGGATGGGGAGTATGGATGGGTACGGCTGGCTATTGCTGAGTACAGCTGGCAAATAGCGCCGTGGGCTGGATGTGTAGTGCCCACAGCGCTGCTGCACCCGATCTCTCCCCTCACACCGAACGGTAGAGGGAGAAACCGGACGTGACGCCGGTTTGTTTACAAGTAATCGCTCCGTTACTTGACAGAGTGATCACGTAGTAAACGGCCACTGTTAGCGACCGTTTACCTCTGGACCCAGCGGTCACGGATGTTCCTGGGTGCACGCCCTCCCAGAGTTATCAAGCCGCGCTGTAGCTGTCATTCATGCAGTACCCTTATATTCTTCCCCGTTTTTTTTTTTCTTTAACTTTGTATTGTTTTTGTCCATTTATTTTAGTGAAGAGGCAGAAGCTCTTGCCAAGAGGTTAAAACTGCGATTTTACAGGACATCTGTTAAGGAAGATCTAAATGTTACTGAAGGTGAGTGATGTCATGCACACTATAGTTTATATCAGCCAGTGTGTAAGAAAAAGCCCTCAATGACCTGATTTCATTGAAGCCTAAATATCCAGACCAGTTTTGTAGTTTCTCTATATGTTGTATATCTATAAATCTGTAATGGGTTTGCCTACCTAGACGATTTGCACATCATCTATTGTTTTAGAACATGGAAGGCTTTTTCTTGGCATACTGTGTTAAAATATTTCCTGTACCTTTTTTGATTGGCTGAAGCTGAAACCGGCGGGGGTTAACGCCGTTTACAATATTCCTTTCCCACAAACCCACGACCGCTTATATCGACACTCCACAATCCAGCAGACGAACAGGACCCATAGGATTCCCCAGAAATGAGACCCACAGCCCTGTCTCTGGTTCAAACGGACAGACTATTAATGGGAAAATCAGGCTTCTTATATACACCAAAAAGGTTACTTGCAGTAATCAAATGGACAATGACATCTGTGTTCCCACATGAATGAATCACTCTATTAACCTGTTGGGTTCAGAATCAACAACCTGTAATTAGTTCTTTTAGACATTCTTGTTAAAACAATCTGAGATATGTCCATTATTTCCTGGCTCAATCTGTGCCCAAAAGTGACTCCCGTTACAGAAGGTATTGCTGCCTTTTTCTCAGAGGACGGCCGCCTTCTTTACCAGTTATTGGTCAGTTCTCTTCACATACATTATCCAGGGGCGGGCCCCCAGTTCTGTTTTTTCCTCACTATTTTAGTCCCTTTGTGTCCTTCTCACAGCACAGTCACTATTATTTTCCGCACTTCTTATTTTCCACATATTGCTGCCTTCGTTAGGCAAAACTGTTTTAGGTGTGCTTTCCTCCAACTTGTTCACAAAGAGTGCCTTTGCAGATTATACAGATTGTAAGTAGAATGTAATGTATGTGTGTGTGTATAATATGCTCTGCATCTAATAAGATCCACATATTATTTTTCAGTTTTTAAATATTTGGCTGACAAGTATTTGCAAAGGCTAAAGCAACAGACAGCAGAAGACACAGAAGTTATACACACAGGTGGCAACAAAATAGGTATGAACCACCATTAAGGTATTTTATAAGAAGCAAACTCAGATCAATGGTTGCTCAGCTTAAAGTGTATCTTGCAGTCCTTTTTCTTATTTAAAGAAAAAAAAAAGGACATACTTACCTGCTCTGTGCATTGGCTTTGCACAGAGCAGCCACGATCCTCCTTCTCGTGTCCCCTGCCAGCACTCCTGGCTCCCCCCCGAATGCCCCCATAGCAAGCTTCTTGCTATGGGGGCATTTGTGGGTGTTCGCTCTTGAACCCTGCTCTGTTTGTCCATAAGGCACACAAACAGGGGCTCAGCTCCGCCCCTGCTCCCCTGTCACTTGCTCTGATTGGCAGCAGTGGGAGACAGTGGCTCCTGCTGCTGCTGTATCAATAAAATCGATACAGTACCACTTGCAATACAATTGGTATTATGCAGATGCACTGTCCATAGCATCCATAAAGGTTTGTAAGCATGTAAATGCTGGTGGCATCCACCGAAAACCAACACACCGCTACTTCCTTGTAGCTGGAACGCACAGCGTTAAATCTTCTTTCCCGGTTATGTGGGGAGCATGGGCTGGTACTGGAGGGGTTAAGATGCTGGCTCTACTCTCCTCCTATAAAATCTCTGATACCGTGCCTTGAGGTCAAGCCCTCAGATGAAGTCGTAAGGACGAAACGTCAGGGTTGACCTCGCGGTATCAGGAAGTAACCTAGTGACGCTGTGCGTTCCAGCAACAAGGAAGTAGCGGTGTGTTGGTTTGCGGTGGACGCCACCAGCATTTACATCCTTAAAAACCTTTATGGATGCTATGGACAGTGCGTCTGCATAACACCTATTGTATTGCAAGTGGTACGGTGTCGATTTTATTGATGTCATGAAGGACTTATAAATAAACAAGAGAAATGGGATTACACTATCGTGAGTTTTCCTTTCCTCTATAAACCTGGGACATCTGAGATCTAGAGAGCCAGTCTGGGAGACCGATTGCAGTACGGATATGGGAGAGGAGTGAATATACTGCTCGTCAGTGCCTACTAAACTCAACCTTTTGGCGAGTATAAACCTGAAAGGGTGTGTGACACACGGTGGAAGCTGTTTGGATTGAAGAGCACCTCGTAGTTTAGAAGCACTTCTGGGGTCACCTGGATATATTCCCTCACTCTTATACTTCTTATGAACTATTATAAGAAAAGATTGGTCACGCTGAGTGGAGTGATAATTAGCGCTGCTTTAGTAAGTCACAGGACTTGAATAGACTTGTCGTTTCACTATCTTTGTTTTATATGTTGCATTGAATAGTTTTGATTTTATTTCCAGCATCCTCATTTCACAGCATTGTTCTACATGTGTTCTTTTCACAATAATCAAACTTTCCAGTGCCATTCAAGTATCCTCTTCATCTTTTAGGGGTATTTAATACAGCAGGTGGCAGCCACTCTGGTCCAAAGGCTGATGCTATGAATGGAGGGAATGTAATTAGTCTACGGCCAAACAAGCAGAGGACCAAGAAGAACAAAAGTCCTTTTAGCAGTTGTAGCCTGCTCTAGAACTGTTCTGTACAAATAACAAAAACAGGTGAACTGCAAATCGGGGACTACAGTGCAATTACTTTAACACAGGAATACAGCCACTTGCGGAAAAAGTCAGAGAGGGATGCCTCAGAAGAATTGTTATGTGGACTCTTATGCCACCTAGTGTTTGACAATGACATCACAATTTATAAACTGTTAAAAGGTTTCTCAACAGAAAAAAAAAATGCTGCCCAATTTTTTATTTTTATTTTTTGTGATATTGAACAAACCCATTAACTGGTACGAACTAGTATTTAAACTAAATTTAGTTATTTAATATGAGAGATTATTAACCTAGTTGCAAATACCATGGAATAACATGGTAAACACTACTTGTACCTGTGCAATATTAATCTAACACACAAGATATTTCCTACAGTCTATCATCCCATCAAGGATGTTTATTGCCATTTTCATTAAATCTGATACTTATAATTATTTTCATATTTTAATATTCAATTCTAAAAGGATGTGCTGATATAAATGTTTTGGGACCTTAATTAATGTACTGATGTGCATAGTGCCAAACTCCTTACCATTGCGCTGCTAATATAAGTTTTGGTTTTGTTTTTTAAATGACTGTTCATTAAATATATTCTATCCACACTGTAATAAGAGGCTGGTATGAGGCTGTTAGCCTATACTGCAGACTGGTATAAGGAGAAAAGTTCCAAATGTTCCCAAGCAAACCACTGTTTATTTCCTCTGTGGCTGTTATCTATATTACACAAATTTGAATGGCAGGCTGGTATCTGTGGATATACCTTTAAAGGATTTGTCTATCCTAAAGCTGACATTGTCGTGTTCCTATTCAGTGGGTCACCTTTCATTGTGCAGTGTCGATCCTTCTCTTACATTGTCCATAATTTAAAGTAACATCCATCAGCATTTCTCCAAGTAATGGCTGCAACTTGTGGTTTGATCTGGTAACTCAGATTTAACTGTCTGGAGTCCATAAGGGAATATACCATGTCTGTGGGTTAATATTTACAACAATCTAAGTCTGCAAAGTTAATTTTTGGTGGACTCCTCATATCAAACATTCCTTCCTGTCCATGTCTTAAAGATGTTTTGTATAAACAAATTTCACACAGAAGCCTTGTGTAGTCTCTTGAGTGGCCTGATTATTTTACTGTTAAAAGTTTTTTTTTATTCATGGCTTTGTTGTAGTATTTGTATGCTAAAATAATGTATTCGTTTACAGCATAGCCCGGTTTGAATTCTGAATTGGGATGTAACTAGCACACCCTCAGTCATTCTCAAATGATCACCTCTTATAGATCTGTCTTGTGTAACCTATACATATAAATATTATGAGGTTTATGCTAAAGTTGGAATACTTTAGCCAGACCAGCGCCTTTTCTATTTTGCTTTAAAAGACGTTTGGAATGTTGCGTATCAATGCCTCTTTGTGTTAATGTATAGTACATTTTAGTGATTGGAGGGTGACGACGTATGCTAAAGATGTATGGATCAAATTAAACTAACTGGTTGCATTTAATAACAGATTATTTTGGATGATATTATTTTTTTTTTTTTTTTTTTATAAATGGGGCACCACCAAGACCTTGTTTAAATTATTTTTATAGGCTTGTTAATCCCATCCACTGTAAGACATCAAATCTTTACAATGCCAGTTCCAAGGACCAGACACTATAACTTTGTAAATATCCCGTAATGCCGGAATAGAGAATGCCCATCAGAACCTACTGGATAATTTTCCAGCCACATATGAAGTCTGCTAGTTTTGAAAATACACTCACAAATGCTATATGTTTACATTGCATCCATAGAAACGCATGGTTACCTATATTTTTTTTGTTTGGCAGCGTTTGCCATTGGACCAGCTTAAGCTTCAAAATGGATAACGCAAAGACAAACCTCAACTCAGGTGCACTTTACTTACTAAATTTTCAAACCAGCCCGCACATCAGTCTGGAATCTGCAGTTTTAATATGCACAGAATGTTCTGCTTGTACAGAATCGGTGTGAGAGCTGTTGCAACCATTAATCATTTATTATTCACACTACAGCCCATTGTGGGGTTTAATATGTAACTTGAGGCATATCCTTTCTCCCCCCTTTTCTTTTTTTTCGTTTTGGATAGAGTGTAGAGGGATTAGGACACGTCCATTTTTACTGCTATCTGTGCCCATGTTAGGAAGATTTACCCTCTCTATTTGTCTTGTTACCCATGATCATTGAAAGTTTTGAGTTGACATCAGGGCAATCTTCCAATGGGACACACCAGGATTCCCTGGCTTTGGAGAGATTTCCTGTTTTGGCTATGGGACAGGGAATGAAGGGAAATTTCCCCAATGGGACACAGATGGCAAAAAACCTGACGGGAGTTATAACCCTCCCTTACTCTGTTTAAAATGGGGGGGGATGTGTTGCCTTTAGTTAAACTTTTAAAGGATTTCATAGTAAAATTACTTGTTTAGGATGGTTTAAAGCAGAATCCAAGTTTGAGTGTCTGTATATTAACAATGGAATATTTATTATCTTGTATAAATAAACCACTTTGAAAAACTGTCATCTTTGTCTGTAGCTTTGTCAAGGTTTAATATGTAGTCCTTTTTAAATGGCACTCCATGGTAAATAGTAGCTCCAACTATTACGAGCTAGACTTGGGTAAAAATGCAGTTTAACCACATGCAGAAAGTTACAATTTGTAATAAATGGATTTCAGTTGGGGCATTTTTCGTCAAGGCATTACATAATGGTCACTAGAGATTTATGCCTGTACCTTGTGCGTGTATCGACACGATCCTGTGACCACTGTTTCCACTGGACACTGTGGATCACCAATCCAAGTATCATATGATCACTGTTACCAATCGCAGAGATCACATGTCCAGTAGTAAATATGGCTGCCATTTATACAACCATTGAGGACTACTTTGAACTCTGTGATTGATCACATGGTACAGAGCCAAGAACCACCTCCTTGTATCATGTGATAGCTTTAACCAATTTCAACTATCACAGTTTAGTTTTCAATGGCCTCAGGAATGCAGCCATGAACTGTCAGAAATTATACTAATACTTATACAGCCATCATATTTTCCCTAATGACCGCTAACCAGTTGGTGTCCTTGAGAACTCTCCCCCTCCAGTGTCGGCCATTCTTTTCCATAATGACCTTTGCAGACCCGATCCCAGATGCAATTCCCTTCCTTCGGTCTCTCAATAAAATGGTGTCCCCCCCCCCCCCCCCCCCAGCTTAGTGTAACGGGCCTCTATGAGCTCCTGTTAAATGTCAGCTGGGCTGGCTGAGAAGCCAACAGCCATCCAGGCTGGGAAGGTCTCTCCTGCATAAGAACAGGGAAGCTCCAGGCTACAGATTCCATATGCTTACTCCCTTTAACCATCTGGGTACCCTCCCTAGGGATTGGGTACACAAGATGATAAATATTCAGTTGCTGATTTGCTTCATACAGCCCACTACATTCTAGAATCCTCCTCTAGAAGGTAGGGGGAAGCAATCAAAGTTTACAGCCAGAACAGCCCAAAGCAGTCACAGGCTGCTCAACCGATTTACAGGAGAGCCACAAGAACTAAATTTGCCTAACCTATCTAGGAGGATGCTACACCTACATTCTTGTTATCTCTGTTTAGCGCTGCCCTGTAGGATTTTCTCAGTAGTTTTGGTTCTCTGCTCTGTGCCTCGACTCCAAGAACAACCTCAGCCCCTCTTGCACACCTAGCTAAATTAAAGTTACGGCAAGTGCATATGAGAATACAAGTGTAGTTGCATTTAACTTGCCTATTGGTACCACAAAATAAGTGTACAAGACTGTTTGTTTTTAGTGGTAAATAAACACACTGTATTCATAGGGGTTTGAATAAATGGTGGTTTGAGCATAAATGAGCACGCAGAAATTAGAGTTAGACAATATAATCACTATTCCAAAGTGAATAGTGTTCTGTACCTGGAATCAACACATAGATTATCAAATTCAGCAATAAACAACCTCCGAGCTCAGCACTCTGGATCCCGCTTAGGAAGCAGATGTGCAGCAGTGATGGTGCACGCTGGACTACGATGTGCAGTCTTCGGTCTCTCTCGCTGCAAGACGGAGCCGTGTCCTGTACAGCCTGGGTAAGTACAGCTGTTTCACCTCCTCCCAGCAATCTCTTCTCTAGGGAATGTATTTCAAAAGCTTTTAAACACAGTAGATTCTCTTCTCTGGCTCGTTCTATTAAATTCCTCCTGCTCAGCAGCTTCCTCCTTTTGCTGAAATGGCTCTTAACCAGTCCAGCCCTGCAGGCCAGCAGCTACAGAGAGAAGCTGCGGCCAGTATTTCTCTCGCTCACGTTCTTGGCCAAGCATCTGGCTACACCTTCCTGCCACCTTTGCTTGGACAGTGCAGACACCACCATTCAATGAAAAAATAATCTACCAATTTTTTTTTTTCATGACAATTTTAAATGTAAACAAATGCTATAACTATAATAACAAAAAGATACTGTAGCAGGAGGGGGAAGAACATTAAAAAGAGGCCAGTTTTGCCTTATCAAGAACAAGTCGAAAAACCAAACCAAATGTAAGAGCGGTCAGCTTATGCCTTTTTGATTTTCCAAGGAGGAGGTTGATGCTCCCCACAAAGGGCAGCGTGCCTGTTCTGAGGATGGTACTCCCCCTTCACCTATGTCTACAGGATGGTTGATTTAGCCACTATCAGAATCCATCAAGGAGATCCTTTGCTGCGCTACCTCAGAGTAGGGTGCTTTGTGCTCCCTCTTGGATAGTGGCAGAGATACTTGTACTATTCTTGTCATAGATGGGGAGGGGTGAAAACCCCCCAAAATGTCACCCCGCTGCCAACCCTTCTTCTCTACAGCACAACTCTACCTCTTCTCATGGGCAGCACCCCAACTCTCTTCCTACTATGGCTCCTTCATTGTTTCCTGTTGCCTCTGCTTGACAGGGTAGCATCTTGCTGGATACCAAGTCTATTAGGAACTCGGTATATAAGTGAAAAAAAAAAAGTGTCTATAAAAATATATTCAATGTAAACAATGAAGTTAATTCATCAGTTCCACAAGGCAAATTAAATCAAGTCCTTAGTTGAATGGTGATTAAATGCAAATTATTCAATGAAGTCCAATAAGAAGAAAAACACCCGTCACCAAGAATACACCAATAATGGATGGAGGCTTAACAGAAGGCAAGCTCAACAGGCTTGCGGCTATAAACCCTACCCCGGGCCTTTAAAGGATCCTCAGCAAGTGGTGGACAGTTGTAAGGAACTCCAAAAATATCAATCAGGAACAAAAGAAAACTCACATGGTGAAGTATGTCTGCACAGCTTAAATGTGACACTATTAACACCACCACCGTATCACCCACATAAATTAAAGGCTTACCAGAAGCCAGAAATTGATCTTCCTATGGCTAAAATACCCTTAGCCTGGGCCTTGAGTGATGACGCTGCTAGCTGGATAACTAATCCTCTCAATAACATGTCAACGGTGATAACAATAAGGGATGAAAAAGGAAGCCCACATAGTGAAGTATGTAATAAAAAAGGCTAGAAATTTGAAAAAGTTGCACTTACAAAACATCTCGATATACAGGCAAGAAAAGAAAACGTAAGCCGGCCGGCTTAGTTAAACGCCCGTTCCTCTTGGATCGTCACGTAATTGCGTCAGCACGTCACCTACCCGAAGGTGACGTGCTGACGCAATTACGTGACGATCCAAGAGGAATGGGCGTTTCTCTTTTCTTTTGTTCCTGATGATTTATATTTTTGGAGTTCCTTACAACTGTCCACCACTTGCTGAGGATCCTTTAAAGGCCCGGGCTAGGGTTTATAGCCGCAAGCCTGTTGAGCTTGCCTTCTGGTAAGCCTCCATCCATTATTGGTGTATTCTTGGTGACGGGTGTTTTTTCTTCTTATTGGACTTCATTGAATAATTTGCATTTAATCACCATTCAACTGAGGACTTGATTTAATTTGCCTTGTGGAACTGATAAATTAACTTCATTGTTTACACTGAATATATTTTTATAGACACTTTTTTTTTTTCACTTATATACTGAGTTCCTAATAGACTTGGTATCCTACTATAATTTTTTTTCCCTCATTTAGTTCACTTATTTTTATTTTTTAATTGTTAATTTTCTTACAGCGCAACTTCACATTTTTTGCTTTTACTATTGTGTGTGTATAACACTCAGCTGTTGCAGCTCTTTTGTTACTATAGGTATTTAGCGCGGTAATTTTCCTTTTTCCTCTAGCATCTTGCTGGACCTGAGACAGTAGGAAGTCTCTTCCTCCTGTTGCTGTCTCCAGTGACAATGATATTTCACTATGCAGTGTGTACTCTGCCAAGAACACCAGCGAGATCATGAATCGCACTGCAGTTCACTATTCGCCACCTCTCAGCCTGATGGTCCTAATAGAGCATCTAGAGTCTATGGCCCAGTGCAGTTTCTGTCCCCCAAGAATGCCCACTGCAAAGCAACGTTGCAGAATTTTGCATGGGGCTTTCCATAGGCTCTGGGGCACTTGGGAAGGGGGGCTGGAGGTTCTGTGGAGTGACTGTCTGAGGTTATTAATAAGAAGGGAGAGGTAACCATGATTTCACCATCAAGGTGCAGGCGAAAGGAAGGCATGCCTGGGTATGTGTCTCTGTGATGCAGCACAGGCCATAAACTGGCAAAAGGTGTGGGGAAGGATATCCAAAAAGAGACGGACCTGAAATCTTTTCTGCTGAACTCGTCACAGCTCATGGAGTGGGTCATGATTTTACATTTTACCCTTGTGTACTCAAAAACATTGTCTCAACAAAAGGTGTGTTACTTTTACTGTTGACTTTTCTCTTTGTGGTATTGCTGTTTGTTTTCACTGTGGGCTGGGAGTGGCTCAGGGAAGGACTGGGTGACTCACAGATAGCATCACTGTCACCTCCCTCTTTCTAGAAGGTAAGGAGGAGAGGTTAAGCTGCTTGGGGTATTCTGAGGAACCTTGACTAATCCCCCAACTTGGATTGACAGGGGGCAGGCTTCCTTAAATACCCAGGGTCAGCCCAGTTTAGGAGGAGTTGTCAGGTGGAAGAGCTTGAGTGAGAGAGTGTGAACCTCTGCCCCAGTCTCAAGTCTTTTGCAGACTCTAAAGCCTCGTACACACAATTGTCGGTCACATCAGCTTCTCTCTCTCATATTTTTCACCTCTGAGCTGGGTAATCTTGGACAAGATACAGTAAAACCTTGATTTGCAAGCATAATTCGTTCCAGAAACATGCTTGTAATCCAAAGCACTTGTATAGCAAAGCATTTTTTTTACAGAGTATAAAAAGAGGAGAGGCACCTCTAAGTATAGCAATAAGTTGCTAAATGTTGTACCTTCATTAAATGTAACCATATTGCTACACTAAAGCCCTGTACACACGGCCAGGAATCTTGTCAGGAAAAAAACGTTGTTTTTTCTGACGAGATTCCTGGCAAGCTTTCCTTGCTTGCCGTGTGTACACACGGCCATTCAAAAGAACTGCCATTCTTTTGAATAGCAAGAACGGAGTGACGTCATGTGAACGTCGCATTCAATGCCGTCGCCACCAACTTGCTAAACCCTACACTATGCCCTGGAAGCTACCGCGCATGCACCGAAGTCTCATCGAGCATGCGTGGGTTTCCATGGAAGCAGGTAAGTATACACACGCTCGGGTTTCTCGGCAAGAAAACACTGCTGAGAATCCTGACGAGAAAATAGAGAACAGGTTCTCTATTTTTCTTGTCGAGATTCTGGGCAGTTTTCTCAATGAAAAACCATACACCCGTGCAAATAGCCAAAGAAACAGTGCGTGTGTACAAGGCTCCTTTCTTTATACTCAGCTGTGACATGACGCTACTCTTATATCAAGACATCGCTTGCATATCTAGGCAAAACGTATTAAAACATTTTGCTTGTCTTGCAAAATGCTACCAAACAAAGTTACTCTCAAACCAAGGTTTTACTGTATTTCAGTGTAACGGCCAGTGAGATCTTCAGATTTCACATTCATAAACTGGTTATTGGTGACAGAAATGGTTGTGTGCTGTGATGAGAAACGGAGAACATATTCTCTGCTCCTCATCTCAGCTACATAAACCGGAACACACGAGAGATCAACCGTGATCCTGAGAATCACGACTTTTCTCTGTTTCATAAATGGACACCTACATTAAAATATGAGTGCATTTCCTGTGCATTACCAAATATTTTTTTGTCCTTGCACATTTCACCAAGGTTTAACATTTGGGGAAATGTACATGTACTGCAAGGATGTAACACATCTGTATTTTTATTATTTGTGATCTGACTTTAATACCCGTTGGGAAAACTGCCATGACCGCTTTTGGCCGGGGAAAAAATTCTCTTTTTCTCTGCCACGATTCCCGGTGGTCTTTTTCCTGGCAGTTTTCCTATGGGAAATACTGCGATGGAGCATACACACAGCCGGGTTTCCCGGCCAAAGCTCTCATGGCAGTTTTCCTGCCAGGAAAACTGGCTGCGTGTAGGGGTAAAAAGCTGCCGAGCAGGTTCTCGCCTTTCCCCTTAAGGCTTCCCGGCGGTAAAAAGGCAGCTGGGAAACTCGCACGTGTGTACGAGGCATCAGGCTACCTTCACTCTGAGGTACTTTACAAGCGCTAGAACGCTAAAAATAGTGCTCGCCCAAGGGCTTTCACACTGGAGTGGTGTGCTGGCAGGACAAAAAAAAGTCCTGCAAGAAGCATCTTTGAGGCACTTTAGGAGCAGTGTAGACACCGCCCCTAGCCATTGAAATCAATGGGCAGGGGAGCTTTGCCGACACCTTTAATCCTTTTTTCGGCCGCTAGCGGAGGTCAAAAGAATCCCCTTGCGGCCGAAAAGCGCTGCTAAAATGACAGTAAAGTGCCGCTAAAAATAGTGACGCTTTACTGCTGACGCCTCAGTGTGAAAGTCCCCTCAATGTCCTTGTGTTGAAGAATGCTGGTGTATTGCTTCCCAATCTAGATGGACAACTGACAAGAATGATACAGGCAAAGTATTAATAAATCGGTGTTACAGCATATGTTACCAATGGCAACTGATTGGGTAATTGTTTTGAGGCCAGAATTTATCCATACATTAAATATGTATTTATTTCACCTAATTAATAAAGCAAATGTGCTGAAACATGCTAAACCACAGGCATTTTTTTTTATCTAATATAGCAAAACTGATAATATACACTTGATCTGCTTCACCTTTTTAAAGAAAAGCTATGAAAACAGAAAATAATCACCCAAGTTAATTATTGTTCTAGTAAAATGGCTTCTTCATTGATCAGGTGTCATTTAAAAAACACACAGAGCTTTTTACAGGAAAACATTTAGACATGCAAACCTGGTTCTAAATCTACAACATTGTGCATCATGAACAGAAACAAGTTACCAAATGTACATTAGATTTTATTTTGCTGTATAGCCGATTTATGCTTCTGGTTCTCTAGAAGTGTAATGGACTTCTCAGAACTGTCAATGTTCCTGATAAGGGTCTCTAATCTTCTTTTAATTTTCTTTTGGTCCTCGAGTGCACATCCAATAATGATGGACTGGAATTTCTGATCTACTGGTGCTGAAAGAACTTCTGAGGTACACGCTCCATACAAAGATACCAGTTGATTCTTTCCATTATCCATGCTATCCATGACTTTCTTCAGAATTTCATCAATCATCGTGTTGGCTTGATTCAGAGATGAAGCTTGCTGGGGGTTTCTTATGGTTTCAACACAGACCTCTACAGTCACTGTACGACCCATCAGCCTCTCTGCTGTTAAAGTTAGTTCTTCTCTTTCTCCTATACAGTGAAACCAATATTAAATGAATGCAAATTAAAAGGTCTTTATTTCATCAAAGTATTCTCCAAAAATATCTTCATATCAGAAGTTAATCTCAAGCCAACACATTTCATTTAGGGTTGCACCCATATCACTTTAAGACCGAGTACAAGTACCAATACTTTTTTTACCAAGTACTCGCTGATACCAATTACCAATACTTTTTTTTATGTCGTGACCGTAGCACTGATGGTTACTGATGAGGACTGTGTCAGTGTTTTATTATTTTACCATTTTTATTTATTATCTTACAATTTATATATTTGTGATTTTTGCCATGCTTTTTTTGGGGGGGGGGTCGACAGTGCCAGTGTTTTGTTTTGTTTTTTTACTATTAAAATAGGTATTACTATTTCCCCCCTTCTTCTTTTTATGAACCCTGGAGGGGGGGTGGGGGCTTAGGTGAGATATCAGGGGTCTAAATAGACCACGGACATCTCCTCTTTGAGGCAGTCCCTTTTCTCTGTAGCCTCAGCTGCACTAAAGATGAATGGACAGGAGACAGATGCTCCTCTCCATTCAAAAACTGAAGCTTAAAAGGAGTTGTAAAGGAAAATGTTTTTTCACCTTAATGCAATCTATGCATTAAGGTGAAAAAACATGCTGGACCTCCACTTTTGCTATATCAAGGTATCATACCTGATCCTTTTACCACTGTGCCTACTTTATATTTTGCACTGATGTCAGTTTATTTTTCTGTGTTTCAGTGTATTGCCTAACGTTTATGACCAGGTTGTCTGGTGGGGTTTTTTTTGTATGTTTTTCTGCTTGTTGGTTTGTCTTAAACCGAATAAAAATATCTTTAAAAAAAAAAAAAGGTGAAAAAACATCTGCTGCTGCCGCCCCACCGAGCCCTCGTTATACTTACCTGACCCCTTGAAAGTCCTGTGCGGTCCCGATATCCTCTTCGCCGCTCAGCCTGGCCACTGATTGGCTAGAGCGGATGGATTGAGAGCAGCACAGCCACTGGCTGGTGCTGCTGTCAATCACATCTAGTGACGCAGCGCGCCGAGGGGCGGGGCCGAGTGATACAGCGAGTGGCTATGGGCGCTCGCTGTATCATGGGAGCACGCCCGCAATTAGTTACCACCATGCGAGCTCTCGCATGACTGTGGTTACTAATTGCGGGGAGGACCAGAGACAACTGCCGAGGGACCCCAGAAGACGTGGATCAGCAAAACAAAAACTGCACAGTGGAGGCAAGTATAACAAGTTTGTTATTTAAAAAAAAATATATTTTTTCCTTTAGTGACCCTTTAAGAAAAAAGGGTGCACGGATATCTGCGCTAACTAAAAAACAAATAGCAAATGAATAAGAATAAAGCAGCTAACACAGTTCGTTGCTTCAGCAAACACAAGTAAAAAAAGTCCAAAGTGCAGCGCTACAGTGAAAAAAATATGTGTTAACCAGTTAAGGACCCCCGCACGCCTATGTACGTCCACAACATGGCTCGTACAGGCACAAGGGCGTAAATTTACGTCCTCGCCTTAGTGCGGTTCGGGGGTCCCATCGGGACCCCCTCCGCGGCGTGCGGCGGTCCCCCTGGCTCTGGGAGCGATCGCCGACGAGCGGGCGGATGTCCGTGTTTTCCGCCCCCCCCGCGATCGCTCCCAGCCAATGGGAGCGCGCTCCCAGCCTGTCACTTCCTCCTCCTGTGTTTACACAGGAAGGAGGAAATGATCATTTCTCTCATCGCAGCGCTGTTTCCCAGCGCTGCTGATGAGAGAAGACATGCCAAGTAAGTGTGCACCAACACAACACTGACACACACTCACATAGGCATATTAACCCCTTGTGATCGCCCCCCCCACCCCCCTGTCACAGTGTTACTGAATGCAGTGATTTAATCACTGCATTTAGTGTCAGTGTGACAGGCACTGTAAAAAACAGTTAGTGTTAGGTTCAGGATAGCCCCCCCACCCCCCCTAATAAAGTTTTAACCCCCTGATCACCGCCCTAGTTAACCCTTTCACTCCCTATTGCCAGCGTCACTAAGCGATCATTTTTCTGATCGCTGTATTAGTGTCGCTGTTCCCGCTAGGTAGCTATTTTTTTTATTACGATTTTTTTTTTTACTAAAGACATGTGGCTAAATAAATTTTGGCCTAAATGTTTTACTAAAATTTAGTTTATTTGATTTTTTTTATAACAAATAGTAAAAAAATAGTGATTTTTTTCAAAATTGTCGCTCTATTTTAGTTTATAGCGCAAAAAATAAAAATCGCAGAGGCGATCAAATACCACCGAAAGAAAGCTCTATTTGTGGGAAGAAAAGGACGCAAATTTTGTTTGGGAGCCACGTCGCACGACCGCGCAATTGTCTGTTAAAGCGACGCAGCGCCGAATTGTAAAAACACCTTGGGTCATTTAGCAGCGTAAGTGTCCGGGTCTTAAGTGGTTAAAGTCCATATGATGAAATCAATATGAGATGAAAAACAGGTATGAACACCATTTGCACAAGTACTTGTATTCGTGCAAATACTTTGATGCCTAATCCGATACCTGAGCAGTCAGGGGACGATTAGTGCAGTGGTGGGGATCATTACAAGCGGAGTAGAATTTATGACTGTTCTTAAGATTCATATTAAAAAAATAAAATAAGATTTTTGACTGTGAAATATTTTTAGGGACACGGATTGAGCAATTCAGCCACATAGGGTTATGCTTCTGCATTTTGGAGCCTGGACACTGGCATACAAAGTTGTAAAGACGGCTTAGTATGACACCTCCCACTCGTCTTGCTTCATTTTTGTAGAAAAGCAATAGTATGAGTGGATCAATAGAAGAGAGGGGAGGGACCCGTGTCTCTTATGTACTCCGAGAAAAGGATTTTACAGTAAAGTCGAAAAATCCATGTTCTTACATTACCCACTTCAAAACCCAGCCAATTCTGACATTTGTCACATATGTACATGAAAAAATCTGAATTTGTTTTGCTAGAAAATGACTTGAAACCCCCAAACAATATATATTTTCTGAAAGCAAAGTTCCTGGAGATAAATAGATATCCAACATATCATGCTTTATATTTGCATACACCCTTGGAACAACAATAAACTACAGTACCCAAAAATCTCCATAGGTGACATTTTAAAAGCCTTTACATCAGGGATGCCCAACCTTTGGAAGAGCGAGGGCCACTTGAGCAACTTGGTAACCAGTCGAGGGCCACAATGAGCGGAGCGGGCGGATGACAGGTCACGGCTACTCTATAGGCCCTCCGATCCGCCCAGATGAAAGGGGGAAAATTCCCTTCTGTTTTGGAGGTAGGCAGGCGTAAACAGACATCTGTCGATTTATGGAGGTGAATTGAGGGTCCCATTTGGTCAGGCTGATCATGTGAAAACGGCCTGAGCCCTGGTTCACACTGGTGCGTTTTGAGATGCGATTTGGCATGTCAAATCGCATGTCAAAATGGCAGATTTTGCCTCAAATTGACGGCAATGGCACCGTCCTAATCGGTGCGACGCTGCATCTGCGGCATTGCACCGATTTCAAAAAGTAGTCTCTGTACTACTTTTTGCGATTTCAGCCTGCGATTTACATTGACATCTGTGCAGAAACCTGCACAGATGTCTCTGAAATCGCGGCTGAAATCGGGACTGCCGGGCGGGAGTGAAATCGTGCGAGTTCAGCTGAACTCGCACTGCTTCACTCCCGCAGCCCAGTGTGAACCAGGGCTAAAACTGCTTTTACACTGACGTGCTGTGGTTTACCCACACCGCAGGTGCAGCGTAGTGCACCTGTGTCTATCCTGCGGGTTAGCTGAACTTTGCCATAGACTCCACCTGTGGCAAAAGCCGACGCTGTAGTGGAAGCATCGGTTTATGGGGCTCTGCTCCGCAGCCACCTTTTTCCTCTACCACCGTCCACCAGCTTTATTCACAACACTGATGCTGTGGTATGGCGGGTCACAACCTGTGATCTGTCTGGGCTTGACAACCCACCATTCCAGAGCAGGAGGTCGCAGGCCACATCAGAGGGCTCCGCGGGCCACATGTGGCCCCCGGGCCACTGGTTGGCCACCCCTGCTTTACATGTTACCAGTTTGGAGTTACACAGGAGGTCTGGCACTAGAATTATTGCTTTCACTCTCACATTTGTGAAAATACCTCATGTGTGGTGCAGTCACCATTTACATATGTGTGCAGGACCTACATGACTATTCGCATTTGTGCTTGAGCACAGGGGAATAACAGTGCTTTACTTTTTTTTTTTTTTATTATTATTATTTATTTTATTAAAAAAAAAAAAAGTTTACACTGCTTTCATTTTTTGGGGAGATTGAACTTTATTTCTTTCACACGAAGTGAATAACATCCCTTGTGATAGCATGTGTGTGACAGGTCATCTTTATGGAGAGAACTGGGATCTATTAGACTATATATATTTTTTTCTGAAGATGCATGAGCTCATCCCTACTGTACAGTGTAAAAACTAAGATTGTTTTGGTCTCCATAGATCACAGTTCTTGTGTACAGCTAGCTGCCAGTAGAAATCAATAGCAAGCTGAAATACACAGTGGCAGCATGCATCTAATGACACACATCCCCATGTAAGTTTACAGGGAGGAATGTCCTGAACAAAGTCTGCATTCGGGGCAAACGCCCTGTACGCTGTCTCTTTGTATTTCAGCCTGGCATTGATTTCTATAGGATGCCGGCAGCTTGCTGTATCCGGTCTCACCGAGAGCCCCGTACTAACGATTGGGACCCAGAACTCCCGATTCCAGGTCGCCTGATTACTGTGATTGGCTAATTTTCACTAGCTAGAAAATTGCAAGAGAGAAATCACTACCCTTTAGGACCTGAGCTTCAACAGCCGGGCTGTTAAAGCTAGCAACAAAGAAGCAGGTTGGTAAACCTGTCCTTGGGACAGAAGATTCAAATGATCTTGAAGGGTCCATCGAGTGTCGTTTAGGAGTCTCACTAGGTCTGAATGCCTCATCTGCCTGGGCCTATTCCCAACCATGAGAATGAATAGAATGCCCTCAGTCTTGATCCGGCAGAACAGCAGAGGAGGGTGTTTTTAGAAGAGGAACGACATTGATCAGGACTGAACCAATGAAGTCACCACAGCAGTGAAGTCTAAAGGATCCCTGGACCTGGAAACAAACTCCGTCAGTTTGTTGTTGAACTTCGAGGCTTAGGCCACGTACACACGATCAAATCTATCTGCTGGAAACGGTCGGCCCGACCGTCCCAGCAGACAGATTCGACCGTGTGTACGGGCGAGCCGACGGATTTGGCCCCCCGACAGATTTCAAAGCATGCTTTGAAATCTGTCGGCTGGGAACCCGTCCGGCCGACATGTCTGCTGGTTGGTACGCTAACCAGCAGACATGTCTTCTCGCACACGCGCCGAATGGTTTCGACGCATGCGCGGAAGTGTTTCACTTCCTGGTGCGGTGACGTGGCGGCGTCAACGTCACCGCCAGGGCCGATCCTGGGCGGGTGCAAGGGGTGCCTGGCACCCAGGCGCCTAGAGGGGGAGGCGCCGAAGAGTCAGAGTGCTTCCCTCCCTCCTCCTCTCCTTGACCAGGCTGTGCCAAAGCATTGTTATTTCCAGCCAAAACACGAGCACAGTAGCACTGTTAGCGGGTGGCGCCAGGAGCCGCCGCCGCCCGCTTACATTTTTAACTTGTGGTTTAATTTCGAGCGAGCGCTTCACTCCGAGGAGGTCGCGGACTACAATTCCCAGAAGCCACGGCGGCCATCATGTTACTGACGTGCGGCTGGCGCCGTGGCTTCTGGGAGTTGTAGTCCGCAACCTCCTCGGAGTGAAGCGCTCGCTCGAAATTAAACCACAAGTTAAAAATGTAAGCGGGCGGCGGCGGCTCCTGGCGCCACCCGCTAACAGTGCTACTGTGCTCGTGTTTTGGCTGGAAATAACAATGCTTTGGCACAGGTCAAGGAGAGGAGGAGGGAGGGAAGCAGTAGCACTCTGACGCTTCGCTCCCCTGCATGCTGAGGCTCCCGGTGGGTGGTGTGAAGCTTCAAGGAAGGAGAGGAAACAAAAGTACAATTCCGAGTTTTACACTTCTGGCTGCAGTCAGTTCATGTAATTTACCCCAGCACAGGAGCATTGCCATCACACACACCCCCCAGGAATGGAGGAGGCCATGCAACTTGCAAGAAAGAGGACCTGTCCTGCTGAGCTGGCAGCTGCCATTGGACCATGGCGCCATGGCTGAGGTGAGGGACCCTGACCCCCACATGATCAATCTATTTCCCCCCTGCTGGGAGCTGTCCATTACCTGTGGGTCCTGCTGGAAGCTAGCCATGGCCTACAGGCCAGCAGGGCACACAGGTCATGACTAGCTCCCAGCAGGACCCACAGGTCCGCAGCCAGTCCCCCTACAGGACCCACTGGTCCGCAGCCAGCCCCCCTACAGGACCCACAGGTCCGCAGCCAGCCCGCCTACAGGACCCACTGGTCCGCAGCCAGTCCCCCTACAGGACCCACTGGTCCGCAGCCAGTCTTCCTACAGGACCCACTGGTCCGCAGCCAGTCCCCCTACAGGACCCACTGGTCCGCAGCCAGTCCCCCTACAGGACCCACTGGTCCGCAGCCAGTCCCTCTACAGGACCCACTGGTCCGCTGCCAGTCCCCCTACAGGACCCACTGGTCCGCAGCCAGCCCCCCTAAAGGACCCACTGGTCCGCAGCCAGCCCCCCTACAGGACCCACAGATCCGAGGCCAGCCCCCCGCAGGACCCACAGATCCGCATCCATCTTCCAGCAGGACCCACAGGCTGTAATTCCTGCTGGGAACTGTCTGCGGACCTGTGGTTCCTGCTGGCCCCCTGACCTGTGGTTCCTGCTGACCACACCAGGTGACACCAACCCTAGCGATGCCACTGCTTGTGTTTGTCTCGCACATTGCACAAGCTTTGGTCTAAAATTCCTGGCGGCACTGTAACAAATCCCACCTCCTGTGAGATAGATGGAACATTGATCCAATGCAGTAAAATTTAATCGGTGTGACGTATATCATAGAAGCCACAAGCTGGTCTAGGAGGCGGGACTTTGTTACAGTGGCTGCTCGGGAGATTCAAATCCAAGCTCTGTGACAGCAGGAGATCGTCGCTGCTCTGTGTGATCCAGGAGCACTGACAGGCTGCAACTGGTGTGCACCTATGAGCTGGATTTGGTAGGAACTGGTAGTTTACATTTGATGGGCGCTGATGGGACTGCAATTGGTGGGCACTGGTAGGCTGCATTTAATGCATTGATTTCTAGTATAATTTCCGCAGTCTCTGACCATTTCTTGTATCATGCCTGCAGTCTCTTACCATCTCTTGTATCATGCCTGCAGTCTCTTACCATCTCTTGTATCATGCCTGCAGTCTCTTACCATCTCTTGTATCATGTTTTCAGTCTCTGACCATCTCTTGTATCATTCCTGCAGTCTCTGACCATCTCTTGTACCATGTCTGCAGTCTCTGACCACCTCCTGTATCATGTCTGCAGTCTCTGACCATCCCTTGTACCATGTTTGCAGTCTCTGACCATCCCTTGTACCATGTCTGCAGTCTCTGACCATCTCTTGTACCATGTCTGCAGTCTCTGACCATCTCTTGTACCATTTCTGCAGTCTCTGACCACCTCCTGTACCATGTCTGCAGTCTCTGACCACCTCCTGTATCATGTCTGCAGTCTCTGACCATCCCTTGTACCATGTCTGCAGTCTCTGACCATCTCTTGTATCATGTCTGCAGTCTTTGACCATCTTTTGTATCATGTCTGCAGTCTCTGACCATCCCTTGTACCATGTCTGCAGTCTCTGTACATCTATTGTACCATGTCTGCTGTCTCTGACCATCTCTTGTATCATGTCTGCAGTCTCTGACCATCTCTTGTATCATGACTGCAGTCTCTGACCATCTCTTGTATCATGACTGCAGTCTCTGACCATCTCTTGTATCATGTCTGCAGTCTCTGACCATCTCTTGTATCATGACTGCAGTCTCTGACCATCTCTTGTATCATGACTGCAGTCTCTGACCATCTCTTGTATCATGTCTGCAGTCTCTGACCATCTCCTGTACTATGTATGTAGTATGTCTACCAGACCTCCTAACAGAAGCCCTCTCTATGTCCATCAGAGAGACCCCCCCAGGTCCCATTAGTGTATTCTCTTCCTGTAATTTGTTTATTGTTAAGAGATCATTGGAGGATCCCAGGATAATGAAGACTTCTTAGGGAAGCATCTCTGTGTCTGAGTCGTTGCCATAGAAATATTTGTAACGGGGAGGAGTTATTAAGATGACCACGCCCATGCGGGGGCGCCCGAAATATTTCTGCACCCAGGCGCCTGTGACCCTAGGATCGGCCCTGGTCACCGCCACGTCACTGCACCGTCTGGCGGCGGGGATTTTGGTTTGATCGTGTGTACACGATCAAACCAATATGTCCCCAGCAGACAGATTTGTTCAAATCGGTCGGCCCGACCGATTTGAACAAATCTGTCTGCTCGTGTGTACGCGGCCTTAGAGGTTCATGTGCCTGAGACTTGGAGGTCTGGGAGAAAAAAAAAGTAACTCTTCTTAGTGGGTTTCCCAGACTTCTATTGCTAGTGCAAAATGGTACTCTTCTCCCCCTGTAACATCCACAGTAGAGTTGGGCCACACGCATGAGCTATAGCTGTTATTGGGCAGGGCCCAGGGGGATTTATGAGGACTGAATCAGGTTCTTAAGATCCTTGGGCCAGACACTGAAGATCTGATAGACCGACATGGCAGCAATGGCAGATTGCAGGGCAGGGCCCGTAAGGAACAAAAAGGGCTCTTAGCCTTTGATCCGCAAGATCTTTAAACAGTGAAAATGTTGTTAAGACATGAAATGCACACTTTTGGAAATCCCTTACCGTTAGGATTTTGTTGGGCAAAGTGCTTGGGAGGAGTAAAACATTCTTTTTTTTAATTAGGCCAGTCAACTACAGGTTGCAATAATGAGTGTACAGGAAACGTAACAGGCTGGTGGATTTTAAAACTTGTAACCTTAGGTATAGTTGGCACAGGTTGTTCCATATCTAGGTACATGTGCACTGCTTTAATAATGACCAAAATTAACTTTGGGGTTATGTGAGTGTATGCTTGCAGCCCCTGCATTCTGAGTCAGCTAACATGAAAGATTTCCCATAACTCCATACATAATAGCAGAGAATCCCTTGCTGGATAATACAGAGGGAGTCGCTTCTAAAGGAGATAAAGAGGATTCTATTCTGAGGAGTGTTGCAGGGGAAAGTGGTCCATGCTATCCATGTTGGGTCCTTTAGGATGTATGGTGGTTTGTAAGCAGGCAAGACCTGCAGGAGTGCTACCCTACCCCAATTTATTAAAAAGGGAAAGCCCTGACTTAGCAAGTGATGGTTCCAGGAGCCTATGGTTTCAGGACATGCTGGAGACAGGCAGGAACCAGTGGACATGTCACATGCCCCTCGGTAAGTCTTCCAGACCAGGGTTCCACCAGTCAGATGCACTACAGCGCTGGACCTGTAAAGCACTCTGTAGCTTACATTTACATAAAGGTATCTAGGAAAGTACCTCAGCAGAACCAAGTGCCCTCAGGACACAAAACAAGTCACCAATGTCAGCTCCCATGTTTCTGTACTTACAGGTTTTCCTCCATCTATATGGCCATTTGTTTTTGTTCTGAAATATGGATAAATAAATCAATTTTAAGTGGTGAAACTGTAAGCACAACTTACCATCACTGATGTTCCTCATATCCTGGCTGTTCTGAATACTGTGGATGAGTTCTACGAGAGATTCTTTCTCTAGCTCAAGGGCTGATGCTGAATCACGCAGGGTTTGGACTCTAGGGAGCGAAAAAGTTCAAGTATTTTAAATTAAAAGTTTTCATCATTTGTTCTATTTTTATATGTCTATGTCACATGGTTCATTGCTACGGAAACTTTACAGAGACAGTTATTAAAGAGGAATAAGAAAATATGCAGACTGCCATTGCTGACCTCT
This sequence comes from Rana kukunoris, assembly GCA_029574335.1. Lineage (NCBI taxonomy): Eukaryota > Metazoa > Chordata > Amphibia > Anura > Ranidae > Rana > Rana kukunoris. The sequence goes on along the minus strand of CM056052.1, from coordinate 250,755,031 downwards.
CTTTTTATAAATACACTAAGTGCCTGGCTGTCAAGCTGATGCAATACATTTTATACTTCAAGTCACTGATTTGGAAAAATTATCCACATCATGAGTTCTGACTTCCCTATGCATATTAGTGTATCTCCCTTTGTGCTGGGAGCATGCCACACATCGCACTCCGAGCAACAGGACTAGGGTCTCACGAGAGCCTCGAACTCCTGATTTCAAGTCACCCAATTGCTGTGATTGGCTACCTTTGTTTTATATATATATATATATATAAAAAAGCAAAAAACCTAGATCAAGGTTTGAACTAGGTTGGTGCCAGGGTTAGTGTTTGGGTCAAGTAAGGGTCAGAGGTCAAGGTCAATATATTTAAAAAAGGATTTTTTTTCTTTCAAATTAGTATCAGTGTGTTTTTGGTAGAAAAATAAAAAAAGGAAGCAACAAACAACAAATAACATACGAGATATCTCTGCAACAGTCAGGAGCAGGAGAATTTATTTTGGGTTGTTCTCTGGTGGTAGGTTATGGTAGTAACAAGAAATTTACAGCTACATACAACTCGCTTGGTGTGTGTTCTTCAGCCTCGGAGGATTTGGCTGCCCAATGACTGGGCCATTTTTTGCGATTCGGCACTGCGTCGCTTTGACTGACAATTGCGCGGTCATGCGACGTTGCACCTAAACAAAATTGACGTCCTATTTTTCCCACCTATAGAGCTTTCTTTTTGTGGTATTTGATCACCTCTGCTGTTTTTATCTTTTGCGCTATAAACAAAAATTTTTTTTTTTTTTTAAAAGCTATATTTTTTACTTTTTGCTTTTAATAAATATCCCCCAAAAATATATATTGAAATTTTTTTTTTTTCTCAGTTTAGGCCTGTGACGAGACCCTTTCTCGCCCAGGTCCTGCTCTCCCGACACTTCTCTGCTTCTATTCGATCAGATTGCAGATTGCAACATCTGATGGTTCAGTCATCCAAGATTCCGGGGTCCGACCTACAGCTATGTGCCGATCGAACCCATTAAGAACACACACCAAGCGAGTTGTATGTATGTTCAAACAGAACTCAACTTTATTGAAACATCCTCCTGGTTATATACAGGTTACAAGCTTTCATCAATCAAAGAACAATGAAATCTCCACCCTCTTTTCACACACTGGGCTTCCATACAGATAGACATTTCGGCACCGATGTATTTAGCATGACTTTACTACTTCAGAGATAATGACATTTCTGTAGATAATGACATCAAAACAAAATACTGTCACACAATGATTTCCCTTCAAACCATATCTTTAGATAGACGGGCTGTCTCTAAAAGGGAAAGTACTTACACCTGAGCATCAATACATTCCTAAACATAATTGACATGCTAATTCAATACACCTGAATGGAGACTGCTACTTTGTAGTACAATACACAGTCTTTTAAGTGTAAACACAGAGTCTCTCATACACACAATAGTCAATTAGCTGGAGAATAGGACATTTAGCATTTAGCAGTATGAAAGAGTCACTCTGCAATTAACCCTTGGGCCTCGTACACACGAGGCAATCTATTTGTTCAAATCGGTCGGACCGACCGATTTGAACAAATGTGTCTGATAGGATTTTGGTTTGCTCGCGTGTACACACGAGCAAACCAAAATCCCCGCCAGCAGACGGCGCGCTGACGTGTCGGTGACGTGGCGGTGACGTTGACGCCGCCACGTCACCGCACCAGGAAGTAAAACACTTCCTCGCATGCGCCGAATCCATTCGGCGGCGGTGCGGGATGACATGTCTGCTGGTAAGTGTACTAACCAGCAGACATGTCGGGCGGACGGATTCCCACCCGATAGATTTCAAAGCATGCTTTGAAATCTGTCGGGTGGCCAAATCCGTCAGCTCGGCCGTACACACGATCGAATCTGTCTGCTGAAACGGTCTAGAAATCGCAGAGGTGATCGAATACCACTAAAAGAAAGCTCTATTTGTGGGAAGAAAAGGACGCAAATTTTGTTTGGGAGCCACGTCGCACGACCGCGCAATTGTCTGTTAAAGCGACGCAGTGCCGAATCGCAAAAACACCTTGGGTCATTTACCAGCGTATTGGTCCGGGTCTTAAGTGGTTAAAATATCCCTACAGATATCTCAGAATATAATGTGGATAATCCATACATAATAATCCTATCTCAGATAGCCCAAGATATCAGTCTTTGGTTCATGACAAGGCCGAAATGTATTCTACATATTTTTGGTAAAAAAAAAATCGCAACAAGCGTATATTGATTGGTTTGTGCAAAAGCATGTATAGATTTTTTTTATTAATTTGTTTTTTACTAGCAATGGCGGCGATCTGCGATTTTTATTGTGACTGTGATATTATGGCGGACACATTCAACGCTTTTGACGCTTTTCTGGGACCATTGTCATTTATACAACGATCAGTTCTATAAAAATGTCTTAAAGGGGACGTATGGGTACGTCCATATGTGCAGCCATGCCATTCTGCCAATGTAAATTAGGCATGAAGATTTGTTTTAGCCTTAGGCGTGAAGGGGTTAAATACCCTTGCATGTTTGTTTTGGATCATTGACCCAGAAAGTATAAAACCAGAGACAGGCAGGCAACTAGTACTCTTATGCCGCGTACACACGGTCGTTTTTTGTGATGAAATGAAACAACGTTTTAAAAAACGTCATTTAAAATGATCGCGTGTGGGCAAAACGTCATTTTATCGAAAAAATTCGAACATGCTTGAATTTTTTTATGTCGTTTTTCAGAATGTTGTCTTTTGTTTCACAAAAAATTATCGTGTGTGGGCAAAACGACCTTTTTAAACCCGTGCATGCTCAGAAGCAAGTTATGAGACAGGAGCTTCAATGGAACAGAGTGCCGTCGAACGTGGTGTACGTAACCGCGCTTTGCAAGAGCATTTTCAGAAAACGATGGTGTGTAGGCAACATCGTTTTTTAAAATGAAGTTTGAAAAAACTTTGTTTTGTTTTGTGAGATAAAACAACGTTTCTTTTCATCACAAAAAGTGATCGTGTGTACGCGGCATTAGAGGTACATGAGGTCCGCATTTATTTTGTTAACCACTTCATTACCGAGCCTGTTTTTCAGATTCGGTGCTTACGAGACTAAAACAGTTTTTTTTGCTAGAAAATTATTTAAAACCCCCAAACATTATATATATATTTTTTTCTAACACCCTAGAGAATAAAATGGCGGTCATTGCAATACTTTTTCTCACACCGTATTTGCGCAGCGGTCTTACAAGCGCACTTTTTTTGGAAAAAATTCACTTTCTTGAATTAAAAAATAAGACAACAATAAATTTGGCCCAATTTTTTTATATATTGTGAAAGATAATGTTACGCCGAGTAAAATGATACCCAACATGTCACGCATAAAAATTGCGCCCGCTCGTGGCATGGCGTCAAACTTTTACCCTTAAAAATCTCGATATGCGACGTTTAAAAAATTCTACAGGTTGCATTTTTTGAGATGACGAGGAGGTCTAGGGCTAGAATTATTGCTCTCGCTCTAACGATCGCGGCGATACCTCACTTGTGTGGTTTGAACACCGTTTTCATATGCGGGCGCTACTCGCGTATGCGTTTGCTTCTGCGCGCGAGCTCGTCGGGACGGGGCACTTTAAAAAAATTTTTTTTTGGTTTTTATTTTTATTTATTTTATAATTTTTAACACTGAAAAAAAAAAAAAAAAAAAAAATTATCACTTTTATTCCTATTACAAGGAATGTAAACATCCCTTGTAATAGAAAAAAGCATGACAGGTCCCCTTATATATGAGATCTGGGGTCAAAAAGACCTCAGATCTCATATTCAGGCTTAAATGCAAAAAAAATAAAAAAAAAATAAGTCAAAATGTAAACATATTAAATGTCTCTTTAAGACGCTGGGCGGAAATGACGTTTTGACGTCACTTCCGCCCAGCAGAGAGAGGGGGACGGCTGAGGGACATTTTTTCCCTCAGTCACATCCCCGGACAGACAACGAGCGGACCCGATCGCCTCCGCCGCTACCGACGGCTACGGTAAGCGGCGGAGGGCGCGGGAGAGCGGCGGGAGGGGGGGGCACCCTCTCCCGCCGCCGGCAACGGCGATCTCGCGGCGAATCTGCCGCGATGACCGCCGTTATCGTTAACAGGACCGCCCCACGAAGAGATGGATATCACGGTTGTGGCAGCAGCTGCTGCCGTTACCGAGATATCCATCTTCAAAAACGTGACGTCTTTGGACGTGGGGCCGGTCACAAGTGGTTAAATAAAAAAAGAATACAGTTGAACCTCAGATTTCGAGCATATCAAAGCGAGTTTTCCCATTGAATTCAATGGAAACAAAAATTTGTTCCCCATTGACTTCAATGGGATACAATACCAAATGTGGCCAGAGGTGGGGGGCACCAGAGAGCACCGTAAATAGCCAAAAAGGCCCGAGGACACTTCGGCTTGTTTCCTGCGCCCCCGTACATCAGGCCAAATGAGGCACTGCAGGCCAATGTTCAGCTTTTCTCGGCTCCTGCGCCCCCGTACATCAGGCCAAATGAGGCACTGCAGGCCAATGTTCAGCTTTTCTTGGCTCCTGCGCCCCCGTACCTCAGGCCAAATGAGGCACTGCAGGCCAATGTTCAGCTTTTCTCGGCTCCTGCGCTCCTGTACCTCAGGCCAAATGAAGTACTGCAGGCCTATTTTCGGCTCTGCTCGGCTTCTGCGCCCCCGTACCTCAGGCCAAATGAGGTACTGCAGGCCTATTTAGCTTGAATTCTGCTCGTCTTGTGAGTCCACACTCGCAAACCGAGTCAGAATAAAAAAATAAAAAAAAGTTCCATGGAAATCAAAACTCTCTCAAACCAAGTTACTCTTAAACCAAGGTTCCACTGTACAAAATTTATTGTATGAAACTAAAGTGGCAACTCACACATTATCCACTTGAAAGCAACACACATCAAGCCATAAGTGGACAGTCTGGTATTAGCCTGTGTGCCATGGCCAGTTGTGGGTCTGGAAGACATTCTTGCAACTGTCACTTCTGCAGATGGAATACACTGTACCCATGTCAAAGATAGCAGCACTGCAGCCAAAAAAATGGAGAATGCCACTAAATTTGACATTTGTCAGCAGATTTCATCTTCAGGAATGACAACTGCAAGAAAATCTTCCAGCCCCGCCACTGACCATGGCATACAGGCTAAAACCACACTTGTGGCCCAATGTGTGCCGTTTTTATAATGTGATTTTTTTTATTTCTTTTTTTTATTGCACAGGATCCACGTGCCTTTCTTTGCTGTAATTTTCTACTTTATGGATATCCTCCACTGAGCCTTAGCTGCCAGATCCAGTGTAATTCTTTATCTGGGGCGTGCATTAATCTCTATCCTGCATACATCTGTCATGTATGTCTAACCCTTTCACCACCCCCTGAAGACACAAAGGGGTCGATTTACTAAAGGCAAATCCACTTTGCACTACAAGTGCACTTGGAAAATCTGAGGGGAAGATCTGAAATGAGGGGAAGCTCTGCTGATTTTATCATCCAGTCATGTACAAGCAAAAATGCTGTTTTTTATTTTCCTTGCATGTCCCCCTCAGATTTACAGCGACTGCACTTCCAAGTGCACTTGCCGTGCATTTGTAGGGCAAAGTGGATTTTCCTTTAGTAAATAAACACCATGGTGGATTTTTTATTGAGACTCAGTTCACACTGGATGCTGATTTTTTTTTGGTCCGATTTTTGGCTGAATTCAGACCTGAAACGGACCAAAAGACGCACAGGACTCCTGTGCAAATTCACACCGGAGCCGCATCAGAGATATGTGAACCGGCTCCATAGAGAGCCATTCACATTCTCCTGCTATTGCGAATTGGACTCCGTCTTGGTAATGGACCTTTTCACTGACACTTTCTATTTGGATGGACTTTTTATTTAAATATTTTCTATTTACACCAAGGTATTGGGGATATGCGAGTGCTGCTATTGTATCCAATTGACTTATTTCTATTTAGGCCTTGTGCGCACTGGAACGCCAGTAGCTTTGCAGTGAGTTTTTCAAAGTTTTTCAGCATTTTTGCATTGGAGTTTTTTAGCATTAGTGTTTTCAAGCTTTTTTTTTTAATCAAAGGGATGGAAAACATTAAACGCCAGTGAGTTGCGTTTTTGAGCGTTTATCTGCGTTTTTTGACGTTAGAGCATTTTTACAGCTGTTAGGGCCCTTTCACACTGGTGCATTTTTGCCGCGTTTTTGCGGTAAAAATAGCGCTATTAAAACGCTCATAAAACGCTCCCCATGCCCCTCTCCATTGAAATGAATTAAAAAATGCAGTAAAAACGGAGCATTAAAATCGCAGTAAAACAGCGATTTTACCGAGATTTTACCGCGTTTTTAATTCATTTCAATGGAGAGGGGCATGGGGGGCGTTTTAACCGCTTAAGACCCGGACCAAAATGCAGGTAAATGACCAGGCCTCTTTTTGCGATTCGGCACTGCGTCGCTTTAACTGACAATTGCGCGGTTGTGCGACGTGGCTCCCAAACAAAATTTGCGTCCTTTTCTTCCCACAAATAGAGCTTTCTTTTAGTGGCATTTGATCGCGACATTTTGTTATAAGAAAAATCAAATAAACTAAATGTTTGTCAAACATTTAGGCCAAAATGTATTTAGCCACATGTCTTTAGTAAAAAAAAATCACAATAAAAAAAAAAAATAGCTACCTAGCGGGAACAGCGACACTAATACAGCGATCAGAAAAATGATCGCTTAGTGACGCTGGCAATAGGGAGTGAAAGGGTTAACTAGGGCAGTGATCAAGGGGTTAAAACTTTATTAGTGGGGGGGTACGGGGGCTACCCTGAACCTAACACTAACTGACTGTCACACTGACACTAAATGCAGTGATCATACATATATGATTACTGTATTCAGTGACAGACAGGGGGGGTGATCGCAAGTGGTTAATATGCCTGTGTGTACTGGTGTCAGTGTAGTGTTGTGCAGACTTACTGTGCGATGTAATCTCTCCTCAGCGGCGGTTGAAAATACCGCCGAGGGAAGAGATCACATCACTTCCCTCTTCCTGTGTTTACACAGGAGGAGGAAGTGCAGGGCGGGGGAGTGCGCGCATTGGCTGGGAGCGATCCGGAGGGGGCTGACAAAAACTAATAGCCGCCCCCTCATCCCGGATCGCTCGGCCAGCTACGGGGACCGCCGCATCACCGGGGGAGGGGGGGTCCCGATCGGACCCCCGGCAAGGCAGGCACGTATATATAGGTTGATGTGCCTGCCTGTGCCATTCTGCTGACGTAAATGTACATGCGGCGGTCCACAAGCAGTTAATAGCGCTATTTTTACCGCGAAAACGCGGGAATAACACACCAGTGTGAAAGGGCCCTTAAATTCCTCTTGGAACCCACTAGTTTTGGCGTTTTTTACAGCCAAAGAACGCCCCAGATAACAACCTGTGTGTGCATGGACACATAGGATAACATGCTGGAGAGTTTATTGACAATAGAAAAAAACATCTGAAGCCAAAAACAGCAGCTGCCATAATGTCCAGTGTGCAGGTGGTCTAATGGTTTATTAGCACTTAACGCAGTTTGTTCTCATTTTTTTCTTAGAAAATGGGGATAGTTGAAGTTTGGAGCGAGCAACATGTCACAAAGTATTGTGATATATTATTACAACACTGGTACACAAAACCACAATGTGTTCCTGCTGGTGTGAACCTGCCCTTTTAATGCAATTCATTTTTTTTGCTTGTTTTTTTGGCTTTGAATATAACAAGCTCCTGTACTGAAGGTGGGACCCAAAGTCTTATCGGAAGCACATAACGTTGTCCGCTGACAGGTATTTGCTCTGTAACCTATTTATCCTGAACTGACCTTGAGCTGCTGCCAGCTGTTTCCTGCTTATCAGGAAAGGCCATTTTGTGACTGAGTGTAAATCCTTATTCCCTTACCTACTTCTGCCTTATAAACATTCATCCATGTGCTAGTTGCTTGATAACGACAGCAGTGTTACACCTACACCTACATTATATTCCCTCTGTTTGCACTTCTCCATAGTCTTTGAAATCTCACGTATTTATTTACTTTCATATTCTGCTACAGTAACACCTTGGTTTGAGAGCGTTTTGCAAGACAAGCAAAATGTTTTAATACATTTCGCCTTGATATACAAGCGATGTCTTGATATGGGAGTAGCGTCATGTCACAACTGAGTATAAAAAAGAAGAGAGGAGCCTCTAAGTGTAGCAATATGGTTACATTTAGGCTGGGTTCACACTTCTGCAGTGCGTATTTCAGCTTTTTTATCTCTGCAGATAGATAAGAGAAGTGTTCAGCAGATTAGCCCTGTTTTTGCTGCGAATTTGGAGACCTGGGAGAAGTTCCGAGTGAGAGGAGAGTGGGGGAGAAATGTATTGAGCTGAATGACAGAAATTCCTGAAGAGAACTGAACACATCTGCGACCAATTCGCATAGGTGTGAACCCAGCCTTAATTGAAGGTACAACATTTAGCAACATATTGCTATACTTAGAGCCTGTTCACACAGCGGCGACTTGGGATCCGTCTTGAAGTCTCCCCAAGGCACGCGGTTGAGAAAAGCAATTGAAGTGAATGGAGCTGTCTTATTGTACACTACTGCAGTCGCTCCGACTTCAGAAAAGGTTCCTGTACTACTTCATTGCGACTTCTAGGCAACTTGTACCCATTGATTTCAATGGAAGTTGCCTCAGAAGTCTGATCACTGTCTTAACTGAAGCAACAATACAGGAAGAGAACATACATTTCTCAGGCAAACCCCTCCCTCCCCCCCTCCCACAGAGCTGATTCTTGTTTGATTGGCTACTGGAAAGCCTCCTGCCCTGGAGGCGACTTGAAGTCGCCTTGTAAGTCGCCCCATGACACGCTGTGGTGTGCGCTCAGGTCGTTTTCAAGTCGCCTCATAAAGTTGCGGCCAGAGTCGTGTCGCCCCTGAACCGGCTCCTAGAGGTGCCTCTCTTCTCTTTTATACCCCGTAAAAAAATATGCTTTGATATACAAGTGCTCTGGATTACAAGCATGTTTCTGGAACGAATTATGCTCGCAAACCAAGGTTTTATTGTATTTATATTGCAGCAGAGTGTTTACTCAACGGATTATGACGGCTAATGTACATGAAACATTAAAGAGCGATTCCAGACAACAAATGGAGTTTGCCATTGATCTGAAATACTCTCCAGGAAATGTTCCCTATGTACTAGTACTCAGAGGAGTAGGATTCAGCTGAGATGTGTCATTTTTAAATGGAAATCCATTGAACAGGATATGATGCTGCAACCAAGGTACTTGCATTATCTAAGATGGCTCTCATTTATGAATATTCTGTATCCTCTGCTCTTTCTCCAATGTTCTTAACCATTTGACCTCCGGAAGATTTACCCCCCTTCACGACCAGGCCATTTTTTGCGATACGACACTGGGGGTTATTTACATAAGGCAAATCCACAAGTGCAAACTACAAGTGCAAAGTGCACTTGAAATTGCACAGAAAGTGCTCTTGGAAGTGCAGCTGCTGTAGATCCGAGGGGGACATCCAAGGAGAATACAAAAACAGCATTTTAGCTTGCACATGATTGGATGATAAAATCAGCAGAGCTTCCCCTCATTTCAGATCTACCCCTCAGATTTACAGTGCACTTGTAGTGCAAAGTGGATTTGCCTTTCGTAAATAACCTCCAGTGTGTTACTTTAACTGACAATAATGCGGTTGTGCGACACTGTGTCCAAATAAAGTTTATGTCCTGTTTTCCCCACAAACAGAGCTTTCTTTTGGTGGTATTTGATCACCTCGGTTTATTTTTTATTTTTTGAGCTATAAACAAAAAATGACCGACAATTTTGAAAATAAATAAATAAACGTTTTACTTTCTGCTATAAAACATATCCAATAAAAATGTATTTTTCCTTTAAAGGCGCCCTTTATGCCGCGTACACACGGTCGTTTTTTGTGATGAAAAAAACGACGTTTTCTGTGAAGTAAAAAAACGACGTTTTTGAAACGTCACTTTTAAAGACGATGTTGCATACACACCATCGTTTTTTTCACAAAAAGCGAGGTTACGTTCACCACTCTTTTCCATTGAAGCTCGCTTCATAACTAGCTTCTGGGCATGCGCGGGTTGAAAAACGTCGTTTTAAACGACGTTTTTGCTACACACGGTGACTTTTTGTGAAACAAAAAACGACGTTTTGAAAAACGACACAAAAAATTCAAGCATGTTGGAATTTTTTTTTGGTCGTTTTTTTTAAGACAAAAAAACAACGTTTTGCCCACACACGATCAATTTAAATGACGTTTTAAAAAACGTCGTTTTTTTTTCATTGCAAAAAACGACCGTGTGTACACGGCATTACTCTTGACAGCAAAAAGCAGCTTAAAAACACACCTAAAGGCCCATCTAGCATTTTTTTCTGTTCTTCAGCTCCTCTGCCTGTAAACATTTATGTGTACACAGAGAAGTGGGGGTTATTTACTAAAGACAAATCCACTTTGCACTACAAATGCACTTGGCAGTGCAGTCGCTGTAGATCTGAGGGAGGAGATGTTTGCTTAGCCCAGAGTCCAGGTAAACTGAACAAGTGATCACTTCTGACATAGGTGTGCATAAAGCCCAGTACACACGGCAGAGAAACTCGACGGGCGGAACACATCGTTCCGCCCGTCGAGGTTCTCTGCCGGCCGTCAGAATCTGCGACCCGCCCGTCGGGAATGGCAACCAGCCATTCATCCCGACGGGCCGTCGAGCAAATAGAGAACCTGTTCTCTATTTGCTCGACGGGTTTCCCGACGGGCGGGGCGGGCAGAGAGCGTACACACGGCCGAGGTTCTCGCTGGAATGCAGCTCCCAGCGAAGTTCTCGCTGGTTTCTGGCGAGAACCTCGGCCGTGTACGGGGCCTTAGGGTGTTCACCCCAAAGCTCAAACACATACTACCGATCACTCAGGATGAAAGGGAAGGGGCCGGTAAGTTTCATATTTACCACTTATCCTAAAACATCCCTGCAGCAGCAGCCAGAAGGAGAAGAGAGTAGAGAAGCCAGCAGCCTTGCAAGGTTAAGGGGGGGGGCGACCTAGGCAGTAGGGGGAATCTGTGCTGCACAGGGTGATTAGGGTGTGCCTGGGCACACCTAGCACACCCTGTGCGCATGCCTATGACTTCTGAGAACATAAACAATTACTCAGGTAGAAATAACTATTCTTTAATCCTATAGTACACTGTATACAAGAGCACTTAAAAACAAACTTTTGCTTGTATTTCCAGATTAATCTCACATAGTACTGGCCTGCATTACTATTAATGCGTTGTAGGAGAAATTTGTGAGCTATCTTTGCTGACCTTTTCTGGAAATGCTAGTCGCCTGACTGAAGAAATAATACAATGGCTTTAGCTTGTTTCAGGTCTACCTTGGGCACCGAGGCAACTCACATTTTCAGAAGGGGGTCAGCAATAGCAGACCACTTATTTCTGTTATGGCAGGTGCACTTTAAGGCACCTATTTATAGAAGGCATTGGAAGGCGCTCGGTGCACTTTAGAAACACATACCAATACCCTCCATCAATGCATATAGATTTTTCCATCACCCTCATGTGAAAGAATTCTAAAGATTATGAGTTATATGCAGCCATTCTTGTTCATTATGTCATAGAAGCCAGTGGTAGAGTTGGGGACATGCAAAAGCATAGCTTCCATTGACTCCCAATAATGTTAATCTGGGGAGGGCACGGATTCCTTTTTCTGAGTGTCTAGTTTGGGGGATCAGCTCATTAGCACAATGGCATCAATCTCAGCTTCAATGAAAATAAATAATGAATAATATATATATATATTTTTTTTTTTAATACAGCTGATCTAAGCCACAAAAATAAAATAAAAAAGGAGGAACAAAAGTTGTAAATTTGTTGACCAAGTCAGAGCTTCAATTGTATTTTCCCTATAAAGTGGAATTCCACTCAGATTCTATCCAAGCCTAAATCTATGCTCACCCCCAGTCTAAGACTTTTCCAGTGTTTCTCTCAACTCCAGTCCTCAAGGTGCCCCAACAGGCCATGCATAAATAATATTTAGAGCTCTGCCATTAGAAACTATGGGCCAGAGTCACAAAGCACTTACTCCGGGGTATCACGAGTTAGGCACACGTAAGTCTAAAAATGCGCCGATGTACGTCAATCTGGCCCTACAAGTACATCTTTGTTCTGGTTAGAGTTGTTCTTTAACTAAAGTATGCTATTTGATTTAGAATCATGGCATGCAGTAGAGAAGCTGGTGACAAATTCTCCAGTGCAGGCTTGTCAGATTAAGGCCTAGGACTGCCTAAAATCGAAGGCTTTGCTGCTTAGAAGTTAATAATAATGCTCAGTGAAATACGTGACTCAACAAGCTGATGCCGAATCCATGACCAGGCCAAATGCTGTCACTGTTTTTCCACAATGCTCTACTTATAAAATGATCGTATTTCTGGTGGATATTAAATCAACCAATTCTTTGGGGATATGAACAATCCTAATGTCAAGCAGATGTTTCTCTAGTCATATTTGGTAGAGGTGTTTTTTCGTTGTTTTCTTTATTTTGGATAGAGAAGGGAATAATCAAAACCCCTTAAAGTTTTGATTGCTTTATTTTTTATTTTTCGATATGCTTTTTATTAGAGGGTAAAAACTTGGATAGGTAGGGGAAATAGGGGATGTCCAACTTGGTAGCAACAAACTAATGCCTAGTTTCCACTGAGCGGATCGGTTCGGTACGGTTCGGTACGGTACGCTATTTTGGGTGTTTCCATTATAAAAGCGTGCCGTAAAAGCGAACCGTACCGCACCAGCAAGGGTCCTGCTTCTTATGAGGGTCCAGAGAGAGTGGAACGGTTCCATTAGGGCGGACCTACAAATACATCTCACTGATTGGTGGACACGATAGGAATTTTTTCTATACCCTGAATGGTCCCTGACGGTCCGATTTGCAGTGGAAACGCTCACGCGAATAGACAGGTCCCATCCTAACCACTCCAAATTTACTGACCCGAACCGTTCCGTGCAGTGGAAACAAGGCATTAGGGACAACTCCCACCCTATGTACTGATTCAACTCCAATTCTTCACTCCTCAGTGCTGGCAGTCTTTTAAAATATGAATGACAAAACCAGAGAAAATTCCAAGCTCAACTTACGATTCAGTTGGTTAGCAGACTGGTTGGTAAGTTGAGCTTGGAATTTTCTTTGGTTTTGTCTTTCATGCGTTTGCCCATCCATGTGCTGCTTGCTGTGAAGGCCAGTTATAGGTGGAGGCAGGGGCCTTTTTTTTTTTTACTGGTGTAAATTTGGTCAGGGGACAGGCTGGAGACCTTTGCTGCCATTGTGCTATGTGCTGGGTGTCCAGTGTGCCCCCTATGCCTTTAAGAAGGGCTGGGCGGCCTCCTGGCCCACCTGCGCCTCATCTATCCATTAGAATGCATGTGATACCACTGTGGATACACTCATAATGCAAGCAATACACAGGGTGCCTTGCCGAGGCCTTGCAGCTTATACATGCGTTTGCAAATGTGTGCTAACAAAACTCCTGTTTATAACAGACTGTTGGACAGGTTAATTTGGTTGGTTAGCAGACTTGTTGGTAAGTTGAGCTTGGAATTTTCTCAGGTTTTGTCTTTCATGTATTTGCCCATCCATGTACTCCTTGCTGTGAAGGCCAGTTACAGGTGGGGGCAGGGTCCTTTTCTTTGTTACGAGTCTTTTAAAACATGCAAAAGCCCCTTACAGGCTAGGAACTCTCAGTCCCTTGTAGAAGCAGCACAAATTTGGTTGTGGACTGAAGTATCTCCAGCTCCCTTGTAGACACTGATCCCAGCTCTACCTTTTGCAGGAACGCTAGTCCACCTGGCTGCTTCTCTTTACCAGTCTTCCCGACAGACTCTCTTCACCAGTCTACATGACTGACTCTCTGGAGATCTCCCAGGGCAAGGTAAAGAAGATTTAAGCGCAACACTATCCTCCAGAGAAAGACCTGCTACCTATGGCAGTCTCTTCCCTTGTATGTCCATTGTCCCATGTTGCAGTACACACAGTCCTCTCCTGGCTCCCACTGCCTTTCAGTAAAGCCTCCTTCTCTTTTAGAATCCTTTCAATCCAGGCCAGCCACCTGAGCCTCGGTCTGAGGTAGAGCCCCTCCCCAGCAAGGGTCCCTCAAGGGCCAGTGGGCCACCAACAGTTCCCCTCAGCACTTAATTTTTGACACAGCCAATCTTCCATGAAACAAGAAAAGCAGCTCCAGGTGAGTAAGTCTCTGGTTAATCCCCACACACACTAGTCAGGTGCTAGCCCAGCTAGCATGCTGTGTAATATGAAGAAATAATTCTGGACAGCTACACTTCCAAAAATCCTTTTATTGAAGCTTCATATGACAAGTGGTTGACAGATGGAGCAGGGGACAAAAAGGTAGACGCGTTTTGCGCAAATATCAGCGCTTATTCATTACCTTTGGCCGATCTTCCATCCAACTCTTCTGCTGGCATGACTCAACCATATTTAAGGGTTCACTTAGTTCCCTGCCAAGCTTCCTTAAACATGCAGGACAGCCCCCCTAGCCTCTGCCCACTCATTTCTAGAAGTTTCTCCAATCTTCCAGATCCAGGGGGAGGTACCAGAGAGCTGCCCATATAAATCACCCAGCCTTGAACTTTAGTAAACCCTTACCCAGATTCAATAATGCAGGCTTAGCCCTGAGTCAGACTATAGTTTACCTACTCTTATACTAGTAGCACACTAGAGGGTGCTACAAGCACAAAAAAATGCTAAGGGAACAAGTAGTTGTAGGCAGGTGCAGTCTATTTTCTTCACTGCAGGCGGAGCACATCTACAGCAGCAATGCAGGTAGAGGAGGAAGTTAAAAAAAGTTCTTCAATGATCTCCTTGGTCACAGAGAGGCAGCAATTGGATGCTGGCATCCCATGGAACTTTGGCAGCCAATTTGGGTCAAGAATAGTCTATTTATTACCCTGACTCCTGGGTGTGGCATGCATTTCTTGTATGGCTAGAGTAGGGACAGGTTAGCTGTCTGTCAGGGCCATCCATCCTGGAAGCCTCCTCACTTGGGTATGGACCATTCTGCCCCTCAAGACAGACACTGTCAGCACACCTGTGACCTACTGCTATTACTCAATGCTGTTCATCCTGTGAGTTGCCTTCCCACCGGGCTTGTTGTGCATTACTGAAGTTCTGTTTTCTGCAATTAGACTCTGAGTCTTACTGCCACCACACCATGCTGCAACTACCCACAAGGTGTTTTGGCCACAAACATCTTGAAATTCATGAATCCTCATACATTTCTTTAGTTTTGGTTATACTGTAAAATCTTGGTTTGTGAGTAACTTGGTATACAGGCGTTTTGCAAGACGATCTATATATATTTGGTTTGCAAGATGAACAGGACTCTGGTGCTCATCCATGTAGTAAAGCCTCTGGTCTATAGATTACTGTATGTGGCTAGAGGTCCGGGGACGCTGGCGGCTCCCAGCGCTTCCTGGAGAACTCTGAGACACTCCCAGCTGGGTGGGGCGGCTTAACGTGCGCCAGCGTAACATGTGCCAGAGCACGCGGAAGTGTCAACAGTTCCTGAGCGCCTCCGAGTTCTCCAGGAAGCGTTGAGAGCCACCTCTGGCCACATACAGTACTGCATACACCAGCGCTCCTGGACCTCTTGCCACATACAGTACTTCATACACTAGCAGTGGTTGTGGAACGAATCATCTGAGTTTCCATTGTTTCTTATGGGGAAACTCGATTTGATATACGAGTGCTTGGTATTACTGTGCATATACCTGTATATGTAAAAATAATCCTGAAAGTTACAAAACGAAACCTGTGGATAATCAGCGATTTTCCTGGATGTGCAGTATGGCAGATGAGCAAATCAAGACTTGTTTAAAGCAGACCTTCACCCAAGAGGGCAAGTTTTGCTGCCCTGCCCTGCCTCCTCCCCCCATCCCTCTCTTATAAATAGATTTTACTACTTTGTGTTACAAAGTAGCACCTACGTGAGAATTTATCTCCCCACCCGTGCAAGCAGAGTTGTGCCACAGGGCTTGGGTCAGGAGAGAACCCTGCAGCCCATCTACACATGCACTGAATTTTATGGCCTTCTGTGTGCAAGCAGGGTTTGCCACACATGCATAAAGACTGCTACAAGGGAAGTCAGATGCCTTCCCTGTCTTTGTGGGTGCGTAGAAGTTCACCTGTGCATGCTCAAGTATGCCAACGCACTCTGCCAGGATCCAAAGGATGCAAGTGCCATATGGTTAGTGGCCGAGGGTGCTCGAAGTAATACTTTAAAGTGGTTGTAAACCCTATTTTACAACTTTATACCACAGGTAAGCCTATAATAAAGCTTACCTGTAGCTAATGAACATATCTCCTAAACCTGCATGGTTTAGGAGATATCCCTTGTCCCCTGCATGTGCCGATGACATTGGCACATGCGCACTGGGGCAAACTGAAGCAATTGCACCTATGTGCCGTTGCTCCAGTCTGTGTGCCGTTACCGGCGTATCCCATGCGCAAGCGCGGGAGTGATGTCATCGCGGCTCCGGCCAATCAGAGCGCCAGAGCCACGATACCCGGAAGTAACTCCGGGATTACATGTCGGCGGCTGAATGGGGAGTTGTGGACCGCTGCGGGGGCTTCGTTTGGAGGTAAGTAATACATAATGAGCTAGTATTTGCTAGTATTTTTTCAGGGAGTTTACTTCCTCTTTACCGTGTTTCCCCGAAAATAAGACCTACCCCGAAAATAAGACCTACCCCGATTTTCAGAAAACCCTGCAATATAAGTCCTACCCCGAAAATAAGACCTAGTTTAAAGTGCTGGTGAAATACTAGTGTTATACTACAGTGTTATATAGTGTAGACTGTGTGTGTGTGTGTTTATATGATCTATTTGTGCCAAATACCTTTGGTATAGCGCTGCAGTACTCAAAAAGGGAAAGAGAGCTCCAGGGGGTTACAGATGCACCCAGCACTTGAAGAAGGTATGTGGCACAATTGAATTGCAGACATACACATTTTGCAATATGTGGTGCTGTGAATTTTAAGAATTTACAAGCTTTTTTACACAGTTCCACAGGGGATTTCTGACAGGCAGAAGGGAGAGAAGACAGCCCCCGGCATGATAAGACCTACCCCGAAAATAAGCCCTAGTGTTTTTTTGGTTGCCCAAATTAATATAAGACCCGGGCTTATTTTCGGGGAAACACGGTAACAGAATTACAAAGCCTGTGGCATAGACTAGAGAACAGTTCACATATATGTATTTCAACCATAAATTTGGCAAATTGGCTGGAGTTAAAGCAACACGGTCTTCTCCCAGAAAAATCATAAAACGTTTCCCTGCAAAAGGAGAGGTATTAAACTCCGTTAGCCTATTCTACCAATCTTTGCCTCGTTGATGCACTACAGCCTCTGTAGGACTCTTCAGCATTCCACCCTTCCGAAAGCATCAGATGCCTGCAAGCTAACTTTGATACTGTTGTGTCCTATCAATGGCTGTGGTGGAGTGAAGAGCAGCAGCACAGGCCACTGGAGAGGTGAATTTATTCTTTGCAGGGAACTGTTTTCATTTTTTTTTAGGAACATAGATTGGTACCACACCTTGGAAATCTGACATTCTTTTTTTTTTTTTTGTTTCACTTGTTTACCTCTAAATTCCACCTCCCGTCGTAAAAAATTAATAAATAATTGAAGCAGGAAAAAAAGGAAATGGAGATAATGAAGCCTGTCTGCTGAAGAAAAAAAAAGATTTTGTTCTTTGTTATCGCATCCACACAGACTGGAAATACTGTACATGAGTCATACATGTAGCATAGATGTGCTAGTAGATAACAGATAACTGACGTTCTTTCTCACTTGAGTGTTCAGTGCATACAACTCCTGTGTGGTCTCTTCAAAAAACCCAGCGTACTCTGGTAATCCCTAGCCATGTAATATTGTATAGAGTATTGACATTTTTCAGGGTTACCGTGCAATAGAGACACTGAGAGAGTTTGGGCAGTAAAAGGGTCCCTGAAAGTTCAGAACAGCTATATTAAGACCGATTGCTGGCAGGTAAGGCTTACCCACAAATGGGAGAGTTTCAGGGCTCCTGTGTGTTGAAAGGACAGTGTAATGAAGACAAATGCAGAGTGTGTATCAAGGCTTGTGTAAAGTGCTTGGCCTGTAGAAAACCACGACAGGCTGACAGCAACAGCACCTGTCTGCCGGTGTTTGACAATTCTTTCAGAAGCGCATTTGTGCGGTCAGACACTGGTGTAGATGAGAAGGCCTGGCTCGCAGTCTCCACTCTAATTCATCCCAAAGGTTTTCTTTCGGGTTAAGATCAGGACTCTGTGCAGGCCAGTCAAGTTCCTCCACCCCAAACTTGCTCATCCATGGCTTTATGGACCATGCTTTGTGCGCTGGTGCACAGTCATATTGGAACAGGAAGGGGTCACCCCTAAACTGTTCCCACATGGTTGGGAGAATGAAATTGTCCAAAATGTCTTGGTATGCTGATGCCTTAAGAGTTCCCTTCACTGGAACTAAGGGGGCAAAGCCTAACCCCTGTGAAACAATCCCACTCCCGCACAAAGCAAAGTCCATAAAGACATGAATGTGTGAGTTTTGGAAGGAGGAACTTGACTGGTTGCACAGAGTCCTGACCTCAACCCGATGAATTTAGGTGGAGACTGCAAACCAGGTATTCTTGTCCACAACAGTGCACCTGACCTCACAAACGCCCCTTTGGAAGAATGGTCAAACATTCCCATAAACACACTCCTAAACCTTGTGGACAGCCTTCCTAGAAAAGTTAAAGCTGTTATAGCGGTAAAGGGTGGGCCAACTCAATATTGAACCCTACAGACTAAGACTGGGATGCCATTAACTTTAATGTGCGTGTAAAGGCAGGCGTCCCAATGCTTTTGGTATTATAGTGTAAATACTATGTAAATAAGACTTGAGAGTTAAGCCCCATACACACGACCGGTTTTCCAGACAGGAACATTTCGAGAAGAGCTTTTAGCTGGGAATCCCGGCCATGTGTATGCTCCTCGCAGAGCGAGCTCTGCGTTCTTCTCGCAGAGAGGAAGAACGGAGAAATGCTAATGTAAACAAGCATTTCCACATTCTTCCTTGTGAAGGGACACTAGTCACAGCTCACTGTAATCGGGAGCGGTGATCAGTGTTGTGTCACACACAGCCCATCCCCCCTACAGTTAGAAGCACACCCTAGACCTAAACGGAGGGGAAAAAAATGTTTTGTATATATATTTTTGGGGGATATTTCTTATAGCAAAAAGTAAAAAATAATGCATTTTTTTTTTAAATTGTCGCTCTATTTTTGTTTATAGCGCAAAAAATTAAAACCGCAGAGGTGATCAAATACCACCAAAAGAAAGCTCTATTTGTGGGAAAAAAAGGATGCCAATTTTGTTTGGGAGCCACGTTGCACAACCGCGCAATCTCAAAAAAGTGCTCTGGTCTTTGGCCAGCCAAAATAATAGTTTTTTTTAAAAAAAAACACATGTAGGTTTAACTAATTCTTATTTTGTGTAATTCAAGCTTGAGAAAGATGTGCGCGTCGACACTCACTGAAACGCATAGCATTCTGGTCCTGACGTCATCCCCCCTCCCGCTGCGTCCCATCATAGACTCCCACGCTTGCGTTACAGCCCTCCTTCTGGCAGCCGCAGCGATACCCAGAAATCGTTCATTCGGAAAGACAACCGGCTTCTCTCCATTGCAGCACAGCATAGCCATTGTCTAAGGCTGCAGGGACCCCCCACACAAGCGGAGATTGACTGTCGATTGGACATTCCATATGCCTACATACAGTAACCATTAAGTGAGTGCTTTGATGCTTTTTATTATTAAAGTTATATAGTTTATCTAAGAGGCGCCTGCTTTCTGCTTTTTTGTTTACATATACTGTCCGGCTTCGGCTCCATCCTGAAAGGCTGCCCGGGTTGAAAAAAGACTGTCATCTAATATAGAGCCTTTACAGCTCAAAGGACTTTTGTGGAGAAAAGTTTTTTGATTTTATGTTTCAGTATGCGCCATTATTGTATATTTTTATATGCCCAATTATCCAAGAACTTGTGAGTACAGAGCAAAGTGCAGGATCTGTGCGACAGTTGCTGCTGTTAACCCCTGGTGCACTAATACTGAGGCCTAACTGGCCTATGACATTGTATATGGTGTTCCAGCATTGTCCATTCCCTGTTGAGGGGGACTGTTTTAAGAGGTAGCTGCAGAAAAAAGGGTGTCCTATTATTGCCATTCAAAGTTCTGGAGTATCCCACCACTCCCTGTGACCGATTCAAGTTATTCAGCAATAAACTTTACCCAAAAGGTATTCCAGTGTGTAAAATTTAGGGGGGCTTATTTCTCCATCAAGATGTAGAATTCCAGAAGCTTGTCCACTTATAAACCTTTCCAGTCACAAGGGATAAGATTGCAGCAAACTACTGAGAAATCTATATAAAATACACTTTGCCAACTGTCATTTTAAAATTCCAAACTGTCTCTATAGAAATATCTAGTTTATTTCCACAAGAATAGTCCACATTCCAATACTCTTTGTCATGGAATCAGGTGTGAAGTGATTAAGAGCTAACAAGTGCTACCTCAGATTCATTGCCAGCTGCAGCAAGAATCCAGCAAATTCCCTCAGCTCTATTTACAGGTAGGTGCAGACAGTTGTAGCTGCTCAGCCTGTACGTAGAGTTGCCACCTCATCCCTTTAAAACCGAACACATATTAAATTACACAGGTTCTGTGGCTAATTAAAGCGGATCTCCACCCTAAAGTGAAGATCCGCTGATCGGAACCCTCCCCCCCTCCGGTGTCACATTTGACACCTTTCAGGGGGAGGGGGGTGCAGATACCTGTCTAAAGACAGGTATCCGCACCCACTTCCGGCCCGCAGTCTCGGGCAAAAGACGGGCTTTTCCCGTTGTGTGCTGGGAACTCTCAGCTCCCAGCACACAGCGGGAGCCAATCGTGGGCGCAGCGCGACTCGCGCATGCGCCGTAGGGAACCGGGCAGTGAAGCCGGAGCGCTTCACTTCCTGGTTCCCTCGCCGTGGATGGAGGGGGGAGCAGCAGGGTGACGAGCGATCGCTCATCCTCTGCTGCGGACGCCGCTGGACTCCAGGACAGGTAAGTGTCCTAATATTAAAAGTCAGCAGCTGCAGTATTTGTTGCTGCTGGCTTTTAATATTTATTTAAGGTGAACCATCCGCTTTAAGGTGGTAATTAAACTCACTTGGTGCTTTACCTGCATTAAATTAGAGTCAGAACCTGTGTAATTCATATGTGTTCGGGTTTAAAGGGATGAGGTGGCAACCCTACCTGTACGGGACAATAACATGTAAACAGGGGCCGCAGCGGTCTATCTGTGTTTACATGTAATTACACATGGAGCAAATACCTGCAGTTGTTGGGGACAAATAATCACCCCGGAAGCAAATTCTTTGCATCCCGGGGCTATCTGTCCCTAACTGAAGGCACTTCTGCAGCACAGAAAGTTTCTGCATAGAATGCATTAATAAAAAAAAAAAACGTTAAGGCTTTAGAGCCACTTTAAATCCTTTTTGGATCTATAATTTTGCAGAATTCTACGCTTTTTTGATACCTTCAGCTTAGACATGCAGTCACCAGGCAAGATGGGTCGCATTACTGGTGCCTTCAGAGAATCATTTGACCATCACTATTGTTATGTCGTGTACACACGATCAGGCTTTTGCCCGGCTAAATCACATCGGAATTCTGACAGAATTCCATTGGAGAAAAATAGAACATGTTCTATATCTAAGGAATTCATCGGAATTTCCGATGAAAAAACTCTGATGGGGCTACATACGATCAGAATATCCGATGGAAAAAGTCTGTCTGACTTTTTCCATCGGAAAATCTGATCGTGTGCACGCGGCATTAGAGCTTCTCCAACACAAGTGATTTTGGAATTCTACTAAAGCCTTCAGGGACCCTATGGCATGAACTCGCGTTTAAAATAGACAGATTGTGTGGAAGGCTGATTGTGTCCTATTCAGTGCCGATCCTGACCTCCCTGGGGCCCTAAGCAAAATGACAACATGTCACATTAAAGTTGAGAAGTGTGGGGGGGGGAGGGGGGGGCTGCCGAAAATGACATGTCACATTAAATTTGAGAAGCGGGGGGGGGGGGGGCTGCCAAAGATGACATGTCACATTGAAGTTGAGAAAGGGGAGAGGGCGCTGCCGACGGTGACATGTCACATTGAAGTTGAGAAGCAGGGGGGAGGGGGTGTTCTGCTGTCAAATCTGTGTTCTGACAGGGGGCCGACCCCCCGGCCAAAACGCTCTGGTCAGTGGTCTCAACCATTGGCTGAAAGCGCTCATCGGGAGCGGATCAGCAGACCTTTTGCGGTCATGACCTGTCAGACCAACTGTCGTACACATGGCCCGAATGTCGGCCCGTTATTATGGACCTGGCCAATGCCGCCTGACATCAGGCCAATGTGTACTAAGCTTAGACCACATTTCAATACTAATAAAAACTCTTTTGAGTTAAAAAAAATTCCATATGAATAAGGCCATAAACATAAACGCTCAGCAAAAGAGTGGCACAGTCAGAGGATGCTGCTTATGTCTGAGGATAACCATAGGCGTGTGCAAGGGGTGTGCCAGGGCACACCCTAATCCTGGAGTTGACAACCCGTCAATCGTGGGCAGATGACAGGTAAACCACGATCCTTACTTGCCAACCCCCAGAACCTGGACAGGATAGGCGGCGGGGGGTGGGGGGGGGGGAATTAGTGGAACCAATCTTTATTTTCTTCTGCAGCAGCTGAAAGTAGGCTTTTCTTCCTCTCCCTCTTGCTGACATTAACCACTTAAGACCCGGACCAATACGCTGGTAAATGACCCAAGGTGTTTTTGCGATTCGGCACTGCGATTCGGCACAATTGCGCGGTCGTGCGACGTGGCTCCCAAACAAAATTTGCGTCCTTTTCTTCCCACAAATAGAGCTTTCTTTTGGTGGTATTTGATCACCTCTGCGATTTTTATTTTTTGCGCTATATACAAAAATAGAGCGACATTTTTGAAAAAAACACTATTTTTTACTTTTTGTTAAAAAAAAATCAAATAAACTAAATTTTAGTCAAACATTTAGGCCAAAATGTATTTAGCCACATGTCTTTAGTAAAAAAAAAAAATCGCAATAAAAAAAAATAGCTACCTAGCGGGAACAGCGACACTAATACAGCGATCAGAAAAATGATCGCTTAGTGACGCTGGCAATAGGGAGTGAAAGGGTTAACTAGGGCGGTGATCAGGGGGTTAAAACTTTATTAGGGGGGGTGGGGGGGCTATCCTGAACCTAACACTAACTGATTTTACACTGCCTGTCACACTGACACTAAATGCAGTGATTAGATCACTGCATTCAGTGACACTGTGACAGGGGGGGTGGGGGGGCAGATCGCAAGGGGTTAAGTATGCCTGTGTGTGTGTATGTCAGTGTAGTGTTGGTGCACACTTACTGTGAGGTGTTTCTCCCATCGCAGATGGGACCCCTGAACCGCACTTAGGCGGGGACGTAAATTTACGCCCTTGTGCCTGTACGAGCCATTCTGTGGCCGTATATGTGCGTGCGGGGGTCCTTAAGTGGTTAAGCTGCTACAGGAGAAAAATACAGGGGATCGTTACCAATATATGCCACCCCTCTTGTGCCAGTTCATCTTCTTTCTGCTGCCCAGGTGCCCCTGTGTGCCCCCCCATTGTTTCAAGATGATGAGCGGGGAAGAGGTTGGTTAATATGTCACAAACGCATATGTGTTGGAGCTTTGAGGTGCACACCCTAATGCAATAGGCTGCGCACATCTATGAGGAGAATATAGACAATAGAACAGTTTTACAATTGTCTATTTATTGTTCCCCCTGAGGTGGCATCTTTCTGTCTCCAAGAATTCAGATTGTTCCCCAGCCTTGCTGAGAATGTAGGTTTATACATGCATTGTCCAGCCCTATGCCCCCCCCCACAATGCTTACATACACTGCCAATATTTCATTTCTGCAGAAAGGCAAATAGATAAAGCAGATGTCCAGGACAAGACCTAGTAATGTGACTCAGAGCAATTAGTGCAGATGTACGTGGCATGGCTGGATTTTCAGTTGCTGTATGAATGTATTAGAGAGGTTTAAGGACAAGCAGTGAGGCGGAAGGGCCATCTGTTATTACACTAAAACTCTTCAGCTGAGTAACATGAAAATAGCACTGAGCTCCACCAACTAGTACGTTTTCACTCTGGTGGCTGGTAATGCTTTCTTTGGATACACTGCCTGCTATACAGTATGTTTACTATATACTGTCATCAGGATGAGCACACTTTACTTCCCAGCTGTGCATTTCAGTCAAATCTGACAACACCATGCCATCAACATGCTGGAACCGGGAGAGCCTCATAGCTGAAAACAAAACTGTCTGTGCTGCAAACTCAACCAGCATCACCCTTTCATGTTCCCAGGGCAGATTAAAGTAAGACACTTTAAGTGGTTGTAAACCTCAGACATGAAATATGTACAAAGCATATGCCATAGTGTGTACTTGTTACATTTAAGAGCACTAAGTGTAATTCCTGCCTGCTGCTTCGTTCCTTTGCTATCAGCATGAATCCTTTCTTACAAGTTTTCCTGACACCAAGAGAAAATTGGAGACAGGGGAGGGATTTCCAACAGATTGACAGCCTCAGCTCTGTTCCTGTGTGAAGGGGTGTGTCCCTTCCCTCCAATCAGGTCTCAGAGCTCTCCTCACCGTGCTCTGCAGAGTAAACAAGCTTTTTAAATTCTATACTTTGAACGGCCATAGAGAACAGAAGACTGCATTTAAACAGGTACAGCATACAGTATATAAGGGGCATTTGTTTAATATCTGTGTATCGCCCAAGGCCAGTCACTTCGCTGGGTATATGTAAGAGTTTACAACCACTTTAACCACTTCCCTACGGGCATACGACTATATGCGGCCGCAGGGTGGCTCTAATTCTCCGGGCCGCCGTGTTTTCACGGCGGCCCCTTTCTTCGCTCCCAGCGCGCGCTCCAGAGCGCGCAGCGGGGAACTTCTGTGCTGGCCGTGTACCTTGGACACAGCCAATCACAGATCGCCGCGAACGGCCAATCAGAGTGGCCGTTTGCAATGCGATCTGTGCGGCGAATGAGAGATGATCTCATATGTAAACATATGAGATCATCTCTCATTGCCGGCTCTCACAATGACAGCATCCTGTCAGGGAGAGAGGAGACCGATCTGTGTCTCTTGTACATAGGGACACAGATCGGTCACCCCCCAGTCACCCCCCCTCCCCCCACAGTTAGAACACAATGCAGGATACACATTAACCCCTTCCTCACCCCCTAGTGTTAACCTCTTCCCTGCCAGTCACATTTATACAGTAATTAGTGCATATTTATAGCACTGATTGCAGTATAAATGTGAATGGTGCCAAAAATGTGTCAAAAGTGTCCGATGTGTCCGCCATGATGTCGCAGTCGCAATAAAAATCGCAGATCGCCGCCATTACTAGTAAAAAAATAAATAATAATTCTGTCCCTTATTTTGTAGGCGCTATAACTTTTGCGCAAACCAGTCACTTATTGCGTTTTTTGTTTTTTTTACCAAAAATATGTAGAAGAATACGTATCGCCCTAAACTGAATTTTTTTTTCTTAAATTGGGCTATTTTTTATAGCAACAAGTAAAAAATATTTATATCAAAAATAGTAAACAACAAGTCCATTCAAGTCTTGTAAATCACTAAAAGCAGCGCTAATCATCACTCCCATCCGACTGATAAATCATTTCCTACGAACAGTTCATAAGAAGTATGGCAGACAAGCAAAGCGTGTCACCCCGTGATTAATGTTGGTTCAGAAGGTTTTCTTCACTCCAAAATAACATCCACCATGTATCACAAGCCCCCTTTCGGGTATGTACTCACCAGAAAGCTGAGTATAGTAGGCACTGCATGAAGGTGTCTTTAATCAACTCCAGGCTCACACTCCGTTTGATCTCCCCAAATGGTGCTGCAAGTATCCACACTTGTCCGGGTTCATAAAAAATAAAAGGCTCACAATAGTGTAATCCCGTCACTCTTCATTTATTTAAAAATCTCTCTTGACACAGTGTATAGCATGTACAGTCCCAAATGATTAGAATTACTTTCAATATTCATTATATGGACGCCCCGTCCATCCTGTTTCACACAATCATTAAGCTGGCTTCAATAAAGTTTACTGCGTCCACCGCAGACACTCTCAGCGTTACTTCCCTATGTGTGCGAGTCAGATGGAACGCAGATGGAGCGCACAGCGTCAATAGGTTACTTCCTGATGCCGTGAGGTTATCCCTGACGTTTCGTCTTACGACTTCTTCTGAGGGTTTCAGAAGAAGTCGTAAGACGAAACGTCAGAAACCCTCAGAAGAAGTCGTAAGACGAAACGTCAGGGATAACCTCACGGCATCAGGAAGTAACCTATTGACGCTGTGCGCTCCATCTGCGTTCCATCTGACTCGCACACATAGGGAAGTAACGCTGAGAGTGTCTGCGGTGGACGCAGTAAACTTTATTGAAGCCAGCTTAATGATTGTGTGAAACAGGATGGACGGGGCGTCCATATAATGAATATTGAAAGTAATTCTAATCATTTGGGACTGTACATGCTATACACTGTGTCAAGAGAGATTTTTAAATAAATGAAGAGTGACGGGATTACACTATTGTGAGCCTTTTATTTTTTATGAACCCGGACAAGTGTGGATACTTGCAGCACCATTTGGGGAGATCAAACGGAGTGTGAGCCTGGAGTTGATTAAAGACACCTTTATGCAGTGCCTACTATACTCAGCTTTCTGGTGAGTACATACCCGAAAGGGGGCTTGTGATACATGGTGGATGTTATTTTGGAGTGAAGAAAACCTTCTGAACCAACATTAATCACGGGGTGACACGCTTTGCTTGTCTGCCATACTTCTTATGAACTGTTCGTAGGAAATGATTTATCAGTCGGATGAGAGTGATGATTAGCGCTGCTTTTAGTGATTTACAAGACTTGAATGGACTTGTTGTTTACTATTTTTGATATATATGTTTATAATTTTAAGCGGCTGCTGAACTTTTGAGGTTGATTTTATATTTTAACCTTATTTTAATTTAATTTAATTGTTTTTACCATATCATTGTTATTTTTCACTATATACACCATTTTTAGGATATTATTTATGGTGATTAGTGAAATTAAGCTATTTAATAACTTATTAGCTGTTGAGCGCCGAGATAGTGAAAGAAGGCCAGGGACTTCACTACTTTTTTGTATAAGTAAAAAATATTGTATTTTTTTTTCAAAATTGTCATCCTTTTTTGTTTATAGCACAAAAAATAAAAACCGCAGAGGTGACCAAATACCACCAAAAGAAAGCTCTATTTGTGGGGAAAAAAGGACGCCAATTTTGTTTGGGAGCCACGTCGCACGACCGCGCAATTGTCAGTTAAAGCGACGCAGTGCCGCAAGCTGAAATTTCACCTGGTCAGGAAGGGGGTATACATGCCCAGTAAGGAAGTGGTTAAAGAAAAAAAACAATTGGTTGCTAGAACCAAAACGGTTAGAAGATGATTGGATTCTGTGCAGAAATGTTACTAATGTTGACCGCTCTATCTATCGCACTTTCTTGCTGCTCAGAAGAACATCACAACCAGGATGAATATAGAGAACCAATTCTTTAGTTTATGACAGCCTTTAACAGCTGCCCATACACTAGCAGGATTTCATGCAAACGATGTTGGTTTTCTGAACATTTGTTAGATTTCCTAATGGTAAGTGGGGTCAAATTGACATTTGGTTTTGACCACAGTGAAGATTCATAGAACTCCCAACCACGGTCTGATCAGCTATCTCCTACCCTATCCACCTCTAGGTTCACACTGATGCAGTGCAGGATTTGCAGCGATACCTGTGCATTTCCTGCACTGCATCACAATCACATTCCGTTCATGCAATCTGCTGCAGGTGTCAATGTTAATGATACCCAAAAAAGCAGCAAAATGCAGTGCGACTGGCAGAATTGCATAGCATGGGTGTGACCAATGTGCAATGTGATTCTAGTGCGTCAAAAAAAGGGTCATGCACCATTTTGGTGCGGATGCAGTGCGATTTGAGCCATACAAAATGAATGGGCTTTAATCCTACTGAAAAGAATCGCATGTAATTTGAACAGGAATGCAGTGTGATCCCTGTCCGAATCACATGCATATCCCCACACCGCACCAGTGTGAACCTAAGCTCAGGCAATCCCTGAAACCTCATCTCTTCAGGGAGGCCTATCTCAACACCTACAAACTGTACTTCTACCTTCTCCCTCAGCTTATCCCTCACACTTAATGCCTTTTGTACTACTTGTCCTCCCTTTTAGATTGTAAGCTTTTGTGATTAGAGCCCTCCTAACCTCTTGTCTTGTTTTATTCCTGTACTGTTTGCCTTTATATTGCACAAGGGCTGCACAAAATCAAACACGATTGGACTTCCATCTGAGTTTTCCGTTGATTTTTGTCCGAATGGTCGTTGGCCGTGAACTGGTTCTGCATACACATGGCAGAACATTTTCAGCCAACTTTCACCAAATCACGTGTTTTTTTAGCTCTTTACCGCCACCCTTTGGGCAACCTCTGCTATTGTTGGCTGATATTTAGCATTGGTTCTGGGCATGCGTGTTTGTACTTTGGACTTTAGTCCGATGGACTTGTGTACACACGATCGGATTATGCTCCATCGGGCATTTGTTCTCGAAAAAATTGAGAGCATTCACAGCGAACATTTGTCTGATGAAAAACCGAAAACAATTGTCCGATGGAGCATACAGACAGTCAGATTGTCCGATAAAACACATCCACATCCATCGGACCGTTGTTGTCAAAAAGTCAGATCGTGTGTATGGGCCTTTAGTTTTATATAGATTCTGTATTATAAAAAGTTAAATAAACTTTTAATATGCTTGGGCGGATTTGATATCTCTGCAAATTTTAACGTTTAATGAATAAAACTGTCATTTTATTGAAATCAGTTTTCCCATCCAATTCTATATATCCCATGTTTAAAGCAGAACTTGATGGGAATGAATACAGAACTATATCTTCTAATATTGAAATAATGACTATAAGACTATAACTAAATTGGTATTATATGGCCGCAGCCCTGTTTTTTTATTATTGTTGGTACTAATTATAAATGTATTTATATACACATCTTTAATATTGATACTTTTTGAACATTATTTATACATAAAATAGTCCAGCTATCACAGTGCGAACTAATCAACTATAACATAACAACAAACAGTCCCCTTCAGACAAACCACACAACATCCGGGTGGAGGGAGGGGGGGGTGTCTTCTCAATTGTTACTGCCGGTCTGCTGAGTAATGGACGTATCCACTCCTATTCATAGGTACACCAAGGATCCAACTGACAGAGGGCTCGTGCATATAAAGTAACCAATCGTTCACCGCTTAAGGACACCTTCACGCCAATATACGTTGGCAGATCGACACGGCTGGGTACAAGCACTACCTGTACGTCGTCTTTAAGAGCCCAGCCGTGGGTCCTGTGCTCCGTGACCACGGGACCCGATCACCGCGATCGGGTCATAGAGCTGAAGAACGGGAAGAGGCAAGTGTAAACAAACCTTTCTCCGTTCTTTCTAGTCAGACTGTCACTGATCGTCTGTTCCCTGTCATAGGAAACGACAATCAGTGACATCACATGCCAAGCCACGCCCCCACACAGTAGTAATCACTCCCTAGGAACCACTTAACACCTTCAGCGCCCCCTACAGGTTAACCCCCTTTACTGCCAGTGACATTTTCACAGTAACCGGTGCATTTTTATAGCACTTTTCGCTGTAAAAATGACAATGGCCCCAAAATAGTGTCAAAAGTGTCCGATGTGTCCGCCATAATGTCGCAGTAACGATAAAAAAAAAAATCGCTGATCGTCGTCATAACTAGTAAAGAATTATTAATAAAAATGCCATAAAACGATCCCCTATTTTGTAGACGCTATAACTTTTGCTCAAACCAATCAATAAACGCTTTTTGCGTTTTTTTTTTTTTACCAAAAATATGTAGAAGAATACCTAAACCGAGGAAAAAAAAGTTTTTTTTTTATTTTTTTTTGGGGAATATTTATTATAGCAAAAAGTAAAAAATATTGCATTTTTTTTTATATTGTTGCTCTATTTTTGTTTATAGCACAAAAAATAAAAACCGCAGAGGTGATCAAATACCACCAAAAGAAAGCTCTATTTGTGGGAAAAAAAGGACGTCAATTTTGTTTCAGAGCCACTTTGCACGACCAGGCAATTGTCATTTAAAACGATGCAGTGCCGAATTGCAAAAAAGGGCCTAGTCCTTTAGCTACAAAATGGTCCGGGGCTTAAGGGGCTAAAAAAAAA
Source organism: Rana kukunoris (assembly GCA_029574335.1). Classification (NCBI taxonomy): domain Eukaryota; kingdom Metazoa; phylum Chordata; class Amphibia; order Anura; family Ranidae; genus Rana; species Rana kukunoris. The sequence goes on along the minus strand of CM056052.1, from coordinate 250,724,499 downwards.
AAAAAAAAAAAAAAAAAAAAAATTTGAAAGCTTTATCCTTCATTCGGTCTCATTCCCATTTGATGGGTAATTAATCATCCTTCTCTTTTATTTTGTCAATCAACATTAAAAAGGAAAAGTGTGGGATAGGAAAAAAAAAACACACCTATATAGCTGCAGCTCTCTCCCACCAGCTGTCGGCTGAATCTGGGTCACAGGAGTGCAGAAATAAGTGCCCTATTATGACCCAGAAGAGAAGAGCAAAAAAGCTTTAGTCATACTTCTCTTAACCATTTTTAATCTGTATGCATTAGTCAATAGAAAGCTATGTATATTATATTTACTTGCTTTAAACTTGTTTTTTTGTTTTTTTTCAATTGCTTCCTGATTTCTGGCCTGGTTTGTAGGATGTCATACATCCTAGAAATATTCATGGGCACTTTTTTTTCTTTTATCTGGAGGAAGGGACAATGGACTTTCTCAGCTAAGCACACCTTCCTGCCTGCATGCCTGAGCTAAGGGCAGATGTATTCCAGGAAGTAAATACTTTATGTATCATCCGCCCTTACTCAAGATGGCTGCAGGTATAAATGCTCGATGGGTGTTTTTTTTTTTTTTTTTTAAGTGATTTCTCAATAAAATAAAGGGATTGGTGAGTTTGCTTTGAATATTAAAAATGAATTCAATTGTGTTTTTGTTTGTGGTGCTCAGATGCAATTTAAAGCCGCTTTAAATATCTGTCATAACTTGTATATATGGAGAACATTGGTCTTTTTTTTTTTTTTTTTTTTTACACGCCATTGCTTCATATATGTAATAATTTTATGTATTCTATATGATTTAATGCATGGGGGTTGATTTACTAAAACTGGAGGGTGCAAATCCTGGTGCAGCCTGGCATACAAACAAATCAGCTTCCATTATTTTTCTTTACCAAAGCCTAATTGAACAAGCTGAAGTTAGAAGATGATTGGCTACCATGCACATCTACACCAAATTTTACACACTCCAGTTTTAGCAAATAAACCCCATGGTGTAGTATTTAACCACTTTGCAACCGCCCTATAGAGAAAGTACGGCTACAGGGCGGTTGCTTAACTCTAAGTGGGCGTTAATTAACGGCTTCTTAGAATCGCGCTCCCGCGCGCCTCCTGAGGCGCGCACACGGGAGCATCTGTGACCGCCGGGTCCAGAGGACCCGGCGCATCACGGATCACGGTAAATCGCCGCTGACAGCGGCGGTTTACCACGTGATCGCTCCGTCCAATGACGGAGCGATCACTTGTAAACAAACCGGCGTCATGTGCTGACGCCGGTTCCTCCCTCCTCTCTCTGTACCGATCGGTACAGTGTGAGAGGAGAGGGGAGGGAGCGGATGGCAGCGGCAGTGCTGTGGGCTGGATCTGTGACAAATGTAGTCACAGATCCATCCATCCATCCCTCCTTGCTCAGCCATCCCTGCTGCAATACTCTGCAATACTCGGCTGTGCATACTCTGCAATACTCTGGCAATACTCTGCAATATTTTGGGCATACTCTGGGCAATACTCTGAGCAATACTCTGGGCATACAGCGCCCCTGTCTCCGTGAGCTCGCATGCAGAAGCGAATGCATACGCAAGTCCCGCCCCCATTTGAAAACGGTGTTCAAACCACACATGTGAGGTATCTCTGCGAAAGTTAGAGCGAGAGCAATCATTTTGGCCCTAGACCTTCTCTGTAACTCAAACATGTAACCAGTAAAAATATTTAAAGCGTCGCCTATGGGAATTTTTAAGTACCGAAGTTTGGCGCCATTCCACAAGCGTGAGCAATTTTGAAGGGTGACATGTTAGGTATCTATTTACTCGGCGTAACTTCATCTTTCATATTATGCAAAAACATTGGGCTAACTTTAATGTTTTTTTTTTTAATTCACAAAACTGTTTTATTTCCAAAAAAAGCGTGTTTGAAAAATTGCTGTGTAAATACCATGCGCGATGAAAAGTTGCGAAAAACCGCCATTGTATTCTCTAGGGTCTTTGCTAAAAAGCATATATAATGTTTTGGGGTTCTATGTAATTTTCTAGCAAATAAATGATGATTTTTACATGTAGGAGAGAAATGTCAGAATTGGCCTGGGTGCTCCAGAATGTCTGATGGTGCTCTCTGCATGTTGGGCCTCTGTATGTGGCCACGCTGTGTAAAAGTCTCACACATGTGGTATCGCCATACTCGGGAGGAATAGCAGAATGTGTTTTGGGGTGTAATTTGTGGTATGCATATGCGGTGTGTGAGAAATAACCTGATAATATGAAAATTTGATGAAAAAAAAAAAAATCTTGATTTTGCGAAGAATTGTGGGAAAAAATTACGGGCCAGATTCAGGTAGATCAGAGCATCTTTGCTCTGGAGTAACGCATCTCATTTGCGTTACGCTGCAGAAATTTTAGGAGCAAGTGCTGTTATTCAGGAAGCACTTGCTCCTAAAGTTGCGGCAGCGCATCGCAAATGAGCCAGCGGAATTCAAATTGGGCGGGTACGGGGCGTGTTGTATTTTAACTATGCGCGATCCCGCGGCGAACGTACTGCGCATGCGTCGAGGGTCAATGCATCCCAGTGCGCATGCTCCAAGTTCTGTCAGTGAACGTCAATGACGTCACGTCCCCATTCATGAATGTTTTACGCAAACTACGCGATTTGTTTTTTTTTCGACGCGATGACGACGCCTATACCTAACATAGGATACTCCACTAGGGGGCTGCTTTATCTATACGCCGCGTATCGCTTCCGGAAACGTCGTAAAGTCACTGCGTCGCGCCCGAAAAAGATCGTGAATTGCTGATTTCCGCTCATTAACATATTTTTTGAGCGTAAATCGGCGGGAACGCCCCCGGCGCCATTTTTAAGTTGAAGTAACGATGCGATGGCGAAATTCAATTACGCCGATCGCATCGGAACTCCAACCCGGCGTTTCTTGTTTTCTGGTTACAGAAAACAAAAACGCCGGCTTAAAGTGACAGTTAGGCTGGCGGATCCATTGATCCGCCAGCCTAACTCTACCTGAATCTGGCCCTACAACTTTAAGGCTGTCAGTACATTAGATGTGATGAAATTGATCAATTTTCAGTAATTGGTACCATAGCTTGTAGACCCTATAACTTTCACCCAGACTAAATAATATCCAACATTTTTTTTTTTTTTTTTACCAAAGATATGTAGCAGTATACATTTTAGGCCAAATTTATGAAGAAAAAACACTTTTTTGCAAAATTTTATAATAGAAATGAAGAAAAATTATTATTTTTTTGCGAAATTTTGTTCTTTTTTCATTTATAGCAAAAAAAAAAAAAAACGCAGAGGTGATCAAATACCACCAAAAGAAAGCTCTATTTGTGGGGAAAAAAGGACAAAAATTTAATTTGGTTACAGTGTTGTATGACTGAGTTATTGTCATTCAAACTGTGAGAGCACCGAAAGCTAAAAATTGGTCTGGTTATTAAGGGGGTTTAAGTGCCCAGTGGTCAAGTGGTTAAGATTTATTGGGAATTTTGAAAAGGGATAGGAAGCACCAATATCACATAAAGATAGAGAAACAATGCACAAGTACCATCGTGCTTTTTAAAACTATATACACACTATGGGCCAGATTCAGGTAGAAGTTACGCGGCTTATCTCTAGATAAGCCGTGTAACTTCTAACCTATGCTGGCGTATCTGTTTTCTGTATTCAGAAAACAAGATACGCCGGGATTGAGTTAGGATACGAGCGGCGTAATTGTATTTCGCCGTTGTATCGGAACTGCAATTTTAAAATGGGGGCGTTCCTGCTGATTTACGCCGAGAATATGTAAATCAGCGAGATACGGCAATTCACGAACGTACGTGGGCCCGACGCAGTCACTTCACGTCATTTCCGTAAGGCGTAAAGATAAAGCAACAAAAAGCAGGCGCATCCTATGTTAAGTATGGCCGTCGTAACCGCGTCGAATTTAAAAAGTTTTACGTCATTTATGTAACTCGTCCGTGAATGGGGATTGACGTCATTGACGTTCACTTCCAAAACACCGTCATAATTTGGAGCATGCGCACTGGGATACATTGACATCCGGCGCATGCGCAGTACGTTCGCCGCGGGATCGCACCTATTTTAAATACTACACGCCCCCTACCCGCCCAATTTGAATTCCGCCGGCCCATTTTCGCTACGCCGTCGCAACTTTAGGAGCAAGTGCTTTGTGAATACAGTACTTTCTCCTAAAGTTTTGGCGGAGTAACGTAAATGAGCAACGTTACGCCAGAATAAAGATGCGCCCATCTACCTGAATCTGGCTCTATATATACACACTTTAAAAACGTAAAGCACATCTTTAAAGTGAAATTAAAATAGATTTTTCCTCTGCCATAAATGTATCCTCTTGCCTGTCAGCCATCATGTACACTGAGCTGCGCATGTACAGCCCAGCGAATATTTACAGCCCTGATCCGTGCCGTGGTGAGGTGACTCCTTTGCACATGCGTGGGAGTGAGGTCATTGGGGCCCGGCCTATCAAACAGTTCTGATTATGACTAAGGCCTATGTAAGAGGCTGAAACGACAGGTATTGATTCTTTTTATTGGATGGATTACATAAAATCATATATGTTTTATTTTTGAGACATCGTGGTGCCTGATTTTATTCTCTTTAAACAGTCGAAGGCATAGAACCCAGAAAAAAGACCAGGCGAAGGGTGAAGCTCCTGGGTCCCGCCAGATTGTTTTGATGGGTAAGTTTTCAAGAATTTACTAATCTGAAAACCAACACAGGGAGCACCGTTCTGGTGAATGGATGGAAACAAGTAAAAAAGTAACAATCTTTTAATTGGACAGATGCCAGGAGACAAGGTATCAAAAGCCTTTGGTGTAAAGAGAATATACCCGTAAAGCACTGTGGGGTTGATTTACTAAAGGCAAATAGACTGCTTAGTAAATGAGCAGAAGTTTTGCTGACTTCCATCATCCAATCACATCCAAGCAAAAATGCTGTTTTTTTTCCTCCTTGCATGTGATTGGGTATTCTTTGCCAAATGAAGCTTTACCTTATTTACTATGCTCTGGAGCAACTGCACTTTACAAAGTGCACCGTCTATTTGTCTTTACTAAATCAACCCCGTATGACTCACAGCTTCCGTGGTTACCAGCCAGATGAGATAAATGGCTGTCTATAGCCCTAGAGCTTCTGGACGGGGTGTCAGAGAAACATATTATAAAGAAACATATTATACTTTGAACACTAAATGGCAGCAAAGTTGGAGAGCTGTCAAAAAAACCTTCAGCTGCAGACTGGCTGTCACATGACACGCACCACATGACTTCCTGGCTGCCTATAAAGCTGAGCAGGTGCTCAGAGGTATTGCTGGTTTGTATTCAGCTTCCTGTACCTGAGTTCCTGTTTCCTGTTGATTGATTGACCCTGACCTACTCTGATCTTCTCCTGGACCCCACCTCAGCTTGTTTTACGGACTTTGTTCCTGTCTCCTGTGTTTGACCCTCTGCCTGTGACTCGGATTGACCTTCAGTCTCCTGTGCCTTGACCTTCTGCTTGAGACCTTGTTTTGCCTCCTGTCTCCAGTGCCTTGACCCCCAGCCTGTGACCTGGATTGTCTGCTTACCTGTGTTTTAGCCTCAGCCTGCTCTGGACTTTGTACCTGACTTCTCCTGCTGGATCCTGATACCCATTGGTCCCTGCTCCAGTTCTACAGGACTTCCACGAAAGCTCTACCCTGCCTGCTGGTAGCTTGTGCCTCTTTGTGCCATCTACCCTCTGTACCACCTCCAGGGGGCGGACTGCTCTTAGTCGCAACAGTGAACCGCTCTCGGCATCTCGGCCTTGGTGAGTACCCTATTCTGATACGGGGATAGTGTGCTCGGGGTGTGCTGCTGGCTCCACTCCCAGGCAGTGCAGGGCTAATCAGTCCCGATCAGAGGGAACACCAGGTGCAGGTAGAAATGCTTGGCTGCCAAGTCCATGCACAAGAGTTGTGATGGAGTTAAAATAAAATGATTATTTTGTGTTATGTTACTTTTTACTAAAACTACTCAAATGTTGCTTTTCTTTCCTTATATTGTTTTATTTTTCTATCTATCTATCTATCTATCTATCTATCTATATATGTGTGTGTATGTGTGAGTGTATTGAATATTATTTTCCTTACATGAAATAACAGGATATAGTGTTAAAAAAACATTCAGGAAGTGAGAAGTGATAAATGAAGACAGATGTTACTCACTCCTTACTTCATGCCCCCTCCATTGAAGAAACAAAGATGGCCCCCAAAAACTTTGAAACGTGTGCAGCATGCCAAGACCCGACTTTACAGGAAGAGACCCTTATATGGACTAAGCCAATCAAATGTGCTCATATGAATGATGTCATTCTGGGCCAGATTCTCAGCTGAGATACGACGGTGTATCTCAGATACACCGTCGTATAGCAGTTTTTTTCAATGGGTATCTATGCGAGTGATTCTTAGAAGCACTTACGCATAGATACACTAAAGATCTGACAGGTGTAAAGCAATTACACCGTCGGATCTTAGATGTAATGACAACGCTGACCGCTAGGTGGCCTTTACGTTGTTTTCTCATTTGCCTATGCAAATGAGCCTAATACGCCGATACCCGAACGTTTTTGCGACGCGGCGATGTAGTTTACGTTGGTTGCGTAAGCTTAAGGTTACCCATGCTGTATGAGGGGTATGTTTCCGAAGTGCCGTCGTATGCCATGTTAAGTATGGCGTCGGGTCAGCGTCTTTTTCCATCGGTTACGTCGTTTTACTAAGTCGTTCGCGAATAGGGAATTGCGTAAGTGACGATCACGTCGTTTTGACATCGGTTTCAGCGACGCTTTTCGACGTGAGCTGGAGCATGCGCACTGGGCTTTTTTCCCGGCCGGCGCATGCGCACTTCGTTTGATGCGGGGGCGCGCTTAATTTAAATACAGCACGCCCCCTCCTTCAGTATTTAAATTACGCCGTCTTACGGCGCCGCATTTACAATACTCCGCCGAAAATTACGGAGCAAGTGCTTTGAGAATACGGCACTTGCTCCAGTAATTTGCGTAGTGTAAATGCGATACGATACGCTGCCAGATATGCCATTTTTTGAGAATCTGGCCCTCTGTCTATAAAGCTGTTGTAATAAAGGGTTCGGCCTCTCTTGACGGTTGGACACACAGCAGCAAGCAGATTGTCCCTCGCTCTCTGCATGTTTTCACAATTTGAATCAGAGGCAGAATGGGTTATGCCCTGAAGTTGTGTCATGCATGCCATGCATTACATGGTCAGCAAGAGGTTTATAGATAGCAATAAAATGCACTCATAGACATACAGGAGTGGAGCAGCTTATTAAAGTGATTGTAAAGGCTAAAGTTTTCTGTGTTCTGCTCCCCCACAGCCCCCACTAATACTCACTTGAGCCCCCTCTATCCAGTGCTATGCACAAGAGCCCTCTCCTCACTGGCTGATACAGCAGTGGGCGCCATTGGCCCCCAATGTTTTAATCACAGCCCATGAGCCAATGAGGAGTGAGCGGGGGCAGGGCCTAGCCGTGGCTCCAGGTTTCCTATGGAGGCATAGAGCTGGGCTCGGGAGCGAGCACGCACCCGTGCCCCCATTGCAAACTGCTTCCTCTGAGAGCACCAGTCAAGGAGGAAGAGCCAGAAGCGACATCAGGGGACCCGAGAAGAAGAGGATTGGGGCTGCTCTATCTAAAACCACTGCACAGTGCAGGCAAGTATAACACTTTTATTAAACAAAAAAAATATATCTGAACCTTTAACCACTTAAGACCCGGACCAATACGCTGGTAAATGACCCAAGGTGTTTTTGCGATTCGGCACTGCGTCGCTTTAACAGACAATTGCGCGGTCGTGCGACGTGGCTCCCAAACAAAATTTGCGTCCTTTTCTTCCCACAAATAGAGCTTTCTTTTGGTGGTATTTGATCACCTCTGCGATTTTTATTTTTTGCGCTATATACAAAAATAGAGCGACATTTTTGAAAAAAACACTATTTTTTTACTTTTTGTTAAAAAAAAATCAAATAAACTAAATTTTAGTCAAACATTTAGGCCAAAATGTATTTAGCCACATGTCTTTAGTAAAAAAAAAAAATCTCGATAAAAAAAAATAGCTACCTAGCGGGAACAGCGACACTAATACAGCGATCAGAAAAATGATCGCTTAGTGACGCTGGCAATAGGGAGTGAAAGGGTTAACTAGGGCAGTGATCAGGGGGTTAAAACTTTATTAGGGGGGGTGGGGGGGCTATCCTGAACCTAACACTAACTGATTTTACACTGCCTGTCACACTGACACTAAATGCAGTGATTAGATCACTGCATTCAGTGACACTGTGACAGGGGGGGTGGGGGGGCAGATCGCAAGGGGTTAAGTATGCCTATGTGAGTGTGTGTCAGTGTAATGTTGGTGCACACTTACTGTGAGGTGTTTCTCCCATCGCATCGGTTGGAAATACCGCTGCGATGGGAGATTACATCACTTCCCCCTTCCTGTGTTTACACAGGAGGAGGAAGTGACACAAAGGGGGAGCACGCGCATTGGCTGGGAGCGATCGCGGGGGGGGCGGGTAGACGCCGACATCCGCCCGCTCGTCCCGGATCGCTCCCGGAGCCAGGGGGACACCCGCACGCCGCGGAGGGGGTCCCGATGGGACCCCCGAACCGCACGAAGGCGGGGACGTAAATTTACGCCCTTGTGCCTGTACGAGCCATTCTGTGGCCGTATATGTGTGTGTGCGGGGGTCCTTAAGTGGTTAATGTCACTTTAAGCCTAGATATAAGATCTGACAGTCATGAGACCTGTCAGAGGCTGAAAGAACTGTGGTATTCTGAGCATTTATATATAATGTGCTTAAACCCCTCCACCCCTATACTGTATATACCCCTGTAAATCCTGCCACTCCGCTCTTATATGCTTGTGAATGCATTTTATTGTTACCTATTAAAGTGTTTATGGTTTTTATAGCACAAAGGTCGCTGTGTCTCTGTCTTTATGTCTGATTTATTCCATGGTCAATCCCTCAACTGTGAAAAGGGCTGCATGACCAATGTATTTTAGCACCTGATAGGATTGGATATATCATGATTTTACTTCTTATTACCCCCAAACTTATTCTACTACAGAACACACACCAGTGGGGGCCATCTATGATCTCACACTGTACTACAGAACACACACCAGTGGGGGCCATCTATGATCTCACACTGTACTACAGAACACACACCAGTGGGGGCCATCTATGATCTCACACTGTACTACAGAACACACACCAGTGGGGGGATGTCTATGATCTCACACTGTACTACAGAACACACACCAGTGGGGGGATGTCTATGATCTCACACTGTACTACAGAACACACACCAGTGGGGGGACGTCTATGATCTCACACTGTACTACAGAACACACACCAGTGGGGGGATGTCTATGATCTCACACTGTACTACAGAACACACACCAGTGGGGGGGATGTCTATGATCTCACACTGTACTACAGAACACACACCAGTGGGGGATGTCTATGATCTCACACTGTACTACAGAACACACACCAGTGGGGGGATGTCTATGATCTCACACTGTACTACAGAACACACACCAGTGGGGGGACGTCTATGATCTCACACTGTACTACAGAACACACCCCAGTGGGGGGGGGCCATCTATGATCTCACACTGTACTACAGAACACACCCCAGTGGGGGGGGGCCTATGATCTCACACTGTACTACAGAACACACACCAGTGGGGGGATGTCTATGATCTCACACTGTACTACAGAACACACACCAGTGGGGGGGATGTCTATGATCTCACACTGTACTACAGAACACACACCAGTGGGGGATGTCTATGATCTCACACTGTACTACAGAACACACCCCAGTGGGGGGGGGGCATCTATGATCTCACACTGTACTACAGAACACACCCCAGTGGGGGGGGGCCTATGATCTCACACTGTACTACAGAACACACACCAGTGGGGGGATGTCTTTGATCTCACACTGTACTACAGAACACACACCAGTGGGGGGCCTATGATCTCACACTGTACTACAGAACACACACCAGTGGGGGGATGTCTATGATCTCACACTGTACTACAGAACACACACCAGTGGGGGCCATCTATGATCTCACACTGTACTACAGAACACACACCAGTGGGGGGATGTCTATGATCTCACACTGTACTACAGAACACACACCAGTGGGGGGACGTCTATGATCTCACACTGTACTACAGAACACACCCCAGTGGGGGGGGGGCCATCTATGATCTCACACTGTACTACAGAACACACCCCAGTGGGGGGGGGCCTATGATCTCACACTGTACTACAGAACACACACCAGTGGGGGGATGTCTATGATCTCACACTGTACTACAGAACACACACCAGTGGGGGGGATGTCTATGATCTCACACTGTACTACAGAACACACACCAGTGGGGGATGTCTATGATCTCACACTGTACTACAGAACACACCCCAGTGGGGGGGGGCATCTATGATCTCACACTGTACTACAGAACACACCCCAGTGGGGGGGGGCCTATGATCTCACACTGTACTACAGAACACACACCAGTGGGGGGATGTCTATGATCTCACACTGTACTACAGAACACACACCAGTGGGGGGATGTCTATGATCTCACACTGTACTACAGAACACACACCAGTGGGGGGATGTCTATGATCTCACACTGTACTACAGAACACACCCCAGTGGGGGGGGCCATCTATGATCTCACACTGTACTACAGAACACACCCCAGTGGGGGGGGCCTATGATCTCACACTGTACTACAGAACACACACCAGTGGGGGGATGTCTATGATCTCACACTGTACTACAGAACACACACCAGTGGGGGGATGTCTATGATCTCACACTGTACTACAGAACACACACCAGTAGGGGGACGTCTATGATCTCACACTGTACTACAGAACACACCCCAGTGGGGGGGGGCCATCTATGATCTCACACTGTACTACAGAACACACCCCAGTGGGGGGGGGGGCTATGATCTCACACTGTACTACAGAACACACACCAGTGGGGGGATGTCTATGATCTCACACTGTACTACAGAACACACACCAGTGGGGGGATGTCTATGATCTCACACTGTACTACAGAACACACACCAGTGGGGGGATGTCTATGATCTCACACTGTACTACAGAACACACACCAGTGGGGGGATGTCTATGATCTCACACTGTACTACAGAACACACACCAGTGGGGGGGGGGCTATGATCTCACACTGTACTACAGAACACACACCAGTGGGGGGATGTCTATGATCTCACACTGTACTACAGAACACACACCAGTGGGGGGGGGCTATGATCTCACACTGTACTACAGAACACACACCAGTGGGGGGATGTCTATGATCTCACACTGTACTACAGAACACACACCAGTGGGGGGATGTCTATGATCTCACACTGTACTACAGAACACACACCAGTGGGGGGACGTCTATGATCTCACACTGTACTACAGAACACACCCCAGTGGGGGGGGCCATCTATGATCTCACACTGTACTACAGAACACACCCCAGTGGGGGGGGGGCCTATGATCTCACACTGTACTACAGAACACACACCAGTGGGGGGATGTCTATGATCTCACACTGTACTACAGAACACACACCAGTGGGGGGATGTCTATGATCTCACACTGTACTACAGAACACACACCAGTGGGGGGATGTCTATGATCTCACACTGTACTACAGAACACACACCAGTGGGGGGACGTCTATGATCTCACACTGTACTACAGAACACACCCCAGTGGGGGGGGGGCCATCTATGATCTCACACTGTACTACAGAACACACCCCAGTGGGGGGGGGGGCCTATGATCTCACACTGTACTACAGAACACACACCAGTGGGGGGGGGCATCTATGATCTCACACTGTACTACAGAACACACCCCAGTGGGGGGGGGGGCTATGATCTCACACTGTACTACAGAACACACACCAGTGGGGGGATGTCTATGATCTCACACTGTACTACAGAACACACCCCAGTGGGGGGATGTCTATGATCTCACACTGTACTACAGAACACACACCAGTGGGGGGGGCATCTATGATCTCACACTGTACTACAGAACACACCCCAGTGGGGGGGGGGCCTATGATCTCACACTGTACTACAGAACACACACCAGTGGGGGGATGTCTATGATCTCACACTGTACTACAGAACACACCCCAGTGGGGGGGGGGGCTATGATCTCACACTGTACTACAGAACACACACCAGTGGGGGGATGTCTATGATCTCACACTGTACTACAGAACACACACCAGTGGGGGGGGGGGGCTATGATCTCACACTGTACTACAGAACACACACCAGTGGGGGGGGGGCATCTATGATCTCACACTGTACTACAGAACACACCCCAGTGGGGGGGGGCCTATGATCTCACACTGTACTACAGAACACACACCAGTGGGGGGATGTCTATGATCTCACACTGTACTACAGAACACACCCCAGTGGAGGGGGGGGCTATGATCTCACACTGTACTACAGAACACACACCAGTGGGGGGATGTCTATGATCTCACACTGTACTACAGAACACACACCAGTGGGGGGATGTCTATGATCTCACACTGTACTACAGAACACACACCAGTGGGGGGATGTCTTTGATCTCACACTGTACTACAGAACACACACCAGTGGGGGGCCTATGATCTCACACTGTACTACAGAACACACACCAGTGGGGGGCCTATGATCTCACACTGTACTACATAACACACACCAGTGGGGGGCCTATGATCTCACACTGTACTACATAACACACACCAGTGGGGGGCCTATGATCTCACACTGTACTACAGAACACACACCAGTGGGGGGCCTATGATCTCACACTGTACTACAGAACACACACCAGTGGGGGGCCTATGATCTCACACTGTACTACATAACACACACCAGTGGGGGGCCTATGATCTCACACTGTACTACAGAACACACACCAGTGGGGGGACGTCTATGATCTCACACTGTACTACAGAACACACCCCAGTGGGGGGGGGGCCATCTATGATCTCACACTGTACTACAGAACACACCCCAGTGGGGGGGGGGCCTATGATCTCACACTGTACTACAGAACACACACCAGTGGGGGGGGGGCATCTATGATCTCACACTGTACTACAGAACACACCCCAGTGGGGGGGGGGGGCTATGATCTCACACTGTACTACAGAACACACACCAGTGGGGGGATGTCTATGATCTCACACTGTACTACAGAACACACCCCAGTGGGGGGATGTCTATGATCTCACACTGTACTACAGAACACACACCAGTGGGGGATGTCTATGATCTCACACTGTACTACAGAACACACACCAGTGGGGGGGGCATCTATGATCTCACACTGTACTACAGAACACACCCCAGTGGGGGGGGGGGCTATGATCTCACACTGTACTACAGAACACACACCAGTGGGGGGATGTCTATGATCTCACACTGTACTACAGAACACACCCCAGTGGGGGGGGGGGGGCTATGATCTCACACTGTACTACAGAACACACACCAGTGGGGGGATGTCTATGATCTCACACTGTACTACAGAACACACACCAGTGGGGGGGGGGGGCTATGATCTCACACTGTACTACAGAACACACACCAGTGGGGGGGGGGCATCTATGATCTCACACTGTACTACAGAACACACCCCAGTGGGGGGGGGCCTATGATCTCACACTGTACTACAGAACACACACCAGTGGGGGGATGTCTATGATCTCACACTGTACTACAGAACACACCCCAGTGGGGGGGGGGGCTATGATCTCACACTGTACTACAGAACACACACCAGTGGGGGGATGTCTATGATCTCACACTGTACTACAGAACACACACCAGTGGGGGGATGTCTATGATCTCACACTGTACTACAGAACACACACCAGTGGGGGGATGTCTTTGATCTCACACTGTACTACAGAACACACACCAGTGGGGGGCCTATGATCTCACACTGTACTACATAACACACACCAGTGGGGGGCCTATGATCTCACACTGTACTACATAACACACACCAGTGGGGGGCCTATGATCTCACACTGTACTACATAACACACACCAGTGGGGGGCCTATGATCTCACACTGTACTACAGAACACACCCCAGTGGGGGGCCTATGATCTCACACTGTACTACAGAACACACCCCAGTGGGGGGCCTATGATCTCACACTGTACTACAGAACACACCCCAGTGGGGGGCCTATGATCTCACACTGTACTACAGAACACACCCCAGTGGGGGGCCTATGATCTCACACTGTACTACAGAACACACCCCAGTGGGGGGCCTATGATCTCACACTGTACTCTCACACATGAATGTAATAAAGTTGATTTACTAAAGGCAATTAGGCTGTTTACTTTGCAAGGGAATTTTCTCCAGAGCTCAGTGAATGAAGCTCTATTGACTTCCATTATTCCGTGCCCGTAGAGAATACACAATAAGGAAGCGTACTATGCCATTGAATGTCATGGAATCCCTGCCCGGGTCATGCCAGGCTCTGTCCTAACAATCAGCTTTCCTTGTGACGTCATGGTGTACAGATGAAGAATCAGCACACTCTTACCTGATATCCAGATCATCCAACATCTCTAGCAGGTGACTGGAGCGTGCAGCCATAGACATAGAGCGACAGAACTTGCCCCCGTTGGGCCCCTCATTGGCCTTGGCTTGGATCTTAGCTTGAGCCATGTGTGCTGCGGTAATGAATGAGTGAAGGGACAGGATAAAGCAGCACTCAGGATCTTTCTAGACACATCCCCAGACACTTAGGACAGACTGATGGAACATTTCCTAACAAGGTCCTGGGCGGATCCCGCTCCTCTAATATTCTCCCAGCCCCCAGCCTGCACTCTGTATACACAGCTCTTGTATTGCTACACGTGTGCCCCCATCACCCTGCAAATGGTAGAGTGCCAGGATCGTCTACTACTTGGACTTGGCTCATTAAATACAAGAATTCTTCTCATCTATAACTGAGCATACACTATACAAACAATCACCAGCTATGTAGTGAAAGAGCCTGCCTGATTTCATACTAATTCAATGGATTGTTTAGATTCGCTCTTCTATAAAGCTGGTCATACACTATACAATCTGATTACAACTCCTGTACAATCTCTATGAGTCTCGGTTCACACCGGGGCGGCTTCAAAGTTGCCCGACGACTTCAGCGCAGCTTGTAAACGCCTTCTTTAATCAAAGTCAATGCAAGCCATTCCGAAGTTGTCCCCAAGTAGTACAAGAACTTTTTGTTCTAAAGCATGGGTCTTCAAACTACGGCCCTCCAGGTGTTCAGGAACTACAATTCCCATCATGCCTAGTCATGACTGTGAATGTCAGAGTTTTACAATGCCTCATGGGAAGTGTAGTTCCGCAACAGCTGGAGGGCCGTAGTTTGAGGATCCCTGTTCTAAAGCCTCATACACAAGGTTGGACTTCAAACAAACGTTTCCATGGATTTTTGTTTGAAGGGCGTTGGCTGTGAACTTGGTATGCATACACACGGCAGGACTTTTTCAACAAACTTTCCCAAAACCATGTGATTTTCTGCTAATGTTGGTTGATTTTAACATTGGTTCTGGGCATGCATGTTTGTACTTTGGACTAAATTCCGATGCATTTCTGTACACACGATAGGATTTTGCATCGTAGGACATTTCTTGCCAAAAAGTATGTCCGTTTGCAGAGTGAACTGTCCGATGAAAACAGAAAAAGTTTGTCCAATGGAGCGTACACACGGTCAGATTTTTTTGAAAACGTGCTCATTTTGAAGTTTGTCAAAAAGTCAGACCGTGTCAGACTCCAGGCTTTAGTCGGAGTGACTTGAGTTGCTCTGATTATAACGGTTCCATTGCACTGAATGGAGTGCGATTTGTCAGGCGGCTAAGTCTCCTGACAGGTCGCCCCAGTGTGAACCAGAGCCTGATGCCGCGTACACACGATCACTTTTTGTGATGAAAAAAAAACGACGTTTTCAAAAACGTCATTTAAAATCACCGTGTGTGGGCAAAACGTTGTTTTATGTCTTCAAAAAAACGACCAAAAAAAAATTCAAACATGCTTAAATTTTTTGTGTCGTTTTTCAAAACGTTGTTTTTTGTGTCATAAAAAGTGATGGTGTGTGGGCAAAACGATGTTGAAAACAAAGTTTTTAAAGCCGCGCATGCTCAGAGGCAAGTTATGAGACGGAGCTTCAATGGAACAAAGTGCCGTCGAATGTGGTGTACGTAACCGCGCTTTGCTAGAGCTTTGTAGAAAAACGATGGTGTGTAGGTAACGTCGTTTTGGAAAATGAAGTTTGAAAAACGTTGTTTTGTTTCGTGAGATAAAATTACGTTTTTTTTCATCACAAAAAGTGATCGCGTGTACGCGGCATAAGATGTAGCAAAACTATTTAAAAGGAGAACAAATTTAAACAACCCATTCAATTTGTATCAAATCAGCCAGGCCTTTGCACTACATAGTCGATGGTAGATACAATGGAGATTGTACGATCTGATTGTACAGTGTAGGGCTGCAACTAACGATTATAAGTGTTTTGATTAAGCCAGTAATTGGATAAAAACCTAAAAAAAAAAAAGTGTGGTGTATAATTTAATTTAGTTAATATACAAAGTTAAAAAAAAAAGACAATTTATTCTTGAATTCTATATGCAGTGGTAAACATAAATAAACAGCTACATGGGTAAGGAATAGGACCGAAAAAAAAACATATCGATTATGAAATTAATCGATTAATATTTTCATAATCGATAAATTGGCCAGTAACATAATGGGTTTAAAAAAAAAAAAGAAAATGATCCCTTTATACTACATAAAGAGCAAATAATCACTACTGTTAATATTATATTAATGCTAAAAATCTTTGTACATTCGCTGAATGAACGTTGTTTGAAATTTTCACTTGCTTTTAACATTCAGTTTTAAAACTAATGTCATTTCTGAATGAAAACCACATACATGGTCTGAACATTCCTTTGTCCAAGAAGTTTTCTATTATTTCTAAACGAACGTCGATTTGACCCCACTGACGATTAGAAAATTGAACGAACGTTCTTAACTACTTCCCGACGGCCGTACGACTTTGCAGGGTGGCTCTAATTCTCCGGGAGGCTGTGTTTTTACGGCCTCCGCTCCTCTAGGCCACTAGAGGGCGCGCATGTGCCCACCGCATCCCTGAGATGCTGATTGCGCGTGCCTGGCGACCGCGATGTCCGCCAGGCACTCGCGATCGGTGGTTACAGGACAAGGACGTGGATCTGTGTGTGTAAACACACAGATCCATGTCCTGTCAGGGGAGAGAGGAGACCGATCTGTGTCCCTTGTACATAGGGACATAGATCGGTCACCTCCCCCAGTCACCCCCATCCCCCCACAGTTAGAACACAATTCAGGGTACACATTTAACCCCTTCCTCACCCTCTAGTATTAACCCCTTCAATGCCAGTCACATTTATACAGTAATTAGTGCATATTTATAGCACTGATCGCAGTATAAATGTGAATGGTGCCAAAAATGTGTCCGCCATAACGTCGCAGTCCCAATAAAAATCGCAGATCGCCGCCATTACTAGTAAAAAAAAAATACAAAAAAATTAATAATAATCCTGTCCCCTATTTTGTAAGCGCTATAAATTTTGCGCAAACCAGTCGCTTATTGCGATTTTTTTTTACCAAAAATATGTAGAAGAATACGTATCGGCCTAAACTGAGAAACAAAAATGTTTTAGTTTTTTTTTTTTTAAATAGGCTATTTATTATAGCAACAAGTAAAAAATATTGACTTTTTTTTCAAAATTGTCGCCCTTTTTTTGTTTATAGCGCAAACAATAAAAAACCGCAGAGGTGATCAAATACCACCAAAAGAAAGTTCTATTTGTGGGAAAAAAAAGACGTCAATTTTTTTTGGGAGCCACGTCGCACGACCGCGCAATTGTCAGTTAAATCGACGCAGTGCCGGAAGCTGAAATTTCACCTGGTCAGGAAGGGGGTATACGTGCCCAGTAAGCAAGTGGTTAAAAATAAATGTTTTTTATTGAAGGAAGATGTTGTTGTATGACCAATAATCGACCAGCTAATCGATTATGAAAATAATTGTTAGTTGCAGCCCTACTAAGGAACATAATATCGAATTCACTCTGAGGCCTCGTACACACGACCGAGGAACTGGTCGGGAAAGACACATCGTTTTCCTCGTCGAGTCCCTTGTTAGGCTTGTCGAGAAACCTGACAAGCTGTCTTTGCATACACACAAACAAGACCAAGGGGTAGATTCACATAGATCAGTGGATCTTTTGATCCGCGTGATCTATCTTTTTTACGATCCGCCTGCGCCAGTTTTTGAGGCAAGTGCTGTATTCAGAAAGCACTTGCCTCGTAAGTTGCCCTGGCGGATCGTAAATCCCCCGGCGGAATGCAAATTCCGCGGCTAGGGGGAGTTTACTATTTAAATCACGCGCGTCCCCGCGCCGATCGTACTGCGCATGCGCCGCCAGCTAAATTTCCCAACGTGCATTGCTTCAAATGACGTCGCAAGGACGTCATTGTTTTCGACGTTAACGCAATTAACGTATGGCCGTATTCCCGAACGACTTACGTAAACGACGTAAAAAATTCAAAACTCGACGCGGGAACGACGGCCATACTTAACATAGGATACGCCGCACTTACCCCGCATATAGCAGGGGTAACTATCCGCCAGAAAAAGCCGAACGCAAACGACGTAAAAAAAAAACCGACGGCCGGGCGTTCGCTTCAGAATCGGCGGTTCTCCTCATTTGCATATTCGTCGCGTATAATAACAGAAGCGCCACCTAGCGGACGGCGGGAGATTGCAGCCTTAGATCCGACAGTGTAACTCACTTACCCCAGTCGGCTCTAAGGGAGATCTATGCGGAACCTGATTCGAGGAATCAGCCGCATAGATCCGAGCGTCGGATCTCACAGATACGATGGTGTATCAGTAGATACACCGTCGTATCTCTATGTGAATCTACCCCCAAATCTCCTCGTTCTCAAACGCGATGACTTCAACATATACTACGGCAGGGGAAGTTCGGTTCCACTGGCACAACCCATGGGGCTGCTTTTGCTAATATCATGTTACTGCGTGTTAGGTAAAGGTTTGGTAAGAGACATTTTCACCTTTCAGTCTGTTACAGCGTGTGCTACAAATGTGCTATCTTCATTACAAATACAACTTTTACCAAAGGTGCGCGGGTTTCTAAGCATACACACCAAGGTGTTTCTCGTGGAAAACCAGCCCGACGAGGAACACGACGACACCCGTCGAGGAAAAAGGGAACTTGCTCTCTTTTTTCCTCGTCCAGTTCCTCGACAGTTTACTCGATGAAAAGCATACACGCGACCGTTTTCCTCCGCAAAAAAGCTCTGCCACCAAGTTTCTTGATGGATTCTACTGAGGAAAACGGTCGTGTGTACGTGGCCTGAGAATAACTGACAGAAGATATACAGCATCTCACAGAAGTGAGTACACCCCTCACATTTTTGTAAAGATTTTATTATATCTTTTCATGTGACAACACTGAAGAAATGACACTTTGCTACAATGTAAAGTAGAGAGTGTACAGCTTGTATAACAGTGTAAAATTGCTGTCCCCTCAAAATAACTCAACACACAATCATAAATGTCTAAGCCGCTGGCAACAAAAGTGAGTATGTCCCTAAGTGAAAATGTCCACATTGGGCCCAATTAGCCATTTTCCCTCCCCGGTGTCATGTGACTCGTTACTGTTACAAGGTCTCAGGTGTGAATGGGGAGCAGGTGTGTTAAATTTGGTGTTATCACTTTCACTCTCTCATAATGGTCACTGGAAGTTCAACATGGTACCAAAGAACTCTCTGAGGATCTGAAAAAAATAATTGTTGCTCTACATAAAGATGACCTAGGCTATAAGAAGATTGCCAAGACCCTGAGCTGCAGCACAGTGGCCAAGACCATACAGCGGTTTAACAGGATAGGTTCCGCTTAGAACAGGATTTAGAAGTTGAGTGGACGTGCTCAGTAGTGTTGCTCACGAATATTCGCATTGCGAATATTCGCTACGAATATTGCATATTCGAGTATTCGCGAATAACTCGAATATTTTTTCAAATTTATTTTTAAAACATCACATCCTAGTGATCTCCATCGACGTCTAAAAGCATTGCTGATATGATTAGAGAGAGACCCTGGGCCGAGTAGCTGATGCCATTCTTTTATGTTGCCGAAAATTCGCATTGCGAATTATCGGCAACATAAAAGAATCGCATCAGCTACTCGGCCCTTCTTTTGCATCAGAGCCAATCAGAATAACTCGAATATTCGGCAAAAGGAATATCGCGCAATATTCCTTTTGCCGAATATTCGAGTTATTCTGATTGGCTCTGATGCAAAAGAAGGGCGGAGAAGATAATCGCGCAATAGGAATATTGCGCGATTATCTTCTCCGCCCTTCTTTTGCCCCCTTATTCTCCTTTCTTTTAAGTAGAGTTAGTGTAGAGTTAGTGTTTAGTGCATATTAGTTTAGTAATACAGGAAATAATCTCAGTTTATGAGAATTTCGCAATCATTTTCGCATTAGCGAAATTTCGCAAATTTTTTTTTGGATAAAATATCACGAATATTCGATATTAGCGAATATTCGCGAATATTCTTCTATATATTCGCGCAATATCGCGAAATCGAATATGGCGTATTCCGCTCAACACTAGTGCTCAGAGTCATATCCAGAGGTTGTCTTTGGGAAATAGATGTATGAGGTTGAAGGGGTGGGGTGGGGGGGGGGTTAGCCTCTCAGTGCTCAGACCATACACTGCACATTGCATCAAATTGGTCTGCATTTCTGTCACCCCTGAAGGAAGCCTCTCCTAAAGATGATGCACCAGAAAGCCTACAAGCAGTTTTTCTAAAGACAAGCAGACTAAGGACATGGATTACTGGAACTATGGCCTGTGGTCTGATGAGACCAAAATAAACTTACTTGGTTCAGATGGTGTCAAGTGTGTGTGTGGTGGCAACTAGGTGAAGAGTACAAAGACAAGTGTGTCTTGCCTACAGTCAAGCATGGCGGTGGGAGTGTCATGGTCTGATGCTACATGAGTGCTGCCGGCACTGAAGAGGTACAGTTCATTGAGGGAACCATGAATACCGAAATGTACTGTGACATACTGAAGTAGAGCATGATCACCTCCCTTTGGAGACTGGGCAGTTTTCCAACATAATGAGCCCAAACACACCGCCAAGATGACCACAGACTTGCTTAAGAAGCTGAGGGTAAAGGTGATGGACTGGCCAAGGATGTCTCCAGACTTAAACCCTACTGAGCATCTGTGGGGCATCCTCAAACGGAAGGTGGAAGAGCACAAGGCCTCTAACATTCACCAGCTCTTTGATGTCATCATGGAGGAGTGGAAGAGGACTCCAGTGGCAACCTGTGAATCTGTGGTGACCATGTCCAAATGGGTTAAGGCAGTGCTGGAAAATAATGGTGGCCACACAAAATATTGACATTTGGAGTTATTGAGTGCAATTTGGACATTTCCACTTAGGGGTGTACTCACTTTTGTTGCCAGAGGTTTAGACATTAATGGCTGTGTTGAGTTATTTTGAGGGGACAGCAAATTTACACTGTTACACAAGCTGTACACTCACTACTTTACATTGTACCAAAGTGTTATTTCTTCAATGTTGTCACATGAAAAGATATAATAAAATATTTACAAAAATGTAAGGGATGTACTCACTTTTTGTAGGAGCTGGATAGAGGAGCAACAAAATTACAGACTAATTGTTATATCCTCTGAGTTGTGAGAGACACAAGACTCTGGAACAACGGATGTTTATTTCAGATCACTGTACACTGCAACATGCATCTCAGGACAGTACATCTTAGTATGCTTCCTTACATGTACTCTAACATGGCTATTATATCCCTTGACCCTTGTCATCACTCCTGGGTGGAGCCAGCCTTAAAGTGACAGTACATGTGGAACCCTTCAGGTATAACACCTTCCATCCATCCCGGAAAAAAACAACTAATGATTGTCCAATAACAGTCCTCCAAACACAGGAGATTCACATGACTTCTCCCGCATCCAGATGGGAAACCAAGCATCCATGGACAGCTGCAGGGATAAAATGGCATTGGATGACTTCAGTCGGCACCGTCGAAAGTCTCGTAACCGTTCTTGCAACTGAAACCGGTCAGGAGGGCATCAGTGACGTTGAGGCCGGGCACCAAACGACTCGGGACCGAAGGAAACAGGGCTAGCCGGAATTGGCACCGATGGGGCTGTAACCGAATGCACCGTGACAGACTGAGATATTCCTATGTCTAGGGTCACCTTATGTCCACTAGGGCCATAGGGTGACAAAGAATCATAATTCATATGTTACAGAAGACATTAATAAGGGACATTAATAATAATTCATGTTTGCAGGATGTCTTCAAATACCAAAAGCGGTTAGCTATTCAATCTGGGCACACATGATTTGGAAAGGTGTTAATCCAGGTCTACAAGACCAGAGTGAGTCATACCTTTGTATAATATGCTATTGAAATATCTTAAGGTGTTGGCAATTCATGTGAAAGCCATTCCGTTGAAGGTGTGGATTGCACCCACTCTCACAAGACTCTGCCATTGTGTGATAAAGCTGCCTAGATAAACTTATTCAACTAGATGTCTGTGTTACTATTCAAGGTTAATTGAACACTATTGAAGATGCGGTGCCGACCGGTCTACATGGTTAGCTTACCTGAATGCCTTTTAGAGTGTGATTGAAGCCCCCCATGGTGTGAAGGGGGGTGGAGATTGCATTGTCCTGTGATTAACTGTATTATGCTGTACTGGATATAAGAAGGTGAGAAAATACTAATAAATTGTCATATCTTTGGAAGCAAGAACGGAGCTCTGTCTCGTCTTATTCTGGGAAATGATATGGATCGTGTATGCAATATTGTCGGAGTGTGTCAGATAAGCTTGTCGTGACTGGATGGAAGGTTGTAAGCGGTGGTGACCGTTACATTGGTGGCACAGCAGTGGGGTGATTCCATCTTCAGAAGGATGGCTACAAGGACACATGACAATGGAGACGCTGTATGAACGGATGAAGCTCTCTTCTCTCATGGACTTACTGGAGAGCCGGGGCAGACCGGCCAGCAACTGTAAGAAAAGGGACATTATCGCAGAACTTGTCGAAATGAATAGAGCTAAGAGGCCCAGCGTAACAGACAGGACACCCGAGGAAGAATTTTTTGATCGGGCTGTTAAACATGGATTGGCACAATATGGTCCTAATCCTCCGCCGGAGATCATAGACCGGGTTATAGCAGCTGTGGATGCCACCTTGCGACAGCGAAGAAGTGCTTCAGCAGCTGAAGAGAGAGGAGAGGTACAGATACCAGTCTCCATGGAAGAGGAATTCCAAAGAAGGTTACAAGAGATGCGGATACAGCATAGAGGACCAGTATCAGAGGAGACCCTGCTGGGATGGTCGGATGTGATTCGGTGCCAACTCTGGAAGGAAGCGTTAGCTCAGGAGCAGCATCACCAAGGAAAGGTCCTGCCCTCCATCTATGCAAGGTACTGGCCGCAGTATGACGTATGACTGCTGTTGTTGGGGGAACAACCGAAGCAGGAGTGGATAGCAGAGTTAAGCAGTCTGATCCGGACAGAGATGCAGCTGGATGAGAGCTACAGAGCCCTCCGGTGGTATGTAGCCCAAGAGTGCCCGTGGTCAGCGGATGACAGCCCCACAGAAGGCTATGACTATGATGGCCTGGGATTGTTGTATTGGAGGATGTCCAGTGATCCCAACTTTGGGGATGATCGTGAGTGGCGCTTGGAGGACATAATGGAGCACAGAGAGAAAAAATTGAATATCTCGGGAGGCCACTGGTCACAGGAAGATTTGGAATTTCTGGCCATTCGGGAATGGGAGCTGGAGGTCGCCTACAGACAGCTGCTAGACTCGGCTCAGCAGCAGGGTGGGGCTCCCATTGCCTGGGACTATGAGGAAAGTTCAGATGACAACTGTGAACTCCTGGCTGATGAATCGGCAGTGGAAAATATGGAGATTTTCATCCCTAAAGCCGAAGCGGATGGTGTGGAGTTCCAGGGAGCCGGAGCGGTTGGCCCCCCTCTCCAGCAACAAGCTGAGGTGGTAAAGCTTTTACCCCCAGCTGAATCACTGGCAACAGAGCAGGGTACCCCAAGCCTCTGCTCCCAACTAGCAGAAGAGGGGGACCCTGTGGTAGTGGATGGGACTGTGGTCTCCACTCACAGCAACCCAGCGGAAGAGCTGGCAACAGAGCAGAGTGTCATAGGACTCTGCTCCTCACTAACAGAAGAGGGGGTTCCTGGGGTAGTGGATGGGACTTCAGTCTCCACTGGCACAACCCCAGAAAATGGTACAGGACTGGGACAGGAGGATGTCTGCTTTGCTTTGCAAGCACCGGGGGGTTTTCACCAAGCACCAGTGGATAGGACTTCAGTCTCCACTGGTATACCCCAGGAAGGGGGGGCAGTTGGCCCAGACCCCCAACAGCATGGACTGAGCCCAGCTACCCTGCCTTCTCCCCAGCGGCAGGCATGTTCTCTGAGAGAGGCAGAGGTTGGCGGGGTGAGTAATGCTCAGTTTGGAGCCATTTATTTGGGGTACAGTATGGATACCAGCATTGGAGGACGGGAACTACTGACGGACTTCGGAGTCAACCCGTTTGGGGTTACCACCTGTGTCCGTCTCCCACCGAAAGGGGAGAGATGTAACGGAATGCACCGTGACAGACTGAGATATTCCTATGTCTAGGGTCACCTTATGTCCACTAGGGCCATAGGGTGACAAAGAATCATAATTCATATGTTACAGAAGACATTAATAAGGGACATTAATAATAATTCATGTTTGCAGGATGTCTTCAAATACCAAAAGCGGTTAGCTATTCAATCTGGGCACACATGATTTGGAAAGGTGTTAATCCAGGTCTACAAGACCAGAGTGAGTCATGCCTTTGTATAATATGCTATTGAAATATCTTAAGGTGTTGGCCATTCATGTGAAAGACATTCCGTTGAAGGTGTGGATTGCACCCACTCTCACAAGACTCTGCCATTGTGTGATAAAGCTGCCTAGATAAACTTATTCAACTAGATGTCTGTGTTACTATTCAAGGTTAATTGAACACTATTGAAGATGCGGTGCCGACCGGTCTACATGGTTAGCTTACCTGAATGCCTTTTAGAGTGTGATTGAAGCCCCCCATGGTGTGAAGGGGGGTGGAGATTGCATTGTCCTGTGATTAACTGTATTATGCTGTACTGGATATAAGAAGCTGAGAAAATACTAATAAATTGTCATATCTTTGGAAGCAAGAACGGAGCTCTGTCTCGTCTTATTCTGGGAAAGGATATGGATCGTGTATGCAATATTGTCGGAGTGTGTCAGATAAGCTTGTCGTGACTGGATGGAAGGTTGTAAGCGGTGGTGACCGTTACATGGGCCAAGAAGGGATCCACTAGCTCAGACTCTGTTGTAGCTGAGTTCAAAATTCAATGTCCCCCCAATCATCAGTCCCCGTGCATCCTGATCCTCTGGGATCAGATCCTTAAAGTGGAGCTCCACCCTCAAATATAACTTTACATCATAATTTTTAGAAAAATATCATTAGTCCATTAACAAAGTTTTTTTTTTTTACATGACTTTAAACTGTTGTTGCCAGGCAGATTAGTTAATCTGCCCTCTTCCTGCACCGCGGTGTTTAGGCTTTGTAACCTACACCGCACAGACTCCTGGGAATGTAGTGTCATAATTTCCCAGGAGTCTGTACACTCCCAAGTCCCAAAAAACAGCGCCATGTTAAATAAGGGCAGAAAGCCTTAGTTTTGATTTCATCAGCAGGACGAGAGAGTCCCCCCTCCTTGCTGCCGCAGTGTCCCTCCTTCTTGCTGCCGCCATGTCCTGCAGCCTTGTCCCCCTCCATGCTGCCTCCATGTCCCCCCTTCGTCATGCAGCCGTGTCCCCCTCCATGCTGCCGCCGTGTCCCTCTCCATGCTGCCGCCGTGTCCCTCTCCATGCTGCCGCCGGGGTCCCCCCCCCATGCTGCCGCCGTGTCCCCCTCCATGCTGCCGCCGTGTCCCCCTCCATGCTGCCGCCGTGTCCCCCTCCATGCTGCCGCCGTGTCCCCCTCCATGCTGCCCCTGTGTCCCCCTCCATGCTGCCGCCGTGTCCCCCTCCATGCTGCCGCCGTGTCCCCCTCCATGCTGCCGCCGGGTCCCCCCCCATGCTGCCGCCGCCATGTACTGCCACCGTGTCCCCCCTCCGTCCTGCAGACGTGTCCCTCCTCCTCGCTACCGCCCTGTCCCCCCCTCCTTGCTGCTTGGTTTTCACTCTGTGGGGGATTCCATTATCTTCGTTGTCATAACAACGGGGCGGGACGTTCCTCCGCCGCTGCCCGCTGTTATGACAACAGCACAAACAATCGCCGCAAAGAGCAGCTTTCTAATGTGCATGTGCGAGATTTACAGCTTCCCCAGCATGCACATCTCGCCCGGGAAAAGTAAAAAAAAATGCACTGGGCTTCAATTGCCCACACAGAGAATGGAAACGGCCACAGCGTACAGGACAGTAAAGGAGGCAAGTTTTTTCTTACTTTTCAAAATGATGTGGTATGTTTGATAGATTACAATGGGATCTTTAGCTAGATAACATTTAAATGGCCAAAAAAAAAACATGACCGGAGCTCCGCTTTAAGACACTGGTGGTTTAGCCGGCATCAGGGATTTGGGCAGTTGAGAATGAGGACGCACTTGGTCCGCATGACATCTGCAAATGTAACCATCTTCCAGGAGGACCTTGTACATCTTGGGTCCCAAAGTCTCTGCAATGACAGCAGTAAGCCAACGTGTGTTGGAAGCCCCATAAGATCGGGCCCATACCTTTTGTTTGGCTATGAATCAGGGGAGCTCATTGTGTTTGACCATCTTGTCTTGAGACTGCAGTACATGTTTCTGGACTGTTTGAGGGTGGAGCATATCCAAAACTGTCCAAGGTTGCTGACCCAGAAGGCGTTCAGCTGGACTTTTTCTAGTGCTTGGTGTGTTTCTGTAAGCAGAAAGGAAGGATTCCAGCTGCTGGGGTGACAGGGACTGTTTACTTGCAGCCACTGTAGCTTTGAAATAGTGTTTAAAAGTCTGCACAAACCATTCTGCTTGACCATTTGTAGCTGGGTAGTAAGGTGCGGTGAACTTGTGCTTTATGTTGTGGGCAGTCAGTAAACGCTGAAACTCTTGACTGGTGAATTGTGCACCGTTGTCTGTGACAATTTCTCTGGGGTATTCAAATGTAGCAGTGAGATGTAACAGTAGGAAAACCGTTGCCTTAGTCGTTGGCTGAGTAACAGGAAGGACCTCAGGCCACTTTGAATAGGCATCCACTATGATTTAAGAAGGTGTGTCCTCTGATCATGCCTGCAAAGTCCAAATGTAGGCAAAACCAAGGAACCCCGTGGGCCAAGTCCAGGGCTGGACGCACCCTCGAGGAGGGTTTCTTGCCGTTTGTGCACAACCAGCACAAGCGTTCACATATGTCAGGATATCTGAGTCTAGGTTTAGCCACCACACATAGCCTCGGGCCTTTTGTTTCATACGTGTGCCCCCGGAATGACCTGTATGTAGCAAGTCCAGAATGTGTCTCCGGACGGTCTGTGGAATGATCACTCTGTCTACCCATAAAACACAGTTGCCAGCCACAGTTAATTCCATACGCCTATGGAAATAATGTTCATAATCCTCTGTGATGGTTGCAAGCCAACCAGACTGTACCCAGGAGAGTATTGTTTTCACAAAGGTATCCTTGGCTGTATGGGCTGTTATCTCCTCAGAAGACAAGAAGGATAGGCTGGTGTAACTGGTGGAGAAGAGTCAATTGACCTCCCTGTCAGTTTGGACATTGCGTCCGCATTAGCATTGGTATCAAGACTGTGATACTGGATTTTGTAGCTGTATGCTCCCATAAATAGGGCATAGCGTTGGAGGCGGGCCGCAGTAGTCTGAGAGATGCCTTTGTCAGGGCTAAAGATCTGAAGGAGTGGTTTATGGTCCGTCAGTATGGTGAATTCCCTAAACTTCTTAGCGCATATCAGCGCAAGAGCCTCTTTGTCAATGTGTGAGTAATTGCTTTCTGCTTTTGTCAAAGACCTGGAGGCAAATGATTTTTCTGACTTATCTGGTAAGATGTGAGATAGTACCGCCCCCAGACCATAGGGTGAGGCATCACGAGCCAAGGTGAGAGGCTTCTGAAGGTCATAGTGCACCAACAGCTTCTGCTTAGAAACTTCAAAAGCACGTTGGTATGCAGCTGACCAGTCCCATCTGGAGTGTTTCTCCAAAAGCTTGTTCAACGGAAACAAGGTGTGTGCCAGATCTGGCAGGAATTTGTGGTAATAGTTCAGTAAGCCAAGGTATGATCACTGCTGCTGGATGATGGTTGGGGCTGGAGCTTTGACTAAAGCATCAACCTTGGCTTCCGTGGTGTGTATACCCTCTGCATCCACTAGGTGGCCACAAAACTCCAATTTAGGCACCATGAATTGGCATTTTGCTAAGTTCACTTTTAGATCCTGCTCTTGGAGTCTCGCCAACACAAGCTCCACATTCCACTAGTGTTCCTGGTTGGTCCGTCCCGTAAATATCTCTTCCAGAGACAAGCTGCCTTCGGTGAAAGTGTGGGACTTATGTTGGCACAACTAGTTAGGACAAACTCATCCACCTCTGTGGTACCCACGATTGCCACGGAGGATTGAAGAGTGACCTCATACACTCCAGAAATAGTGGATACGTTTAAAGAATACTATAAAGATCTTTATAGACCCCCCGGCAGAGGGAGATGAGTTGAAGAAATGGACATTTGTTTTAGAGATTTGAACCTACTTTTCCTCAGTGAGATGGATAGAGCTGAGACGGACTGCAAACAGAAAAGCAAACTCCTGCGCGCGAGTGGATTGTTAAACAATTAGTCAGTGTTCAGCATAGAGATTTCCACACATGTCAAAATGGTAACAGTGGCCTTGCTGCCCTTCATGGATGGGGAAAATCCTGGCAAAAACAGATAAGAAAAAAGAAAGGCGCACCAGCCTAGTGAATTACCATTTGACAATTTAATAAATAAAAATAGTATTAAAAACTACTCACAAGAAAATGGTGATAAACGGCTTGTCACAAAAACGCTGAAGTAAATATCCCTCGAACCACACTCTGGAATGTAGGGGGGTTTTGAGGTGTGTCGCTGCTGGCTTACGCGTTTCGTGGCGTCAGGGGCCTCTTCATCAGAGCCCAGCCGGACTGCCCTATAACATTAGAGGAGTTGATGCGTATTACCAATGAGATGGCGAAGCATAAATCGCCAGGTCCAGATGGCCTACCAGCCGAGATATATCGGCACTATGGGAAGGTCCTGCCCCCCGAGCTGTTGAGGGTATTGAATAGTTCGCTAGCACAGGGAGAGCTCCCTTCTTCAATGATGGACTCTACCATAATTATTATACATAAGGAGGGCAAAGACCTACTTGATGTAGCCTCTTATAGGCCTATTGCACTGTTGAATACTGACATGAAGATCCTGGTGAAGGTCTTGGCGGCTAGATTAAACAGGGTTATATCGAAACGTATCCACCCCAACCAGTCAGGTTTTATACCTGGAAGAACAACCAGTGTTAATAAAAGGCGGCTATTTTTGAACCTCCAGGTGCCGATGGACAATGGTGGGGAGAGGGCCATTCTGTCCCTGAATGCCGCCAAGGCCTTCGGAAGCTTATGGAAATGGCCCAACTGGGTCCGGGCTTCATCAAGTGGGTCAAAATGCTTTATAGAGCACCAGAGGCTAGAGTAAGGGTGAACAGCGAACAATCTGATAAGTTGGGATTGGGGAGAGGACGAGACAGGGATGTCCCCTGTCACCCCTCATCTTTGCCATTGCAATTGAACCTCTAGCTATTGCTCTCAGGTCATCTCACCAGATGGGGGCTTTAGAAGAGGTGATTTGGAAGAAAAAGTTGCATTATACGCAGATGACCTTCTGCTGTTCCTCGGTGACACACAGGCCTCCCTTTCGGAAGGCTATGAATATGATTAACAGATTTTGCCAAATCTCCAGAGTTAAAGATAAATTGGGTAAAATCCAGTTTGTTACCAGTAGACCCTTTGGGAGACCCCTTGCCTAAGGAGGTAGCTCAGATCCCAGTCGTGAATAAATTCAAATACTTAGGCATAAATATTTCTACAGACCCTCAACAATACACCTCAAACAATATTGCTCCCCTGTTGATTAAATTCAGGGGAAAAATAAAAGTCTGGAAATGCTTGCCAATATCTGTAGCAGGTTGTTGTAATCAAATTAAAATGATTTGGATGCCCCAGCTCCTTTATGTACTACATAATTCCCCAACCTGGCTCTACAAAAAGTGGTTTCAAAGGATAGATACCCTGTTTAGGGAAATTATTTCTTGGAGGGGGACTTGCTTCATATGTGTTGGAGATGTTCGAAGCTCTTCCTGTATTGGACGGAGGTGGTGAAAACCATTGATAGGGTGTTTGGAACTTCCATTGAGCTGGAGCCGAAACAATGCCTATTGGGATTGGTCGGGGAAGTGGGTAAACTAGGAAATACCCAAGTGGCAGCTATTTCCCCTAGTGTTAACCCCTTCCCTGCCTGTGTCATTTTTACATTCATCAGTTCCTTTTTTAAAGCACTGAATAATGTCACTGGTCCCCATAATGTGTCATTGGGGGTCAGATTTGTCTGCCACAATGTCGCAGTTCCGCTAAAAATCGCAGATCGCCGCCATTACCAGTAAATATAAAAATAAATAAAAGTCCCTGTAACGGTCAC